>JABUIW010000046.1:0-74083 GCA_013363375.1 Menidia beryllina | reverse complement strand
AAAATCCAAATATTTTAACTGGCTCTTTACAGAGAGACTTTATGTGTATAGTTGACAATCTGGCCGAAGGGGTGTTATCTAGAAATTTAAATTCTTAATTTTTCAAAAATAATATACACAGACAATTTTGTATGTGGTCCATATTTTTTTTTAGAAAAGAGTTGAAAAACAGGAAAAGAAAAATCCAAAAATCATGCGAGTTAACATGGCTGCCAGTTTGTGAAAACACAGTCTTCACACTTCATAATGAATCAGGAGTGCGCGCCGTTCATGTTAAGCAACTGTGGATAAAAAGCTGCTTTTAAATCTCATCTGGAGGAAGACTGACTCAAAGTAATGAATGCTTTAGGGTATTTATATTTGATCCACTAGCCTCAGAAATTTGCATTTTTGTAAGCTTTTTCACTCACAAGCTAACTGCATCATTTAACTCGGGCAAGTTTATTTATTTCGTTCTTGAACTGAACTTTCAGGTTTAGCAGTCCCTCAGATTTTACCTGTCTTTACCTTGAATTTGATCCGATAATAATATAGCAATCATTATGTTTGAAACACATCACTTAATACTCTTAACATCAATAAAAGGAGAACTTTCTTTTCATGAACATGAATTGCTTTAAATAACACTTTATATAACAGATCTAAGCTAATTTAAGACAAAGACAGAAGTTCCCAGTTCCCGATTAAACTAAAAATAAGCCTCATGCCAGAACGATAGCTGAAGAAAGAATTTTAAAACAATTACAAAAATATTGTATTCATACATGTTTTTAATATGAAAGTGTATGTTGTTATAGAACATGTTTAATCCATCTTGACAATAAATAGTATTTTATGAATGTTTATGAAAAAGAGAGCTGGGTTTTGATCAAATATCTCTGATTTTATATCTAGCTGTCCACAGAATGAGTTTTATACTACTCATAGGTGGTCATGGGTGGTTTAATACAATTTTTTTAACTTTTATTTTAGATGTTCGGTGACTAACGGATTTAATCAACAACTGCATATTGCGGTATCGTTAAATACCGGCCTGCATCTGCTTTGACTATTTGACTCCTATTTATATCTAACGATTATCACAAAAGACTTTGGGCTATATGTGGTGCAGTAAATTGGGAGACTAAATGAGTCATTTAGAACAGTTCCTACATAGTAAGTCGCTTATGAAAAAAAAAGCTCCCTCGTTGCTTCTTTGTTGGTTAATTAAGCTCGATATCAACTATTTGCCTCCAGAAATTTAAATATGGACAGAAGCTTCTATTAATGAATTAATTATTCATTCTGATGCCAGCAGATTTTTTTTCTTAAGCAGTGAAAATCAAGCTTACGCAGACTCTGTGTGTGTGGGCACTGATCTCTGCTGAATTTTTATAATCGCTTACTATGGAGAAACGTTCTCTTGTTTATCAGTATCAGGGATGCATTTTCAGCTCTCTGACCTGAGAAGAACAAGGTGAAAAAACAAACCCTTTGACTATGCTCTGTCTCCTCACCTTTTGGATTCTGCTCCATGATCAGGTCAGTGTCGAGGCTGCCAGAGACCCAGGGGAGGATGAAGTAGAGGTTCAGGGAAAAAACATAAATGTAAGAACAAATAAAAAAGCACAACATTACAAAGGCATAAAGTCATCATGCAAAAATAACACTTGTGCAATCAGAAGTGTGAAGTCTGTGCAAATGACCAGTTTGTGTGAGCTTGGTGTGGTGTCAAAGAGCTGCAATCTGATTCTTAAAGCAGAACCCTGAGATCGTTCCAAAAAGTCAGTTTGTGCAGAGATCTATAAATATTCAGAGTCATTTTCAGTGTTTCTGAATCTACAACATTTTAAAACACTCCATCATTTTAATAGACTAAAGCAATGTGGAAGTTCTTAACCATAATCTCCTTCCAGCTTGATTTGATTTGAACGGCTGTTTCCTTTGCCATTAAATGACTTGAACTTATTCTTTTCTAAGCATCATTCACAGCCAGCCCGGTAGTGAATGGTGGACAGACTGTGGAGTGGATTTACGACTCCTTGGGGCTGTTCCATTTTCCAGACATGCCCAACAGTAATGATGCAACTGTCTCTGAGTTTGCCAGAACCCCTCTCTTTCTTGACACGAGAGAACTCCAGGTTCTCATACTGCAAAGCATGCCAGATTCCTCAAGCCATGAGAAGAAATCCAGCACACTATAACTAAGCCATATGTACCTCTGTGAATTGTAATCACTTCCGCCTGACAGTGATGCCCATGGAGCAATCATGGAAATCACTGAACCAAACTAATTATGCTATGAAACATCCTGTGAGGACCAAAAAGAGCATAATCTCACATTATATGTTTGATCACTTTAACCATATATGTTTAACTTTTAAGCATAACCACATACTGTGATAAATGGCAGGTTCTAGAGAAATAAAGCTATTCACATTTTTTAGAATAAAAATTTTTTGGAGAAGAAATTAAATCAAACCTATAAATTTAGTTGAAAGGTGAGGACTATCCGTCAACATTCACCCTAATAAGACATATTTTCACATGGTTGTGGGTTACTAATGGTCAGCATTAATCACATTATGACAAGAACAGGCATGGAAACACAATGTGAGGCATGATTGGAGCTGCATTTCAATGTTTTTTAATGGACCAATGGAAGCATTTAAAGATCTGTCGCTGAGATCACAGTGCAGTTACGCTTTTGATGTGCCAGCATTAATATATTAAAGTAGAACAAGGTTTTGGAGCATAGGCTGAATTCAAGACTGCGTCGTTACCAGGGACAACCGCACATTTTTCAAGGAATGGATGAGGAAGAATAGTGTATGGATACCAGACTGTCCTCCCAGCTGTACTGACCTAAGCCAATTAGACAATGTGTGGGGAATCAGCAACAAATAGAATGAACAGCCCGTTACTGTGGTGTACCCCAAAAATGTATGCAGCGAGAACAGGACAAATGTTACGTGACCATCGCCAGATATTTTTGATACCAAACTGTCTGTGAGAGTGAATAACAAAATCAAATTGTTGAAAGTTTGAATGATTTTTGGACTGTGCCGTATTTATTTACAATTAAAACGAAATTGAACGAGATATATCTGTTCAGTATTCTGGGTCTGGGTTTTTTTCATTCTGCTTGATCCAGAAAATGAAAACGACAGCCTAAACCAATGTATCCATAACAATAAAACGCAAAACAAACAAACAATTGCCTTCTGAATACATGAATGTCAGATTTTCAGACAAGTAAACTCAGCGATAAAAATTGTCATCTTTTATTGCACGTGCTGTTGCTTTGAGTTGCCAAGCATCAAACCAATAGATTTGTTCCTCAAACTGTCAAGATCTGATGATATTTCAGAATGAAAATGTCTAAATAATTGTTCAAAACAGTCAAGTCTCATGGGATACTATACTGCACAATCGGGGAGCAATTATAATTTTTCTTCACATCTGAAATTTCGATCATACATTTCTTGACAGGTTTGAAAAGTTTCTTAGAGAAGCCTGCAGCACAACTATTCTTTGAACACATAAGATCAATTGTCTCCTATGATCAAAAACACAGCAGTGCTGCAATAATTCACTTTAAAGTTTAAGGCAGAGCCGCTGAAGGCAGCTTCTGATTTCAAACATTGCTGATTCAGTGACATCTCATAACCCTTTCAGGGTGTAATCACACTAATCTATAGGAATGTCTTTTTCATATTACAAGTTTAGCATCTAAAAATACTACCTTGTCTGTTTTATTTGCAGTGAATACGTTTAGTCAGTGGTAATAAAATGGATCTACTCTATCTACAAGCATTTTCAATAATCTGAAAGTTATTCTTATAAAAGTGAAAGTGTCACTGAAGCTGCAGCCATCCATATTCTCTATATCTCTGAAAGCATTCAGGGGCAGATCTCAAGAATAAAAAAAAGAATTGATTTAAAAGCCTGAGAGATGCTGTTGGAGCAAATTCTACTCAAATGATCAGATCTATCAATTACTGCTGTGCTGCATGTTACGATGAAAATAATTCTTCTAATTTTCGTATCATGAAGCAAAGATGAAAACATACAAACAAGTGAGAAATCCAAATAATGCAGAAGAAAAGAAAAAGAAAGAGAAGAATGGTATAAAAAAACCCTGACCCTCTTGGGACACTGGATCCAGCACAATAATAGCAACATTTCATGAGTTCAAACTCAGTCTACAAGTTAGGCAGGCCAGCTCATGGGGAGCAAATGTGGAATTTAATTTTGCAGTCAGAGTGAAACATGGGTGGCCATAATTAAAAAGCAAATCTGTGTTTTTTTTTTTAATCATCTGTACCAAGCAGAAGCTCCTGCTTAAAATGCAGCTCATGTCTACAGAGAATGGTCTTTCTCTTTGGGTGCTCATCAGGCTCTCTGAGCAGCAATGTGTGTGACCTTTACATGATGAACCGTGTGGGGCTACAGTTCTGACATATCGTTTTGTCTTGGGAGTCTTTGGCAAAGAGGCTGAATTCTCTGCTGCACAAGAATGCACGACAGAGTTCTGGGGCTTTTGAAAGGCCACTATCCATTCTCAGAACATTTAACAGGCAACTATAGGACACACTGTTTGCTCAGCGCCATGAATCATACCTGCTCACCCACATCATTCTCTTTTATTTGTTATAATGTGTTCTTAGCTTGAGGGAGGAGAGAAAACACTGAGTTGTTGTCACAGTACAGAGTTGTCAGAATTTGCCTCTAATGTATTTTGTTTGTTATCTTCTTCCCACTTGATTGCTCAAAGTTGTGTTAAGGGAGCAGGAGTGTGTGTTTCCTTATAATGATTGTTATTGTACATTACACTACAGTACACTGGGAGCTATGGATAGGTGCCTCAGATAATTGACCAAAATGTGACAAATGAAAATGTTTAGCTCAGTTCACCACACAAAATATATGACTTTGAATCAACTTTGTGGTTCAGATAGTTCACCTTTCAGGTCCAGGGTTGTACCATGGTGTCTGTGATTGATTCATTAAAAAACAAAACAATTGCACCTGCAACTGATAATCTGGACTTTTATATACTTTTTTCCTATCCCAATGAGCCCATTTCGCCTTTGCAATGAGTCCTCCATATGAAGCCTCTCTGCAGGCCATCACCAGCTCGAGCAGTATGACCCTCCCAATTCACACGTATGGATGCTTGGTCAGGACTCCTTGGTGTAACATTTTAAGACAGTATCATTTTTAATGTGCAGGGTATTCTAAAATACTCCACCCAAATAAAACAAACAAAAACAGAACAAAAGCATAAAACTCTCTTTGAACTTGTTCAAATGGTAAAAGCAAAATGAAGCTTCCACACAGGACAGTTATAGTCAAAGCACAGTTTAAAAATGCCAGCATACTTTGTTTTTGTACATTCTAAGACAGCCAGCTTCTCATTAGATTACTATTCAGCACACTGTAAAATGACACTGCATAAGTTATCTGTGTTTTAGTAAAAAGTAACTAAAAATGTATTTGCTCTGGAGAGAACACAAAAAACACATTTCACTTAGTTTTTCACATCTTTTCCTCTTCCTTTACTCAGGCTGTCATCTTCTTAAATAGATCATTTAATGCTTAAGCTAGAACTCCCCCTGGAGTAGTCTTTTAGACAGCCAAAAACCTAATAAAAAGACCCTTGCCACAAAAGCCACAGAGAGATTTGTGTTTTTTGAATGTGCATGACTGATCTGAACACAGCTTTGAGTGTATGTAAAAATTCTGTAAAAAAAATGGTTTAAGTGCTCAGAACAAGCTGAAACCTAGCTGTTAGCATGGTGAAAAACATTCCTGTCAGATCTGAAAATGGGTTCAAGCATATATATGTGCATATGAGTGTATAATCCAGTTAATTAATATATAAACAAATAAATTAATAATTCAGGCAGGTATGTAATGAGGTTCAGCAGTCCAATCCAGAAAAATGAAGTCATGAATAAGTTGGTTGACTTTCACTGCTCTTATACTCCACCAGTGGTCTAATCTCTGTTTAGAAGATAATGAGCTCTATGCATGTTTAATCCAGTACAGGGTTGTAGCCGATCCCATGTCTTAGTAAGCAAGATCTAGTTTCTGCCACTGAGACAAAAAACTTTAGAATTTACTATAACCAATCAACCAGATATTTATGTACATGGCTGACACTTTCAATATAAATACAGATAGTTAGAAGTTACAGATTCATTTCAGGTGATGTGAGGTTGAGGGTCTTTGAGATTCAGTCTAATTAGATGTGAATTAAATTGTGCCAAATCACAACAAATGTCATCTTCAGGCTCTTTAAAGATACAGTCCAATTCAAGCAAGTGAAATCCAGTTTAATGAAAGACAATCAAATACAATCAGCTCAAGTTAATTACTTTGCAAAAACACTCAATTCATACTGAGCCAGTTAAAAGGAAGAGTTCTTTGCGGGGCTGATTGTACTGAATCCTCCCTTTGGTCATCTGTCATGCTGGGAGGTGACAGTCTTTCTGTTTAAATCATAGATACAAATTAATTTGACTAAAACTAAAGTCATCTGAGAATCTCACAAAAAGAAAAAAAACTTTTCACTTAAATTTTTTTAAATGTCCAACTAAAATGAACCAGTGGTCTAAAAACCTGTAAACTACTTTGGACTGTTTAAAGTTGATGGAGGTGATAATCGTGTGCTTTGTGACTTAAAAACCAAAACAAACCAGAAAGTCATATGTCGCCCTTGAATACTAAAATGCTTTCAGAGAAATCTTCAGTTCTCATTCACCCTGCCGGTGTGTCATTTTCAGTGCATTAGCAATAGAAAAAAACAACTTGTTCAGAAACCCCTCAGCTTTAGCCAAAGTGTTGACGTGCACAAAAGGGGATGGAATTAGCTTTAAAGTCAAGGTTGTGTCAAAGCAAAAGCCCAATTTCCAGAAACCCAGAGATTCAACAGCAGCTAACACAGCAGCACACACCAGCTGGTAAAAGTGTGTGGTAAGTCATCCCTCAACTTTTATAGAGTGCTCACCGTAGTTGTCCACCTTGACCGTGCAGTGGAAATATTATTCTCCTCTGTCTCAAGAAAAGCCAGAATAAAGCCCCAGTTTTGAACGAATGCTGTTTCCTTTTTGATGAAAGAGAATTTATTTCCAGAAGAGTTCAGAAAACTCTCTATGAAGGCTTCACTATTCAATAGGCAACCTTCTTGAGTGAATGGCGACATATAAAATTCAAATAATGATTGTCCCCGTAAAAATTCTCTGGCCATCAAAACAAAGGACTGGGTGTTGAGTTTATTTTCTCGTTTCATGCACACACAAGCAGTGTTTTTAACTGAGCTCCCTCTGTTGATAGTGCTCTATTAATAATTGAGTACTCAGACATCTTTGAAGCTGTAAGACACAAAGGCTGACAATTCCTGTGGAGCTCACTGTAAGTCCCAGTTATGTCAGAAAACATTACTAATCCTCTTACATTTCGTTCCCTTGTAGTGCAACTTGTCATGCATTTCAGATTGATTCTTTGTTGTCAGCATATAGCTTCAGCATCTCTCTGCCAAACACAAACCATTAAGCTGAAACCATTTCAGAGGCTGAGAGAACAGATGAATCTTGTTACGTCATCTGCCTTTTATTTCAGATTTCAAGCATTGGAATGAGGTCATTATGACTGAAATCGCTCTACTTTCAGACAAGGAAGACTCCTTAGAAACAGCTTGATAGGAGATCCTCAATCATTTAACAAAGACAGGCTTGTTTGTTAACGGTGGAGAAATACTGCTTTGTCTAGAAAGGTTACATGTCTATGTAGGTGTCCACAATTAAGGAATAACTAGAAACAACATCTACTACAATCATAAAAACTTTTAATGTCTACTATGAAGCCAAACTAACTAATATGATCAGTATGGTAATGGAGTAGAACGTTCATCCCAGACATCAGACGCATGAGATCATTCAAAAACCATCAAAAACTAACACTGAATTAATCATAATCCATCCCAAGAAGCAGAGAAGTAAAAGAAGTTGACTGCATCAGTGTTGTTGTGGACAAAGAAAAACTCAGTCAGATTAGAAAATGCCGACAGCTATAACCTTAGAATTATTGATTTACAATCTGCATATGTCGGTCTGTTCATTTTTAAGTAACAACATGGTCCAAAATAATATCAGCTGTGGCTGTTAAGCCTTGGGCAATTTCACATTATTAAACTTGGCCCTCACTGTTGAAAGTTTGACAATTCTAGTTTAAGGGGCTCTACAAATGCCAGAAGGGATAATATCAATAACATGCAGAGGTTTGTCATAGTCTATAAGTTAACTTTGTTGGTCTTCAAAGAGGTTTTTGACTATTTTATCTGTGAATCTCTGCATTAATGTCATAGAGTATTCCACCGACATTGCAAAGTGGGCGGCATAAGTGGGTTCAAGCATACAGCTGTCTAGTAACCCTACCAAATACTGCTATCACAGGGCCATTAGAAATTCACAAGGTAACCACCTTGATTGTAGAGAAGGGCTTCAATTTATTCTATAAACAACAAAGTCGTGAAAAAAAGAAGAATGCAGCCTATAATAAAATCTCATGGTTGATTTCCAAACGTCAGG
Source organism: Menidia beryllina (assembly GCA_013363375.1). NCBI lineage: Eukaryota > Metazoa > Chordata > Actinopteri > Atheriniformes > Atherinopsidae > Menidia > Menidia beryllina. The sequence continues at coordinate 65,510 of JABUIW010000046.1, read as the reverse complement.
ATGTTGGTTTAGCTCTGCAAATCCTCTAATAAGTATTAATGTTTACACAGTATGTTTTAAAGCTTTGTAATCTCAATCACTGAGTGTCTCTTTCAGTCCGGTGATTCTTTGCTTTTCAGTGTGTCAACATGATGATAAACACGATTCTCTTCCAATGAAAAAAAAAGAGTAATGTTTGAAATATATTCTGTTTCCTTCTTTTTTCTCCAAACCCTGCATTATGCTGTGTTTGCTATGGACAGAGCTGAGCTGAGTGTTGCTCTTTTTCTATAGTGTTAAGTAAACCAAGTGGCTTCTATAGTATTTGATTTAAGACAGATATGACAGAGAAATTGAACTTTGCTGTAAAATCTCTGGCAGAAACACATCCTGTTGTCAGTACATCCACTCTCAGCAACAACAGACTCAGAGCTGGAATAAAATTTGTAGCGGGCGCTGACTGTACATCGTTGGAGACTTTTTATGCCCTTTTTTATTTTCAAAACCAGTGGAAAGAACATGCTTCCCTCTCTTCGCATAAAGTGCTGTGCTGCAGACTCAAACTGTGAAACTACATGAGAAAGACCAATCAGAGCCGAGAGCTGCTGGAGTGAGCCGCAAATATCTTAAAATATTTAATGGTTGGGGTGGAGGGTGGGTGATACTGAAAGGGGAGATGGTAAAAGATTAGAGAGTAAGATGGACTGATACTGACTGCATGAGCCCATTTTCACTGAAAGCGTGACTGCAATGACACAATGGAAATGCTTTAATAAGTCACATCACACTAGAACGGCACCAGCATGATTGCAAAAAGCTTTGGTACAATCTATGATAATTTCCCTCTGTGAATCTTTCCCAGCCAGACAGAGGGAGCGTAAGTGCTTTTGCATTTGCTGATTATTGTCTCCTGTTCTCCAGAGAAAGGCCATTAGTTACACAATTATAGAGTGTTACATTCTTTTTTCTTTCTCTTTTTCCCCCCTCCAAAACGCTTGGCTATTAAGGCACAATGAGCCAATACATCAACAGAGCACATCCTCCATTCCATGTGTGTGACAGTATTTGCATTCTCTTGCATCTTGTAAACAACTATGTCAGCTTTATGCTTCCATTTAATTATAGATGCCACCATAAATCTAAACCTAAAATTAACAACTGTAAATTAACAAGCAACATACATTTGAAGTATTGATCAACAAGTCAAACAAAAGCATAATTCTTGTCATCCACAACGATAACTGCAACAATGGACAGTTATGCAAATTGTATATATAATACTAATTTATAACTTTGATTTCAGAAGTTTAGGAGCAAAAAATGTGAACCAAAAAACAAAAAAACAGCTGATTTATAAAGGACAGCAAGAACCAACTTCATTTGAACATTTATTTATTAACATATATTATATAGATGTATGAAAAAACAGATCTCCAGGATCCCCTGAGTTAATAGTTTTTGGATGACTTTTCATCAGGTTTTGCTCAATAGTTGTCAGCTGAATGTTTCAGTGCTCCTCATTTTTACATCTTGCTGGCAAATAAATATCATGGTCTTTGAGCGTCAGCTGTTTTAAGACAACACTGATGGGATTCAGCAAGAATAGCATCAGTAGTAAAAGTTTGGGTGAGTGTTGTCGATTTGGCAGAGCTTATTAGCATGATGCCAGGCATATATGCTCCAGGGAGTAGGTACTTAATTATCAGATATCTGAAACTGGCTGCGTTTATCAGGCATCCTGGAGAGGGCATCTGTTTTCATTGCATATCTTTGTCTTCCACCGGCCGTCTCCTGGGTGCAGTCCTGCACAGTGAGTTGAGTTCCTCTGTAAGTCCATATGTAAACGGTGGGCTGTAGGCAGAGCACTGTACTTTGCCCACACAGAACAACTGTTTGACTTGCAAAATGTCAGGCTCCATAACAGTTTGTGTGTAATAATTTGCCAACCAAATTTACTTCCCCCCCCCTAGTAAAATACTGTTTGCATGAAATGACTGCTGCAGCAGTGGGAGGCTGTTTGAGTAACAACAAAAATGATCTACCATCATACCTTACAAATACTATGTTTTTATGATTGGATTTGGGGAAAAGGCTTTAGAACACATGTTTATTTCATATCTCACCAGCTGAAAAGATTTTCCTACTCATGTTAAAGCTAAAAACTAGTGGTCAATTAGCTTAGCACAAAGCTTGAATTGGCCTAACCAAAAAATCAGTTCATGAATTAACCTGGTGTATCATACCTGACTAATCAAAAGCTGAAGTGTAAAACTCAAAATTCACCTTTTTACAGCGCAGTGAGTACCCAACTATCTCATGGTCAGGGCCTACAACGTCTTTCAGCCTCCTCTAGTTGCCTGGCAACTGGCACTAGATAAAATATACAGCAGTTCTGCACATAACAAAGACATATGAATGGCATCAGATCTTAGTCTCCCGTGAATTAAATTTCCGTGAAAATAAATAACATTTTCAGCCATGGTTAAGAGTGAAACCATCAAAATGACTGTAAAAAATAAGGATAGTAATGAACATTTTATCAAAACACAAAACTAGATATTTTGGGTATTTTCAAAGAATTGCTAAAAAATACCTCTCTTTCTGTCTATACACATATGCACTTTTTATGTGTATATATTTAAATATACACATTTAAATACGTGCACATGGTGCAACCTCGGTTTTTCTTCTTGCCTTCAAGCATAGTATCGAGTTATAAGAGTTCGTGCTTTCCCAAAATGCAATGCAAATCCCCACTTAGCTTACAGGTGAAACAATATATTTGTTACCCTAAAGGGTAACCATCCACAGCAGTATCCCAAGAGTTGATACGCACCTCCCACAACCGCTGCTTAATTAGCCGACTATGTGCCTGGAGACCGGTTCTGCACTTGACCTTTTCAGAAGGTAAGGCATGTTCAACAGACCAGAGGAAATGAAGGAAGGGGAAAGGTTGTTACATGGGTTAGGTGTGGTGTGTATCTACATACATAGGGGGTCTCTTTTTCCTCAGGTATACATGGCTTCTTTAATGTTAAACTTTTCATTAGTGTGGCAGAGAGCTTGTCATTTATATCAGATCAAGAAAAAAAAACACCTACAGTGACTATACATCTTTTGCTGTCTTACATTTTGCATCTTTTAATTTAAAAGGAGCAGCTTGAAGTACCTGGAGATGCAAAATGAAAATACTAGGAAAAACCCAGGGGACCGATGACATATTCAAAAGGTGTATTCATGCAGATAGAGGTTAGCTTGCATGCCATTTTGGTATTTAATGAGATTTCCTCTGGAGGGGTTTCTGTCTCCCAAGTTTCAAATAATTGAAAAAAAATAGTCTGTTCTTCTCAGTGTTAAATGCTAAAAGGGAACAGCCTAATTATTATTATCCATGCTCCGGCTCATTAAGAAGGACCATAAGAAGTCCCCAAATAAATACTTCGAATGTGTACCCCAAACTCAGCAAGTCATACAGGAGAACAGCACATCATAACCCTAAGAATCTGTTACACCTGGATAAATCAGGAGATGAAAGGAAATTATGATTCCCTGCTTTTTATTTGTTTGCTTTGCAGCAGTCTTTGGTTGCTGTTCTTTCGGGAACATCTCAGATTTGCAGTATCCTTCTGTAGGTGTCCTCCACAGAACAACAACATCCACGCAACTTCAATTACAGCAATGTGTGGAATTTTTATGTTTTTTTTATAATAAAGCTGGCAGCAAATATATTTTGCTGCAAAAAAATGAACTGTTAGACATTTCTGATGAGTTGTATTTAACCTCAGACTCTTTCAAAGTTCATGACATTTACAAGAGCTTCTCTGGTATTTACTTTGAAGGTTAGGATAGTCAGTCAGACAGCTTTTAGTTACCCATTGAACCTTTGTTTCTTCATAATGAGGAGTTAATACAATATATACACATCGATGAACCACTTGTTTTGACTAAAGCAACGCTGACCTTAGATGTGTCAGTTGCCTGGTTAATGAGTGTGATTGCTGATATTTTTCTATATGCCAAACAAACTCTTTCAATAAACAGCTCTGAAAACAACCAAAAAAAGTTCACTTTATAATCTGAAAAATACGTCTAATGTAAAATAGTCACATGCAGAACTAATTACACATTTAGTACTTGTTAAGTCTCATCTGGTGGCAACTGTGATTTGGAAAAATTTTCAGCGCTACACCATCAAGCCCCAAGCATTCTTGGGGATAACTTATAATTAACAGAACAGAGATATGAAGTTGAGCTTATTGCCAAACTAAAATTTCTGCTCGCTTAGTAGCAGGCAGCTGCAGACAGCACTGGCAGGTTAATCAAATATTAATAGGGAGAATCACAAATGACAGATTAAATACTACTGTGGCCAACGGACACGTACTGGTGGAGCACAGTCGGAATGTAAGTGAATGTCTAATTTCCTTAATATAGAAGGTCACATTGTCACATTTGCACATTAGTCCATGTGTGACTGGATAAGGCTACTAAATTCAGTGCCTTGCAGCAGGGGATTAAACAATGAAAGCGAAACATGACTTAGAAGTCACGAAGATCCTTCATGCGTCACATATGCAGAAAAAAACAGGTATAACATCAGTCTGAATGTTTTTCAGAAAGATTATTTACTTTAAGTCATGAAAAATGAATTGATGTTTTTTTATAAACTATTTGATTATGTCCAATCAACACTTCTTTTTGAAAGGCTCAATAAACATATCAAGTGATATATGCATATTGATTGATAAGTATCAAGATAAAGTACTTTGAAAATTTTTCGATTGAAGGTTCATAAAAAAAAATGCAACAACAAAAAGCAAACTGTTAATCTTTCTTCCTCTTTGTTAATGGTTGCATTGATATTTTTAATTCATAGTAAACTGTGTATCTTGTGCCTGAAATGTTGATCTGTCTTATTATTCATTTTAATACAAAGCAACGTCTGATGTCTTCCTGTTTAACACATGAAGAATACTTGGACTAAAATTACATTAAGTTGTGATTTGATTTTTTTTTAACAAATGCAAAGTCTTCTCCTTCATCGTTGTGATTTTTTTGCTGCAGAACTTTGTGGACAGATATTTTGTTGTTGAGAATTTGCATATAAATAGTTTGGATTTTATCATTAATGTGTGACTATCACTTTTTTTTTTTTTTTAAAGACTGATTTATTTTTCAGCACTTTTCTATCTCTTTCCTGTCAAAGATTTTGGAGGCAACAGTGGAAATAATTTATGACAATGATGAAAGGCTTCAGGGTGAGAATTCTAGAGGTTAATGTATCTTCTTATCATGGAAAGCTTTTCAGAATAGAGATGCCATAAAATCAATCAAAAGAGAAATTGTAAAAGTTAATGAGATCAATGACATGAGGGAAGCATCGGAAATGAAATATTTTATCCCTCACCTGGCTCAGTGAAAAATTTCAAGCTCAGTTGCTTTGTATTTTACCTTTTCTTACTTTTTTTGTTGTGAGTTTATCTTTAAACACATGGCAAACATTGATGCTCAAGCCACAAAAGAATTAGACAAACATCCCTCCATGTCTATGATTAAACAACAAAATCCTCTGGATATAATCACAAGATAAGTTTACGAAAGTAACAGGAGAACAATTCATTTATTTCTTTTTGTCCCATTTGGGTAGCACTTTTTCCCAAAATGTTTACCCACTGTGTTGAAAACTCACGCTGCTTTGGTTTGTTCCACGCAGTGGTCCCTGTGAAGCAGCATCAAAGAACAAAACACCATCAGAGTGAGAGTGTGCAATTCTGGAATATTACTGAACAGTGCCATTTTTCTTTCGAATGCCATGAATAATTTCACAAATCAAAATGAAACCAGACCTATCTCCAGCAAATGTGGTATAGAAGTCTTGCCTTTTATTGACATGATCACAACAAAAATAACACAGTAAGAGCTGAAGTAAAAAAAAACAAAAAGTAAACCACTAATCAGTCTTAAAGCATTTTACTAAATAAAGTCATCATTCACTTTTTTTTCTAATATACACTATATTTGTTTGACCAGATTGACACTCTGGTCCACAGCTTTTGAGAGCAATAATGAGGTAAATAAATGGAACTATTACCTGTCTGATATTTTAAGGCAACTTCACTCTGAGCAGTTGTAATACTTTTAAAGACAGCAGCTCATTTTAACAGGAAATGCTGAATAAATAAACAGTATTAACAAGGAATTATCAAGCAATGCCAACATTGTATGTGATTACGACCTGGCAAGAAATCTGTTGACCAATTAAATTAGCTTGTCTGTTGATAATATCATATGTCAGGTCAGTAGTTGAAAAACTAGGTTTATACATAGAATGGCTCAAAGATGTGAAACATTTATAGAATTAGGATTTTTATATACTGTATGTAACTTTTGTCAACTCTTATTGTCTAGATAGCATATTTAAACAGTTTATTTTAAATATATCCTCATTTATGAATAACATATCTCCAGAGGTAGCCTTTATAAGAAAAACACTCAGTTCATCTGGCACATTCAATCCCACTTGAAGTCTTGTCCCACAGTTTCATAGAATTTGATGTTGTACGGCCGGTAAAACTCCCGCAGCTGCTCTATGACCTCCTGGTCGATCTGTACGTGAGTTCTACCCTTAGATTTGCCAAGGCATCGCGGTTGACTGCTGCTTTCTGGCTTCTTCAGACAGGGAAAGCCTTTGGTTCGATTGAAGTAGAAGTGCTTGTCTGTGATTATTCGCTTGAGCCCTAAAAAGTCTTGTACGCGACCCATTTCCCCGGCTGGATCCGTTATCAGCCGCTCGCCACTTACAAAGTGCATCTGCGACAGCCGAAAGTACTGCAGCCAGTTCTCCAGGTGCAGAATGTACATTCCGATCCGAATGGCGTTCCAGGACGTGTCTACAAAACCCACACTTTTGTTCTTGAAGGCTAGCTCTTCAAATGTGGGGATGTCAGGCTTCTTGGAAAGTGTCTGCGTGTAGTCAGAGATGGCTCTCGTGACAGGGTTGCGCACCACAACTATCAGTTTGGTTTCATGGGACATGCTGGAGATGCGCCGGGGTGCTTCTCTGGTGACAAAGTAGCTGGGAGTCTTCTCTAATGTGATCTGGCTGTCTAGTGTCCGTGGCATCAATCCCCTTGTGAGAAAAAAAGCAAAAAACAGAAAACAAATATGAATCATATCAGTCAACAAGAGCTGTTATTTTCATTGACATGAAACTCAAAGGGGAGTTTAAGTAAAAATAAGAAAAAGATGTTGAGGAGAAAAGCTACAGAGAGATCTGAAGAGATCAAAAGCCACATTGTAGAAGTCATGATTCAAGTGAAAGTCAGGACAGAAAAATGTTTAACCCAAGTATTGCCATTAAAAAGCCTAATTTTAAATATGATTAGTATTAGTATTAATTGTGTAAAGTGCTTCGTGTCAGAATATATAAAATCACAGTTATAAAAGGGGAAATTTAATTTATCTGATAAGCTTTATAGACAAGCACATGTTGTGCATGTAGATGAACACAATGTACAAACTATGTGCCACTATATTTGTGAGATGCTCAGTGGTAGGTCGTACAACCAAAACATGCATCATAATTATCATCATGGTGCTGCCAAGATAATGGGTTTGCAAACCACAAGCAAATGATTCTATTTGTCATGTTTGTGATGAGAAGTTTCCATCCAAGCATGATTTGTCATTCCGCTTTGGTATATTGCTTCAATAAAAGTTGATTAATAGCCTTGTGAGGTTGGCAGTTTAGCGAATAAATGCCTCATTTACAATTCAGATTTTAGTTATACATTCAGAGCTCTCTGTTTCCTCAAGATAGAAAAGTTACTCGCTCAACATAAATTTATTATAGGTATTTTATTTTATTTATTTACTTATTTCATAGGCATGATTGCAGAAGATACTGCGTCCAAATCGGCATATGGAGTTACTGGGTGTGGACCAATGTTTTGGACTACATCACCACACAGTCGTGATGATAAATAGCACACTTACTATATTGTAACTATAACTGGAGGAAGATTTCAATTAAACCTAAAATTTTTTCTAAGCTTTCTTTCTCAAGGTAGGAGTAGCCAAAGGTTACTACTAAAATCTTGGAAATATTGATCCATTTACTTTTATTTATGAATCCAGAGTTGTTGGCTTGGGTGCCTCAGGTCCACCAGGGGACTATCAATCTTTTACGAGAGCAGCACCTTTTCAAGCAAACAGCTTAGCTACATACACACGTGTGAAAAGGAAAAAAAGAACTTGAAACTTTCCAGGAGGGGAATCTAAAGGAGATCTTGTGTCTGCTGACGGAAATGCCTTCGATATCTGACTCGTCAGGTCCATAGATTTTTACTATCCTTAGAGAACTAGAAGTTCCTGTACATGCTGTTTCAAAACCGCAACTTGCCACCTTCCAGAAATGAACTGACAACTTCAACACTTATAGTGAAAGGTCACAGATGGTTCAGCTCAAAATAGTCTAGCCACCTGGCATCGACCACAAATCTGTTGGCAGCATTTGTCTAAGGACAACATGTTAACGCACGAGACACAGCAGGATAAAGAAACATTCATGAAGAAACTCCCCACATATTTCACACTGTAATTACAGTATTTTGAATACAGATAATAAAAGTGAGCTTGTCTATCAGGTGACATTGCCGCATCTCCCAACTTGTCTTGAGTCATTGATCTTTACAGTTGTTTTGTTTATTTATTCTCACAGAGCCTTTGTGGCAAAAAGATTAAATGACTTCCACAGAAGTTAAATAGCACTGAAAGAGTTGACATAAACCAGATACATTATCTGTAATATGTGCAAAAGAAAAGAAGAATACACTAGATCTTGAGAATCCAGGAGGAATGAATAATATTATGGACATTGAGATACTTCACCTGCAACAAACTCAATGTTGCTTTCTCTACCCTCTTCCCTTTGACCACACTATTGATATTTAATCCATAAGTCTGAATTTAATGCACATAGGTGTGTTTAGCATGTGATTTGTAGCAGCAGTTGGCCCAGTACAAAATCCCATTAGCATGTGATTTGGGGAGGAAAAAAAACACTTTTGATGCGTGATATCATATGCAAAACATTCGGAATGAGAAGCTTCGAGGCTGCATCTGCAGGCTCTCTAAATAAATGTTACATGAAGGTGTGAAGCTCAGTATGTGGAAATTAGTTCATTCTCAAGAGTAGGAAAGATACCAACATTTTTGGAAAGAAAAAGCACTCATTTGAAACGGAAAAATAGGTATCATGCATATTGAAAATGGAGCCCAAGAATAGATTTTGCCATACAGAAAATGGAAAATGAGAAACCTTTAATGGTGTGTCCAGCTGATATAAAGAAGACATAAAGCCTCTTATCATGTAGACTGCGATGTCTTATCTGCTACTTTTCCATTCAGAACATTGTTTATTTGCTGCCAAGAAAAAGAAAGTTCAACGATCAAAGAGCATCAGTCATTTTTTAATTGAAATCAATGCTGGGCTTTCATGTCAGTGGGAGCAATGTGGACCAATATGTTTCATGCTGTCACCGAAAAATATTAATAAGAAAAACTGAGGATCGCCTTTAATATATATACTTTTTTAATGCATGATTTATTTATTTTGTCTGGCACTTTGTAGATTGGGCACATGTTCAGGTTAATTTTTTCTGGTAATCCAGATGTGTCCAGATGTTAAATGACTTTGGTTCACTATGAAGCATTAATTTGTCCCTTTTTAAGTTATGAAACGGGATGTTAAAAGTGTTCCAGTGGATCACATGTGTGTTAACACATGTTAACACATGTTAACAACAACCTCATTCATACATCTGTTCATTATTGAGATAACCAAAGTCAGTCAGACCAGGTGGAGAATATTTTGTCCTTCTGAGTACTGAATGAATCGGCCATTTCAGAGTGTACACATCCATTTGAAGAACATGTAACACGCTGTCCAGCATAGTTGTGAATGTTAGTGCTGATTAAAAGGGGATTCAATTCTGGTATTTCTCTAATAAGCCATGTTGTTAACTGACTATTCATGCTACTATATATTATCAAATGTTTTTTGTGTTATCACATGTTTGACATACAGCCTTCATTCAGCTCCCCAACATGCAACACCAGCTGGATTAACTCACACTGATCTAGAGGGACTTTCCTGTAATCAGAACAGTTTGTCCATAAGCCTCCCTCTTAATTGGAATTAGAAATCAGTCCCTGGAACAGTTGCTGTTAATTCATGATTGGGTGTAAAGACTATCTGCCGTGCAACATTAATATTAATTGATTGATGCCATAAAGGTACAAAGCGTTGCGTCTTTTCCAGAAACTAGACGACATCGCCTGTTCCAAACAGGCGCATCCTGTTGATTAACTTCCACTTCTGAAGAGCACTGCAGGTTATTTGGGAATGCACACCATCTGAGCAAATAAAGGTCAGCTTTGAATCATCTGCTTGTGTACAATCCATGAACGCAGAGTCCATTAATGTCATGCCACTTTGGTTTGAAGCTAAAAATTTTCGACATTGTCAGTACGCGAGGCTTGTTTTCCCCCATCTAAATACTGATGCAAGGTTTTTTTGCAGCCTTTGAAAAAAGCAAAAAAGCTACAGCAAAAAAGCAACAGTAGCCAGAAATGACAGTTTTTGTGATGAACAAAACCAACTTATTTCAGTCAAGATATTTTAGTCCTAATCTGCTGAAAGGTTAATTAGATTATTAAACATTACATACATGTGATTCCAAGTCATTTAATCTTTATTATGGATACAAATAAAATGTCACACATCATTATGCTTGACAGCAATTGGAGCTTCTTTGACCCTTCCTGTTCCACAAACAACAATTCAGATCTGCATTGTCGCTCTTCATTCTGTTTTTAGGCAAAGGAGGTTCTCCTCTGCTCTATTAAATACTTGTATCTCCTGTTAGTCCATATGCCCAGAATACTTATTGATTTATTTATGTCATTTTATGGTAAATACTTATGTCAAAGTCAAATATCTCTAACTTTTTATTTTGTTTTTCCACACGTAAGACATGTTTTCTCCACTACAGCACAGCTGTAAAAATGTAGTTTTGTTAAGCTGTTTTGTTTTTGTTGACTGTTTTTTTTTAGAGGAGTACAGTCGAAGTGGAAGTTATTCTGACCATTAAAAAAAAAAATTCCCAGAGCGAAACAATCAACGGTCACAGTGTTATTCTTTGATAATTTCATGTGAGAAACATTATCTTTCTTATGCATGACAGCTCATTTGCCTATTTCAATTTGGCCAGGAAGTAACCATTGTTTCATGGATGTCATTTCCCCTCAAACATTTAATCAATCAAAGTATTGTAGCAACGCACTAATAAACAGTTTAATGAGCTGGAGAATTTTGGGCAAATACTGATCTGTTTAGGATTTAATTTAGAGACCATTAATCACAACCTGAACACTTTCTGCATGGGCAGGGCAGACAGATTTCAAGAAAGGCCTAAGGTTTTTTTGGACTGCAAATGTTTGTCATTAAAAGGACCGATTCTTGCCTAGAACTGAACCTTGCCCATAAATAATGTGCACACTCACAGGCTGACCGCAGTGAGGCCAGGATCAAAGTATCAATTTATTTCAGTGTTTACCTGGTCTCTGGAATATTTAACAACAAAACAGCAGCACAATAAATTCTAATAAAAGCTCCCCTGGGCATTTATTGGAAATGTTTTAGCAGCATGCAGAGTAACGATGGTCCTAGGCCTCAACAATACACAAAATTTAACCATTAAGATACAATAACTCTGAGAAAAAACAGTTTGAAATTAGTTCAGCATGTTTTGGGATCCCTTTTACATAGATTGTGAATGCGTGGATGTTTCTAAACTTCCTATAGCTTCTTTTTTGAGCACAACAATATGGAATTACAAATGCTGCTAAAAGAAGCCTTAACTTTGTCTAGTAGAACCTTTGACATCTTTGAGCTTGTAAGTGTCAAAGATGCATCAACACCCACAGAAAAAGAGCTTTCCAATCAGAACTATGGTATGTTAGTATTCTTACCATGTGCTGCAGACCAAGGGCAAAAAGGACCTCCCAGTCTGTTCTAAACAAAAAGTCAAAAAGCCAGGCTCTGCGCCGAATAGGTATCATTACGAGTGGTAAAGGTAATTTACTCAAAAATATACCGAGATTATACTGAGAAAAAAAAAAATATATATATATACATATATATATGTATATATTTTTTTTACTGAGATTACAGACTGTGCTTTCAGAACACATGTTAAAAAGTAACACAATAATCCATTCATGTATGTTACATACAATGCCCATTCATTTTAGTGTTGGCAGATTGACAGTTCATCAAAGGAACACACGAGGTGGGCAACCACTGGAAATTTAGAAAAACCAATAAACCTAACAAGCATTTTTTTCCACAAGAGGGAGACTTCGACACGGGGAGAACTTGCTAATTCAGATCAGAGTTTGAACAGGGAACCCTTTAGCTGTTGGGCAACAATGCTAACCACTATACCCCTTTGCAGACCCCACCACAACAATGTTGATCTGAGTGCAAGTTATGAAATAATATAAAAATGCCTCCCTGCTTGATATCCTTCTGCAAAAACTCAATGGTAATCTTTTCAATTTTTCTTACAGGATAAAACATTTTCATTTCGATGCATTTTATTTCAAATTCGGCAGTCCATTTTTCTTAAATTGTCATGAAAAGGTAAGATCTCACCCAGCCCTTCTACCTGCTACCCAAACTCATCAACAGCTTGTATTACACAGGTAGATGTGCAAAGAATATTCTTGTGCAGTTTGATTCTAATAATGTCGATGCTACTCCACGTCCTAAAAATAGTATCTTCCTCTTTCTTAATATGACAGCATAGATCTTCACCGGCAAGGTTGCTGCATTATTAAACTATCACTCACTATGATTACAGCTGTGATGACATCTGTTCATTAATCACTAGCGCTGGAAACCTGCCACCTCAAAAGTCTATTAAGAGTTAACAGTCCAGTAGTCCAGGTGATTACAGCAATCCTGTGGCTATTTCAGCTCAGTTCAAAATGTAGCTGAATTACAATTCAACACCCTGAGACCCAAGTGTCTATTTTTCTAGTTCAATTGAAGACAGTTTGGCTGAAAATTGATGACTAAAGGAATATGATGTCTTGCAAAATAGGATCAATTTGACATCAAGCATTTCCTCAGCCAGAGGAAATCAAAAATATCTATACAGCCCTGCAATACCCACAAAAGTTATATTAAATATTCCACCTAGAACATAATCGTATTTAACTGCAGCCATTTCAGTTATGGGATCTTGTTTTCCTCAAAATAACAATTATTCATAGTTTAAGCCCAGGGAGGGAAATGACTGACACTTGCTCTCCTTGAGCAATAACATGTTCAATTGAAGGGAGCTCCGAGCTGTCACATTAACATGTGGGCAGGCAGTATCCACGGACACTATAATGAAGAGACACAGATGACAGGACTGGCATCCTCAACCAAAGTTCCTCAAATGAGAATTAATGCCTATATTTGGTACTCGATGTAATTGAAAGATGATAATAGTGAAAAGAAACATTTAAACAAGGCATTCAAGTATATGATTTTCATGGGTTCGGTTGCAAACGATATCATAAAGGCAATAGTAAAATACTTAACTAAAACATTTCTGATCTTTAAGTACATTAAAGACAAGTACCTGTGATGTTGTCTTATTCAAATACCGTGATGGAGAAATGAGTTCCTTTTTATTGTAATTCAGTTTATTCTTTTTTGTTTTAATTTAAGCAGGTGCTGATTAACAGTGTGATCATAACTGATGGAAATGTAGAGATCTTTAACAGCGTAGAAGCTCTTGGCAGTTCTTTCAAAATTCACAGTATAGCCCTTAGCAATGTGACTGTCAAGGATATCTACAAACAGAGCGCAAACTCATGGCAATAACTTTAGAAGTTTCCCATTTTTGATAGTGAAAAAATATGTATGGGGACAAAAAGAGGAGGAAAAACTTCAGATGGCAATCCCTGTTAGATATGAAAAATGACAATATCTTTGTACAGATGACCTTTACAATGATAGTTATATTGAGGGTCTATTTTTACATATGACCTTGTATCTTTGAACATTTCTTTTTTCCAAAGTTGGACCATTATTTTTTAATGCTATTTATGCAGCTATCTGCACTGATGTATTAGTTGGAACATATTACTATGTTGGTAAATGATAAGTTAACAGATGACCATGTTGTTCGTTATTATTTTGATGAGACAAAAGCAAACTTCCATCACACCTTGTTGAATTGTTTGTGAACTATTGGACAAAAGAGAGTGACTGTCCTACAGTCAATAGGTGCAAAGCCTGATGGCTCACTGACTCATAATCAGAGGTGCCAGATTGAACTGGGAGTGCAGACTGTTTAATTGCTCTATGCAGTCCAAGCATTTCCCGGATTGTTCTGCTGGAATAACAACACAATATCTCTTCGTTTCAGACTTGTATCATTCAGGGAACGTCTGGAACAGAGTTGTGTTTTTTTAATTAATGTTAACCAGTACATGTCTCTGAGCTGCACCGAAATGAAGACAGCTCATTAATAATGTAACAGTATGCCTCAACATTTCTCACTCTGTAATGTGTAGTTCTCTATGTTAAATGAGAACCATCTGAATCTCTGTCCTCATCAACCTTTCTTATGCTACTGTTCCAGAGATCCCTTCGTCCCAAAGCCAATTAATGGAGACTTGGAGAATATTTTGTAACTGCAGCCTTGATACCAATCCTACTAGAAGTAACTGACAATGTTTTTGACTCCCTTGAAATCGGTATAGCTGAGATGGCCTTTGAAGTCTTGATGGTGTATTGTAATGTGTTTTTGTTTTATCTGTATTATACTGCAGAGAATGGTAAAAGTGGAGGCAGAGGTAAGGAAATTGGAGGCAGAGGAATGTCTGTTTTATCAGGCCCTCTACAGTTAGGTGACTGCCTGAACACAAATAAATGAGGCCAACCATGCGCTCTCTTCAGACAAAGTAATGAACACTGTACCATTTTTCTTCACAGCCTAAATGGGCTGTCAAACACTTAATGAAACCAGACAGCCATTGCAGAACAACTGGCCGGCACACTGACACTTAAAGGAGTTCATTTAGTGTCACATGGAGCATGTTTTTAACTAGACCTATGGAATGACACTTTTGTGTATTTCAGGTAATAACCGGATTCTGACATCAGGATTAACTAAGCGATTGAATGGATTTTGGATTTGGATAGGAGCAGAGACGTTTTTTGTTTTCTGAATATCCAAACCTTATGATTTAATTTGCTCAAATCCAAAAGATGCATCTATGATGACTGTACACAAATGACATTAGAACTTTTTAAAGTATGCTTTTATACATTTACATATCAGATGAAAGATTTATGCTGTTATCAAGATAGAACACAGCAACCAATGCGTGAAAGCACTGGGCTTAGCAGCTCCCTCTACTTTCCTTCCTCCTTGTGCGGACTTTGTGGTTTCTTTCTTTTGGGGGACTTGTAGCCTTTTAAATTAAGCAAATAGTGCTGTCCATGGTGCTGAAATGACAGAAAGAATTAGTCTGTTTTCTAAAGTGTCAACCTTGATTTACTTTTGTCTTGAATTAATAATTTGACTTGGCACCATACAATTCAAATACTCTTTTTATGCACTCTATGGAGTGGTTTCATGATCACTATGGGTACGAGCATCATGCGGTCACTAAAGAACAAGTGGTATATAAGGAGGCTGGAGTGTTGTTTGATTATTTCTATGAGTATTTAGAAGGGACAAATCTGTTAAAATTATAGACTGAGCAGTCTCTGTCTAAAGAGACATGACTGCAAACACAGTTTTTATTCTATGTGTTCGATGTAACCTTGGAGAAAAACAGACGGTGTGACTTGGTGACAGCATTGTGCTCAGATGCAATGGTTGGATGGCTCAAACCTAAACTATGCCATCTAAATAAGCAAAACTGAGGGAACAAGGTTGTCTGTGAAGCTAGGTGAGTGAGTGTTGGTGGATGGTGTGGAAACTGGGAATGAAATCACAACTTTGGACCAAAAAACATATAAAGTGATAAAAATATATAGCAGTATCACTATTTGATGGTTTCGCTTTTTGTCTGCTGAATCTGTGACGGGTTGCTATTTTTCCTGAGTTGAGCTGCTTTTGTGTCTCCATAGCTTTGTTTACATCTTTATAGTTGTAAATAAGCAGGGATTCATACAATCTGTGGACAAATCCTCAAAACTCCTTTTTGGCACAACATGTTTTTAAACTGTAGATTGCATATTTGAACAATGATGGATGAACCAATGTGTCAAAAAACAAACAGGCCACTGAAACTAGCTCAAAGTAACTTTAATGAAGGAAGCCTTTATGCACGATACAAATACTTTGCGTTAATGTTCAAATTAACTGTACGTTAGTTTATATTTGCAAGCCGTTAACAACCCTCCTACATCTACTAGAGGATATGAGATATCAGTCTAAGCAAAAATAACTCCAAATTTTGATATGTTTTTCTTTCCTGTGTTATCACTACAGAGCTTATTAAAAAATCATTTGTGAGATGCAAGATCAGGTGGGTGTTATTTTTAAAATAAGGTTTGTGTTTTATAAGGACGCTATGAGCTAAGTCTATTCCCGATACTTAACTGATTCTGACCCCTTTAACCTTTGATTTGGTTCACCGGCTTCCCGGTTCTTTATAAAGAAAATATTGTTTGAGAAATGTGTACAATTAACCTGGTTACATCAGTCTGCAATCAGCCAGGTGTGGATGCACTTTACCCAAAACTTTCAGCCAACATATTAAAAGTATAATATGTTTTTTTGAAGAGCTTAACACTTGATCTGCAATGTGGTGAATATCTAATGTGTTTAATGTGGGATTCCTATTAAAAACACCACATGCTGAAACTCTGTGTGATGTGGATTATTCAGCATATCTGAAAGTACACTCTCTTTATTGTGACTATAATGAACTTTCTGAACAAAATGAAAGTTATTATTGAACAAAATGGTACATACATACATACATACATACATACATACATACATACATACATACATACATACATACATACATACATACATACATACATACATACATACATACATACATACATACATACATACATACATACATACATACATACATACATACATACATACATACATACATACATACATACATACATACATACAGAGAGAGAGAGAGAAAGAGAGAGAGAGAGAGAGAGAGAGAGATTCATGATTCAATCTGGTGATGGTTTCAACCTTTGTCAAACTAATCCATGCACTCTCAGCATACACATAAGATGCAAAGCAAAGACATATTTGCATATTCAGGGTATCAGCATAGACATCTTGTAATCAATCACTGCCTCTAAGAGAGAGGCTGCTAATATCCAAGGCAAATAAGGCCTTTCATATCTGATGTGATCTGAGGAAACTATCAGCTGAGCTGTGATGGACAGGTGTAGATGGACAGGCTCATATGCATGTTAATTCACTGCAGTTTGTGTTGTTTATTTCTGCAGGGGAGCCTTTGAACAAACTTCCTTGAACGTTTTATTATTAGGCAATGCCATTCATGATTAAATATCTCTATCCAATTATTTTAATTTGAACGATCTATAGATTCTCTAGAAGCCATCCAAACAGACAGGAAGGAACAGTCACATGCAGGTGAGAATGTGGGGCTGGTGCACCATGTGAGCTTATTTTCCTTTACAAATGCATGCAATAGCATTTGTGTGCCTTTGGGTGCGTGTTTTTAAAGACAGCCGATAACCTGGAGTCCCCTTCTGCATCTGTGCAGTTGGCTGTGATTCTTTTCTCCTTTTGCTTGTGTGAACTGCTGCAACCTACACCAGCCTCATGGCTCCATCTGCTCAGTATGCTGATATGCTCTGGATTAAACACCACTGTGAAAAAGAAAAACTGGAAAATTAAGTGATGATAAGTAAGCATGAGCGAATGAGAGTTTGAATGTTGCCTTTTATGAGCCTGTTTATACTTCTAAAAGTTGCAACTTTTTCATGTGCCCATTTACTTACGTTTTTGGTCATTAAGAAATGGAAAACAAATTAGTTTTACTAATTATTTATTACTTAATTAAATGCTCATGAGCACAAACCATTTCTGTGGAAGAAGTGCATGAGACGAAAATAACAAGGTGCATATCTCATCCGTTGTACATGAGTATCTCGTTGTTTGATTTACGTTTTCCTCACCTGTACCAGTCCAGTCCTCTGTCATAGTTTCTGTCGAAAAAGTGCGGCTCTGTCCCGAGAGCGCGAACATCTGGATGTATCCGGATGAACTCCAACACAGCCCTGGTTCCTCCTTTCTTTACACCAACTATTAACACATTAGGCAGCTTCTTGTTTCCATATTTTTGCGCCACACTCATGTTTCTCAAATTCATGTCAGTCCAATGACCACCAGCCGAGGCAGGCGAATTACTTTGTCCGTGGAAATCACTTGACCCAAGCTGGGCAGATCCATCCAGAGCAGACCTGACTTCCAGCGAAGCGCAATTGACTGATTTTCCAAGAAGTTTTTTCCCACCGATCTTGCTCGTTGAGCATTGTCTTCCTTCGTAACCCTGGTTTGTCATGATTGTGCCGCGATAGAAAATGATATTATAGCACAAGTATGTGCAAGACAATGACAAGGTGCATATGAAGGCGAATCTGGCGCTGACTCTGTTCGCAGATGAGAGGAGCCTATGTGCCATGTCTCCATGGGTTTAAAGTGCCGCATGATTTTCCATCCGAGTCTTCCTCTCCTGCTGGTGTGCGCTCTGTGCCTCGTAAGACTACAACAGATTCCAAAGTGAGGCAGTTCGGGAAATGAAAACGAAAAGAGGCTAGTTGGAGGCAACCAACTGCGCACTGGCTACAAAACTGATTGAAAACTTGAAGCTGGATATGATTGTAGCTAAGAAAATTGAGTCAGACCTCTTTTTAGAGGCAATTTAAGATAGTTTAAGGTACCTTTGCGGTTGATGTCAGCCTTTTGAAGCCAGTGGTTATCTTATCTTTCTTCAGTGTAGATTGAAAAAAAAAAATCCTTTGCGTCCTCCCTTAAACTGTCAACAGCGCAACCAGTCTGCTCTCCTCCGAATGGAATTTCACGGCTCAGCCCACCCATTCCTCTCGTGATAAAAGTTGTGAAAATAAATGAACTCAGAAGATTATTAATATTTAATCAGTCACCTGACGTCACGCATATGATCATAGTTCTATGCTCGGTTTTCCTTTAAAGGAACCATCCTGCACATCGCGCATTATCACAAAATGATTTTTATTTTATGTCCGGCCATCATTGAAGTTTATATACCACTGTGTCTTTCAATGACAGAGGTCAAACGTGAACAATTTATTTATGCTTTAGCCCATCATGGCATTTAATCTTGACTAAACTGAGCTTATGTGCATAAAGTAACATCCTGAATTGAAGCTGTGAAAAACAAGACCATCTAAAAGCCACAGGGTTAAGGTGCTTATGATGTCTAGGACCAAAGACTCATGAAGCTACCGAAATTCTGTTAAAAAAAGATGATATCTACTTTTTTTCTTATCTCCAAAAAATTTGATGGTAGGAGAGGTTTCTCATAATCTCTGTCTTAGAGTGAATATCCAATTATCAAATGGGTCTTGGCTTTTATCTCTCTGTGTCTAAGTTTGCATTTGTGTTTAACACTCCTGATATCAAAGTCAGTTTAGACATCCAAATAGAAACCAAAGTATGTTTCTTCTAAGAGCAGATATGAACAGTTTTGTCATCACTTTTTTGCCAGGGAGCGTATTATTTATTTGGGTTTCACTTAAAACAGAATGATTCACCAAGGTTCAAAGGTACTCTGCAAGTTTCTTCTTTACACTCATGGGCATTTGCAAGCTCATAAAATCAAGATCACACACAATCCTCTGCATTGCTATGATGCAAACTTGATGCAGACTGGAATGCTAAATTTCTGACTCTTCCACTGCTGTGGTTAACATTTTACTTATTGATGATTTTTTTCCTTTCAGGATAGACAAACAGCAGCTTAAATATTTATGTTTCTCCGTATCCAAAGTACTTCGTTTGGCTCTTTTCCTTCTCTTGGAATGAACAAATATTGTTTGTGGAAAACAATTCCCGCGTCTTAGATCAGTTTCTAAATTTCGAACTCGTGCCACAGAGAAATATGAGACAATCATTCACATTCACAGCCTGTCCTGCTGTCAATTCAGAGTCACTAATCAGCCAAACATGCATATTTTTAGTCAGCAAGTAGAAGTCAAAAGTATCTGGAAAGAACCAATGCATAAAATGGGAGAACCTGGAAACTCCACACAGAAAATACCTAAGCCATTATTCAAACTGAGAATCCTCTTGTTGTGAAGCACTGGTACTAGAAACCACACTACCATGCTGACCATGAGGGATATAAGAAAAAAGTCAATACCAGAGAGATATTAGAGTTGTTATTATCACTATACCTCAAAGATTGTCCCTGGACACACCTGTAGACACAATGAATGAATGCACAGTTGTGACTGAAACAAAATAGCCAAAGGAAAAAATTATTTTTTTCCAATATATGCTCTTGACTGAACTCCTATTCAAAAGCTTTTTATTTGGTTTGCTCTCAATGGGGAGCGGTTAACATTTTTTTCCTCTCTCTGTTTGGCTTCATAGCAACAGTTTCAATAGGTGGTAAAAGGAGTTTTTGCTTTGGTTGGAGAATCTGTCAATCATTTCAGTCATGTAATTTATTTTTCTTTTGTACTTAAATCTTGGTGGGCCTTCCATGCACTCCGTCCAGATACTCAGCACAGTTAAGAGAATAAAAGATAAAAAGAAAATAAGAAAAAAGCTATATTTGACCCTCATTGTTCTGTATTTTGTAGAGCTTTCTGTATCCGAAGATCAGTGCTATGATTGCTCTGGTCTTTTTGGTCCCTGTAAGGAAGATTTTGTAGCTGAAGAAAAGTTTCTTCTGTGAAAGGAAATCTGAATGTTGTACCAGACTGCACGGTGGGGACTCACCAGGACTCCATCTGTTGTACCCTTAAAGTGAAAGAGATGCATGGAGGAAACACTGTTATCCTGCTCATCGTTGTACTCTGTATTTATATGGAAACAAAGGATGAACAAAATATGGGATTAAAATGTCAGTTTGGATGTCTGCAGTTCTAGTAATAGTACTATTTTAATTAGACGTTTTGTCAAATGTTCATTGAAGGCCCACACAGGAGCTTAAATGTGGATAAAAAATCAAGTAGTTGGCAGAGGTAGAATACTTTAAAACTATAGCACTGAGACATATTTTATTTAAATACATAATTCCAGGTAAAATGGAAACACGGCAAAGATGTATGTAAATGCCTATGCAAAGAAAAACATGATATTTTGTCACAATCAGTAGCCCTTCTTAGAATAATTTATTTAGGCAAACCTCTCTAGATCATTTCGAGTAGTTGGACCAAAGTAGATGTGTTTCTTTAGAGATATGCGTAACAAAAAGAAAAAAAATATATAAAAAATGCTCAATGCTGAATAGTAGTAGACACACAAAAATGTTTTATTATTTAAGTTTGGGTCCATTTGTATGGTTGAACGATTTCCAGTCCACTACTAAGTGTCTTGACTAACAAATAAGTAAAATCCTATTTCAATTTTCAGGTAGAACGGAAATTCAGTGGAAAAGCAGTCAAACGTTTAAATAAAAACTTAGAAAAATCCCAAGGGTCCCAAGGCCACTTTAGAAGATGACAAGAAAATCTAACTGCTTCAGAGCAGAATATAGAAATGAGTGGAGACAGAAAACCTGCTCAATATTGTAACACATTTTTGTCTGTAGATTCAGGAAAATCAGTGCACACAAGACAAGATAGATTGTGTGCTCTTCTGCAATCTGCAATCTGAAGCTTTCAATAATTACTAATAATTACTAAATCACAACACAAACCAAGAAAAAGAAGTGCTTCACACCAATGAATTTAATGTATTTTTGTATTTAAAAAAAGAAACAATAAGCAAACAATCTGTCCAGTCATGTCAGACTGAAACCAGCTAGCATTATAACATTCAGTGATGAAAGCTATTATCCAACCAGAAATTATTTGACAGTACCACTAAGATAAATCACTAAGAATGAAATAAAAACAAACAGTTAAAGCTGCAATTTTTGCCAGGCACTCTTCACCTGGCCAGCTGTTTCAGCTTTGTTCAGAGAAACTTTGAGCCAGTAAATGCTAAAGGAGTGTATAGGAGTCTATATCTTTGCATGACAAATGGTTGCTTGCTATTCATATTTGCTGTATGTTGCTTGGAGTGTCATGGATTAAAACTTTCGAGCCAACTCAGCAGTTGAAATATAAAGCCTCTATAATCCCCCTTGAACTGTGATATTTGACTCCCAACCTTCATATATTAGGAACAGAATATACCCATTCAGCATATTATATTGATAACAAAGTATTTATTTTTCTCAAAACCCTGACAGTACTTGTGACATTCTGCGGAAACAGGTCCTATCTCAAACAATGATCAAGTATGTTATGAATAAAATGTGATGTCTGTGTCATTTCTGCCAACCCATCAGACCTGCAATTTTCCTTAGTAAATGCCACCAGCAAGTTATGACATATGAAATAAGCAGGGCAGCGTTCTGAATTCATGCCATGCCTTTTTCATTCTTGTTGTCACTGAATTCCAACAACAAACATAGCAGAATCGCAGATTTAAAGCTCCTCATATACTAGTCTGTTTGGTTCCAACTGATATTACACAGACCACCACTCAGCAGCCGCTCATTCTGGCCACTTGCTGCTATGTCCTTATTAACCTCCTATCTATTTGCTGCAACATCTCTGCTGCTGAATTGCCCTGGCTAACACTCATGTATCCAGCAAAAAAAAAATGGTCCCAATGGATTTAGGTGATTTTTCTTTTTTTAAGGTCTTAAACACCACTGAAGATAAACTATTCTGCCAATGATCTGTAAAGCATTATAGTTCAACATCCAGATCTAATGTTACATCAAGCTTTTACAATCAAAACACCCAAATTCTAACTTTTTATTTGCTTTCTCTGTACTCAGAGACTTAGGGATCACATGTGATGCCATTATCAGTTGCCAGCTGCTATCTAGCTATTCCAGACAATGTGTGACAGCACACTTTTCTTCCATCTTTTACTATTTGAGAATATATATAGATTTTTTTTTATCAACAAAAGTACCCCCACAAGGGCTAAGTCTTTGTTCTTATTCGTCATGGTCTTCTCCTTCTCTTTGTGTGTCAATGATCTCCCGAAAACAGACAGCAAGAACAAAAGCCAGGCAGCAACTAAAGGCCGTTGAGCAGCAGGTTACTTCTTCTTTGGTCAGCAATGGTGTCAGATAATTGCTGCTGACATTTTGCCCGCGATGTTTTCATCCAAACTGTTCTGATGCTTTGGCTTCTTTTGTTTCCTCACGAACAGGGGTCCGGTTTAGAAATGCCATCTTCTTTGCTGTCTGCAGAGAATCTCAATATTTGACAAAATCTCCTAATTGCCACACAGTTTGCTTTGACAGTGCACAGCAGCTCCCTGAATAAGGAAAATATTTCTGATCCCCATCCACAGAGAGAAAAGTCAACACACGGAGAGACAGCAGCTGACAGGTAAATAAAATGTTTCATCAAATGGGAAAAATCATGAAATGCAAAATAGTTATGATTCGAGGGGATAAAATGAAAGGGAGCCTGGTTGCTGGGATCCACAAACTCCTGATTCCTTTGGTCACAATTCAAATACACAGCAGAAATAGACCGTGTATTAGATCCAGATAATTAGAGACAGCTGCTTTTAAACAGCTGCAGCTCCTGTCACAAATGCAACAACTTATTTCTACGACTGCCTGATGCTAACAATTAGACAGCAACAGTGTGGTGACTTTTCAGTGTTGTGCAACCCAAACATTTATTAACAGACTTATTATCTTCCAGTGCTGTGAAATTAGAGCCAGCTATTTGCTCGTAGCACTTTAGAACCCAGCAGCTTATTGATTTTTACAAGCCACATGGCTGATAGATTTTGTGAGTTTTATTTGGATCTTAGTGACACAGACAGAGAGTTGCTTCTGGGAGTGATTGATCACTACGTATAGGGGGCTTCACCAGTGTTTTGGTTGCCTAAAGGAGACACAATTATTGATGGCTGTGAAGTGGATTTCAATGTCTTCTAAGTGGCTCTCAGATTCATGTTGACTGCTTCTTTATTCCAGATAAACCGTACCCTATGAAAAGCTTAGAGAAATACCCAACCCAATTCAGGACTAAGACGCTCACCAATTCCGAATCAAGACTAGATGTGACCCAATGTATCATTGAGAACATTCAAACTGAAATAATGAAAGAAAATAAAGGAAAAAAATGTATAATGGTAGTGAGAAGGGTCTTTTTGTGAGAAGCCATTTGTCAGTCACTAATTCTGCAGAAATGTGACAGTATCAACTCATTCTATAAAATGTATTTGACATCAGCTCTCAAACTAAAAATATTCAGAATATGTTCATTTACAAAAATCAGTTATTAAAAAACAGGAATCTGTACTTTAGTTGTCACTTGTTGCTAAGGTCCCCCAATTGAATTTTTTATTTGTCTGACTTATGGTTTTTGGAGCGATTCTTGGTGTAACAAATATTGATTGGAATGTCTTGAGGCATGTTATGTCCAGCAGAGATGGGAATATTCAATATGACAATATTCTGCCTCAAGCTAAGCTGTTGATTGTATTCTTTCCCCCACAGGACTGTTTTTTCAACTAAGTTTTTCAAATTATTCACTGCACAGTCGAAAAAAGAAGGAATAACAATGTATTAGAATAATGAAACTTGAAATGATTCAGCTCTTCATACACAGATTTGATGAAGATGGATCAGCTGACTGTTTCAAAAGCTAGTCTTTGGGTTTACCTGGCAAGATAAAAGCAAGAACGTAGATTGGTTGATCTGATTGATATGTTTATGTTTTAAAATAGATACAATTATGAATGATGCTTTTCACCAAACAGGAGTCCCATCTGCTAGTAACACTTATAAAAACGGATAGAGATGCATCTGCAGATATGTTCAACTAAATGTTGTTGATTGTACTGAATCATTTGCCAAGCTGTCATGAAAATGGGCTTGTGATTGGTTGTGTTTTAATTCAACTTCTTTTAGTAAAGCCCCAGACACATCTTTCTTTGATATGTTTATTGTTTTTGCTGATGGAATAGCAGACACTTTAACACTCTCAGTGTTCTCTACAAGCCCATTATCTAATGCCCAATTTCCTTTGATGGAAGAAGCTCTTCTTTCTGTGAAATCTGGGATAACTGCGGGTTTCTGAAAAAAGGCCAATTCCTTAACTCTGTGTTCATCAGAACCAATTTGGACTCCCTTTTATTTAGAATAACGGACATAAGTAGATGCTCTTTGTGCTCCATGCACTCAGTCCTTGATCTCAATGTTATCTTTCTTTTTATCAGATGGCACTGCATGGAAAAAGTGTTATTGGTGCTTTCTCATTTACTTTTGTTTTTATGACATTCTGTTTGATGAATATGCTGGATTTGCATTAACGCCTCCGTTCTCTACCCTCTATCATAAAAACACCAAAAGCCTAAAATTAGAAGGCTCTGTCCTGATGACAGGTTACAAAAAGCCAGCATTATGACTGAGTGGTGCAAAAAGATGGCATCAAACGACTCTGTATGTTTTGCTTTGGAGACATTTGTATTCTCCTGCAAAGATCTACTCAACATTCAACATGCTGAGCAAACTATCTGCTGTGGTTTAGCTTACTGAGATTAGCACACTACCTGTCAGGCTGTACCCATGCATTAATTTTTTAAGATTCCTGATACTGACTCCCTGACGGCAGTAATCTTAAAGTTTCCTGAGGAGCCTTGCAGGTCATGAGACATGTCACTATATGAGTTCTGTCAGTGCAGGGGAAAGCAGCTCTGCTCTCACACACTATACTGAAATAAAATCTGAAATAAAAAAAGGCCTTTTTTTCAGTGCAAAAATGCCTTTATTTCACTAGATTGAATTAGTATTTTTTCTGAGGATTTAGGAGCCATGCCCCTGAAATGTTTAATCTATTTGAAAATATATATATATATAGGCTGAAAGACTGTTGTGATGTAATAATCCATGTTTAAAGGATCAAAATTATACTTAAATAATTCTACTTCAAACTCAAATAAATGTATTTAAAAAAAAGACAGAACAATTATTATTTGGCATAGCTCAAGCAAGTATCAGAGCATACATTTGGACTCCATATGGATTGACAGGGCACTCAACCATATCCATTATTGAAGTGAGGGGGAGGAGTTTTAGAGCCCCCTGAATTTCAGCTGTAGTCTTAATTCATATTTAAATCCTTTTGGTCAGCACTACATATTCAGATCTCATTTGCTATTATTCATGCAGACTCAACATCTTTATCATCCAGGAATCTAGTCCCATTTAAAGTTATCAGGATTTAGAGGAGGATTTGAAAGGAAAGGTGATTGTCAGGGACCCCTAGAAAGTAGGCTGGCAAAACCATCTGTATAGTATTAAACAGCCAGGGGGGTCACTTGATTGAATAGCATCCTGTTTCTTTTACATTCACTGGTATCAAAGTATTTTCACCAGGTTTCTACAACATAAGAGCCCAATATGTTTATGAGAGCGGTAAAAGAAATACAACTGCATGTACAGAGGAGGCTGCAGGATCACTGCACTGCACGGATAGTACACACTAAACAGACCATTTTCTGCACATACTGAACAAGGTCTACAATTTTCTACCTAGTTTGTCTTGTCACAGAGGACTGACTCTGAATCCATATACTATGTCGACTGAGAAGAAAAAAAAAAAAACTCCTCTACAGACTCTGTCTGTTGGAGGAGATAGTGAAGCCTATACCTGACACTATATAAAAGGAATGGGACTTCCATCATTCATTGACTGGCAGGAAGAGTCTCACATGGTTGGAGTTTTAAATTCAAAGAGCAAAGTTCACAAATGCTTTAGCTATAAAAGAAATAAAAACAGGAGGATGTTTCTTCTGATTTGTCATGTTTGAATAATAGTGCTGCAGCTCTACAAATTTGGATGTATAACACTTCTCAAAACCAGAAGATATGAGATTTTCTCTTTTTTTCTACTTGGGTTTGATTTCTTCTCATGGGTATAGTTTTTTATTTCTCCATAACAATGCAAGGCAATTTTCAATGTAGAAACTGAAACAGACAAAGCAACAATTGAAATTCAAGTAACATCAAGTTTCTCACTGTGTCTCTTATCTATGACAAGCTAAACTTAGACTATCTATTATTCATCATGGAAAATATAAGCAAGCTAGCACATCAGATATCACCTTCTCAAGCTTCTGCTGGTAATATTTCTCCCTATTTCAGTATCTTTATGAAGGATTTAGGACTGAATTATAACAAAATCATGATAGTGTTGATGATAGAAAAAAAATGTTCTGTTTAAAAAAAGGGCCCTTAAATCTCGTGTCATGTGGTTAGTGTGATTTATAGGAACAATGGAGTTTTCTTTCTTTCCACTTAATGCTGAACACAGTATACATTTTTAATATCTACAAATGGATTTAAGCAAAACTAATTAAGAACAGTTATGACTACAAAACATGGTTTTGTATATCCCAAGAATCTTGAAGGATGATGATCAGCAATTACTATGGCCTCCAAAAATAGTCTTTTTACAAACATATGAAAACTGCAGTTTGTTCTTTCATCCAAATGATTACAACAAAAGAAGCCAGATGCTTATAAAAATAAATGACAAGTATGACCATTGAACAAGCAAAAGAGAACTAAATGCATTAATATGAAGTTTAAAAAAATAAACACTTATCCCTTTTTATTTTAATGTTAATATTCTGTTACCCAAGCTGGAAAGAAAATTAAACCCTGGTACAATCTACCATATACTCATTCATGGTGATGCACATAATTATTTTTCCTGTGAGCAAAAAGCTTCTATGCTAACAGCATCTCTTGATGGTGGCACATAAATACAACTTTATGTCCCAATCCACCACCTGAAACACATTTCACTATTGCCTTTCTCAGTCAAACTGAATACATCCTGTTTTCAAAAAGGAATCCACATGATGGAAGGGACACATCCAGAGAGTACAAGCTCTGATGTGACTCCACAGAAACTTTCATTCCTTTCAACACTACCAGTTTGAACATCTTTTGAAAGAAGTTAAAAGAACTTTAATCCAGAAACGACTGGGTGCACGTCCGCATCTGTCCCTTTGAGTATGCTTATGTGGCTGACTTAATGAAGACCCCACGATGTCCTCACTCCTCTGAAACAGCTGCAGACAGATATTAAAGATTTTTTATTCTTTGCAGAGACTGAATTTTTGTAAATAAACAGTTTATCGCAAAGACGATTTATTTATGATACAAATAGGTCAAGGACATATCTGTTGAATCAATATTCAGCCTGTAAATACATAACCACATAGTTAACAGCGTATCTCCATACAATGTGTGGGAGTCAAACATATGAAGGTAAATATGTGCTGACTAAACAAGCTTATTGGAATTCAGTAAAATAAGTTATACAGTACAATGTGAACAACTATATGAAAAAAATATCTGAATTGAACTGAAAATTATGCATGATAATAGAACATGTAAGAAGTTGAAGATAAGATTTGCACTTTAAAGTCACTTTTTCAGATTTTTTCACAAACTTGATCTGAAAGTGAAGTTTCACACACAAAATGACCTTGAAATATGAACATTTACGATTACGACCACAATAAAAGCATTATTTTTTTATTTAGTTTGAAATTATTAACTGTTAAAACTTTAACCTGTGTTTACACTTTCTTAGATTTGCTTAAGATCGCACAAATCTGCCCGCTCACATCACAAGGTTCTGATTCAGATTCTTAACACATTACATGAAAAACGTTTGCGTGAAATTAAATTGTGACTCATATCCTGAGATGTGACAGCAAATGTGTTTTCATGTTTTATGTGTGACCTCAATTTTGGTTCACGTGCGTGTGAATTTTATTTAAGAGAGAAAACTTTTTTTTCCAAACAAATTCTCTTATTGTGTTCAACTTTTCACATGAATATTTCAGTCACTTCACATCCCTTCATAGGCATCGGGAACAAAGTCAACGTGTTCGTAATTTAAATTTTGAGATAATGATTCAACCTGTTGGCTCACCAGTGGGCACAGATCAAACAGGATGAGAGAACAAAAGAGCAATAATATTACTCTGGCCTGAGGAGACAGAAAGTTAATCCCACACTTATTAGGCATCTAATGAGGAAAAGAAAGTTAGCCCGGTGTTCATCAAATTACACATCTTGCCATTTTCACGTTGTTCCTTATGAGCTCGATCACTCAGTCACTTTTCAAAAATTTAAAATCCAAGGGAGATTTTTCAAATTTTCTCTTCTTTCATTCTTCTCCTTCATGCCTTTTCAGTAACTTCTCTCGCAGCCTTGCAGCTCTTTCTATGGCCTCTTTTTGTTTGCTTAAGAGTTGTTGAGTCCCAGAAATACTGTTCGTGACACTGTGAAGGCCAAACAGTGTGTGTCTCTTGTTAAGAAAAGATGGATGAAATAAGGACATATTCACGTCCTTATGAACATGGGGGGTGGGGGATTGTTACCTGTTTTCTGACATTTAGTTAAATTGTTTTTGCCCTCATAGTTGATACTTTGAGTTCAACTGTTATTTCTTACATTCAAAATTAGAACACATATTTAAGACACCACACTTCACCTCTACAGATTTGCATCATATCAAATTAAAAGCAATCATTCTACATGTCTACTCTTCATCAATTTGTTATCCCACATAGGATGCGGTGATTTGCAGTTTTGGGTGACTTACATGCCAGTCATGAAACATTGTGAGTATAAATTGCTACAACAGAGCATTACTCATGCGGTATTGTTTTTTTTTTTTGTTTTTTTTTTACAGCTGTTGGGGTAGGAGAAGATGTAGGGCAACAGAGCACAGGAGAACTTTTGCTGCAGAGTGCAGGAGCAGAAATGACAGCTAACAGTCAGTGGTGCTATTGGGGCCCGAGTGTGTAACCTCTCTCAGTGTGTCCTGATTAAAGAATGATTTATAGGCCTGTTGGAGGGTACTCACAGCAATCCTTCTCCTCACTGAGGTTTTTTTCCCTTTCAAGAGGTTTGGTAAATCAAACCAGGATCTCATGAGGACAATATCAGTGTATTGCTGAAAGGCTGTCATTAAGTGCTATAATAATGAAAACATGGGAGGGGTTCACAGTTCACTTGTACTGAATCTGACACCCCTTGATGAAATAACTCCCCTGTGATGGCCCATGCATGCACTGATCACTGCCATCGGTTAATCAAAAACATTTAATGTTTCGATTCAATTAGATTTAATTCATCAAGTGCCAATTCATCGCAAACGTCATCTATGGGCACTTAAAAGATACAATCCAATTCAAGCCAATAAAAGACCTGTTTATTGTAATACAATCATAATCCAATCAATTCCATTTCATTAGATTATAAATTAGTTCATATCATACAGAGAGAATTAAAAAGAGTTTTCTAGTTAAGGGAACTAACAGATCATACTGCCTCTTCTTCTCGATCCAATCAGAAATAAGCTGCAGCAACTTCTAAAATAAAGAAAATATTTGATAGAGCTTGATAATTAGAGAACGCTTCAGGATTTAGAGCAGTGGTTTTTAAGTAAAAGTTACATTTAAGGCTTCCACGTCGGTGCACAGGGGTAGAAAGAGGAGGAAAGAGAATAACAACCTGGCAACTATTGACTTCACTTTCTACCAGTCACATTGGTCATATATTCGAATATGAAATGTGATAATGAGCCCCAAATGAAATAAAAAATAGTTTTCTATTCTATTAAATCTATTCTGAAACATTTCAGGGTTTAGCTGTCTTTTTTCCTGGCAGAGGATACATGAAGCTTCACTGCAGTCATAAGAAATAGTCCTTTGGATTTTAAATAAAAAAATGTGTCACAGAACTAAATGATGTAGATTATGTTTCTAATAGATAGCAATAATATAATAATATGAAATTAAATGAAACAGAGTGTAATGTAGTTGAAATCTTTTATATGGGTGGACGTGATTTTACTAGGCAACAATTTAGCCGACTGGTTCACACACATGATTGGTTCACACATGCAAGCAGCACAAGAGAAGCCTGTGGAGAGCACAGGCAGCAAAGGCTAAAACTCTCACCGAAACAACTCAGCATTCCGGGTGCAGTGATGTTCCATCTCAGTGAGATGTTTGAAATCACTTCATCAGCCTTCAACATCACAGCAATCAGGACAATGTGATTCACAAGGTGAGTTGCCGTCTTCTAATAAAACAAGAAACTAAATGAGATAATCAACAGTCTGAAAAAGATTCTCGATATGAAAAATAAATAAACAAATATACATATATATATATATATACATCTACACCTTCCCAGCAGTCGAGTGATGGTGGAAACCATGATATGAAGCCACAGGCATTTGACAAGCCCATTAATCCTTAAGAAATCATCCGATGAAAAAATCCTATCACATGGTGTCATTTGTCTACGGCATGTTGAATCAAGCTCTGACTTACATATTAAAAGCAACAAATTGTTATTCGCTCATTATGTGCATAAATTAAATGTCCTATATGCGTCACAATATCACATTTCAGGTACTTTGCTTTCTGATTATGCTGCTCTGAAGTTTGTGTTACGTGAGTCTTTTATTAACCAAAGCACCCACTCCCTCCATGTTATGTTTCCTAATTATCTTTTCCTGTTTACCCAATTATATTAATTAGAATGCATCACATTTACATAACCCAGTGTACATCAGCTATTGAGCTAAACCTATTAAGCCCATGTGAAGATAATGAACCCACAAACTAGTGTCACTGTTGGCTTTCTGGAGCAACTTTTGTGAGCAGAGCGCAACAGACTTATTAATATTAAGGAACTTTTTCTATTGTTTTAAATGTGTGTACAAATAGTTTAAACTTAATGCGAAACCACAAACAAAATGTTTTCGGATATAAGGAAAAGGTTATTTGTATTTCAATTTAATGAGTTCAAAGGACCAACACAATGATGGGAGTGCACACACTTTAACAAGCTTCAGACCTCTGCATATCTGTGGTGAAGATAGAAATGATTGTAACTTTTTATAAACACCTGCTGGAACTATGTCTGTTCCTTCATCTTTTTAATTGATGAAAGGAGGTGTGAACTTCTCATTAAAGTATGAACTGTGACAACAACAACAAAAAAAAATGTTGCAAAGCAGCAAAAAGCCGATGGCACGATTTTATTAGTGGAAAGTAATCAAGTTACCATAGTGTTGAAAAAGACTACCAACATTTCTGTATGAATTGTTACAGAACATATATAAAATGTGTCACACTTCAGAATTCACTAAAGTGTATTCAAGTTCATGTCATACATTGAAACTTTAATCAGGGCAGCATAACAGAGCTCTATTGTCTGGCTACTTGAACCTCTTTCAATCAGTGGTGTAAAATCCCTAAAATCTTTCCCGGAGTCTCAAAAGACATAAACAGGTCAGCTTTTTCAGTAAAACCTCAAAGTGATTAAGTATTTGGTCCACTCATCCTTATAGATTTCTTCTCCTGCTTTTATTATACTCAACCACTTTCTAGTTTGTTTGAGACAATTACACCATTTTATTCAGTTTGTATTTGTAAAAAGAAGGAAAATAATTAACATTACACTCCTTAGCATCTTATAGGCAAAGTGTCAGCGTGATAAGAAAAAAATAGCTGAAGTTAAGAGTACACCCACTTTTCTTCCTTACATCTCCATCATGATCAGTAACAATGTAAACAAAGCAAGTACCTGTTCCGCATTTTGCTATACTCTATATTTTCAAATGTACTCTTTAACAAGTTATATCTAATTCAGCGCTAACCTGCCTGACAAACAGTCATTAAATTGGGCAGTGAGACAGTCCTTATGGGTGCTTATCTCTGCTCATTAGCTTATGTTTTGCAGAAGAGAATGAGTGGCATATCCACTGAGATGACCAACGCAACATTTTCAAATGTGACAGAGCTGTGCTGACTCCATAAAAGTCGAGGTATGCATTGATATTCAATGTTTTTAGCACCATTTTCCCTCTTGCCCAGTCCAGCTAAAGTGAAAACATGTTATCCTTGACGATTATGCAGAATAAAAAGGGGCCTTGGCTAACACAAAAGGGCAGTTCTCAGAATGATAAGCTGCAGAGAAAAAAAACCCTCATTTCATGCAGCACAGATTCTCTCTGTTCACATCTCAGTATCAATTTGGTTTGAATATCCAGTTAGACCATTTTACATGGAAATAGAAGGCCTGCAAACTTTGGGTCCTCAAGATGTAAAATAAACGTCTGGAGACCATGCAATCTCATGAAACTTTTCTGTTATCCTGGACAAAAACAGTGCCAATTATAATATTAAAGCTGTCTCAACCATTGACCTTTTTACATTTTCTCTGTATGCTATTACACTCAATCAAGAAAGGTCAGTGGGGGATGTGGGTTCCATGCAAAACTGTAGCATATTAGCTGTTTGCACAGTTTCATCTCATCACTGCAACACAGCAACTTATCAGTGTTTTTATCTCACTTTCCATAAGATTTTATCCTGAAGAGATTTTTTAAAAATGTCCAAAAATCATAAATCTTTGGCACATGAAGATGATTGATGATGGGTTTTTTTTTAAATTGTTTCTAAGTTGTCTAAGTTAATATTTTAACTTTTGGCTTATTTTTCAAAGTAGCTTAAAAACATGTTTGTATATGTTAAACGATAATTTTGAATGACTTTTTATACTAATAGTGCTCCTGGTGTTATGACATCACACTTGGTCTAACTTTACAGGTCAAAATACGGATACAGGTCAAATAGCTTCAGAAACCCAGGAGAGTGAACTGGCCATGTCACAGTGTGGTGAGGGAGCCATCTGGTGGGAAAACTGTGAATATTCATGTTAAATCAACTTTCATGTAAACAGTTATTTCCTTTCTATATTATAAAGTTAAATACTCAATAAAATTTCATTTCAAATAAAAAATCTCCTCAGTCAAACTTTTCGAGGCCGAAAGGTCATTTTTCCTCATATGTATACAATCAATAAGTTTTGTGCTGACTTTATGTCACATTCCAGGCACAAAATCTGTACATCTCCTGTGTAGGCGTTGAAAAACCATTGGAACATCATAAACATGTGAATAACTTTTAAGTGAGTCAAAATACAATATAATCATATTTTGTATTACTTGAACATACAGATGTGTGTGTGTTTAAAGTCAAATAACTACCTAATGTTTCAATCATTACTTTTATCATTTAAATTAACGGTCAGCAGTGTTTTTGTGTCTGAATGAAATTACTGTTGATGGTCTATTCCATAGCATATTATACCTGGTGTTCACAAACAAGTTTGAAAATATCCTTTTCTTTATCAGTCCAGTTCTTCAATTCATGCGCACACATTCTGGTCGCTGGTTGAGGGACATGTTACTGTAATGGTTTTCTTTTCTTCACAAAAAGAGGCAAAAATTTATTTCTTCCCTAGTAAACATATTTGCTTTTCCAATCGTTTCGATGATACTCGAAAGCTGGCAGTGTGTATTGTAAGTGCAATGCAAATTAATATTTGACCACCAGTGACAAAACTTTCATCTGTGAAAATTTGGGCCAAGCTGATCGCTTCTCTTGTGAAAATAAAGGTTAGTGAGTGGGGTTCTAAGTATCTGCGTTTAAAGAGACTAGATTTTGATTTATCTTTCCTGTGGGTGGAGAACTGTCTACTGCCAAACACAGAGCCTCATTTTAATAAAACGGGTCTAATAAAATCTATTGGTCTCTGTGGGTTGTTGCCATCTGTAGTAAAATGCTTTTGCAGACTGAAACACACAGTCAGAAGTGAACTTGAGCCAAATTGTGTAATGTCTTTTTACAACAGTTATACAGGATTATAAGAGGATAATGCCGCTGAATGTTTATTCGTCATGAAGCATACAATATCATTATATGGATGTGAAAAGATTATTTGTTGAGGACTTGAGTCAGGGTTTGTATTATTAAATTAATTTTGGTTTTATTGAATATTTAATCTCTTCTCAGTTCTTCTGTGGCCTTAAAAACAGTCTTTAATGATCAAATACCCAAGGAACGATTCTGTCCTTGAAAAAGCTCAGCCAGCGCTTTTTTAGTAGTTTCATTATTTGTAAAGTTTTTCCTTCCCCCATTGAATGCTGTAAACGGCCATCCATTCATTTTGCCAGCTAGTAACTGAAGTGAGAAGACTGTCAAGTACTGCTGGAATATAAAGTCTGCATGCAGTGCAGACATTAATAAATAATCTATAAATGAGATTCTACTTCCTTAATTTACCGTCGTTCTGCACTATTGAAATGGTGTACTGTAAGAACCAGTGGTGACAGTAATGGCTTTAAAGTAAAAGCGCAGCTGTCTGCATTGTCCTTCTGTTGTATTCAGTGACCTCCGTGGGGATTCATTCACAACTAATCGATTTACCGATCAGAGCAAGTTGAGCTCAAAATAACCCCTGTAACCACATCTTGGTCCCATGCATCCCGTCATACTGATGTCAATGAAAATAAATGCTCACAGAAACCTCTTCACACATCAGTGTTTTAGATTTTCATGTTGACCTGAATTATTTCCTGCCACTTTGATGGAGGCACATAAAATAATGTGTAGATATAGTCGATAAAAAGTAGAACACATCGAAGATGAATACATTTTTAGATGTAAGAACATCCTCACAGCACTGTCGAAATTGTTCATTTTAAGACGAACTGAGATTAAAGACACTATCAGTTTGTCTTTTGACCCCCAGCAAAATAAATGTCTGCTCATAATTTCATTGCAACACAGCATGCAAAGCTCGACTCAGGGCAAACTCTTAATTGCTTAGCCATGACTATAAATATGGGGCAATTAGGCTACAATAACAAGGCAGTTTTCCTTTCTCATCAGCCTGTTTCTCTCCAGGGAACGGAGGGATACAAGCAAAAACTGGTTTACATTCAGGGTCTTGTTAAAAGTATGCTGTGTGGGGCATGTTTCTGCTGCCCAAAGAACTGAATCCTAATGAAAAAACTACAGCAGACTAACCATTTACCATGCTCTGAGCCGTTAGACATTTTAAATTATTAGATGCAAAGTGGCTTAATGGAGTGCTTGATTTTTTTATGAACTATCATACAACCCTGCACAGTCATTGTCAAACAAACAAGTATTAGCCTTATGGTTTGAAGCCATGCTGCTCTTTTTGACGTTGAGGTACTGCCACCCATTGACAAGTCAATATATTAAATCTTCTCGTGTCTCAAATATCACAATGAGGACCTAACAGTAGCGTGATGTTTGCGGGGTTTTTCCTCACTGGGTGTGATGCAAGTGACAGCAGTTGTGTTACTATGCAGTGAATGTGTATAAGATTGGAGGATTAGAATTAGATTTGAAAGCTTTGTATTGATTAAAGGTGTGAATGGTGGGGAAACTGCAGTGTTAGAAGACAACAACTTTGCCTCTATGCAAAGATGTTTTTCTTCAGGTTCACACTCATGATGTCCTTTACACCCTTCTCAATCCATCTGTCCTCTCTACCCAGAATGTGTACATGGCTGTCCTTAAAAGAGAGTATCTTCTGTTTGAGATTGGCGGTGAACTGCTGAGCCTTGACCTGAAGTGTGGCTCTCCAGTGCTGTGCCATGCAGGGCCCTCCCACAGTGAGGTCTGCACGGAGCATATATAACACCAATTATTTTGCTTGTGGATGTTTTGTCCTCAGAGTGGGCCAGTCTCTGAGGGTATCCTTAGGTTTGAAGGGCACTCGAACGCACTAAAAAATTTCTTCAGTTTCTTAGATACTCCTGCAACATGTGGAATTACAATATGTGTAAAACTGTTCCTGTTAGCGTTTCTAATAGGGTTGTTTGGTTGGTAGATGTGTTTGCAGAATCGAGGCCCGGTTGGGTCAACCAAAGGTTTGAAGACCTTTCTTGGATTGTTGATCACTTCATGTTTTCCTCAGCGTTGGGAACACTCACAACCTAGTGATGTAGAATTCTGATTGGACAGTTTTTGTTCTAGTTGATTATGAGTCAGAAAGGATGAACTGGTCTGTATCTGTGACTTTCCTTTAAATGTCAAAATTAAGCTTTTCTTAATCTTCCTTTAAATGTAAAAAACACAGAAAATAACTGACCATGACCAAAAAACATCCACATGATTTTAAAATACTAATAATACGTCACAATTGTACCTCTAATGAATAAGAAGATACATTTATTTACTCATTCAAAACAAAAAATAACAAAAATTAGGCTTCCGCATAACATTTTCTTTGGCATATTTCAGCTTTGAAATAGAGAAATGAAGTGTAACAGTATTTATTCCTGTGTAACTTAACACGTGGTTTCACTGCATATGGTTATACTCTGTTTTCCTACAGTTTCATACATCTATATGTGCAATTTAGTTAGACAAAGAGTTGGAGGGTAATGTATTATATCGGACAAAATACCCTGACAAATTTTCACCATACAACATAAATTTATAAAACTGTTTATTCATTACAAACTGTCCGCACCCCTCCATAGAGGGCGTGGATTGATCCTCTCTTGAAGTAATGGGGGAGCGTTGACTGTCAGCCTCCAGACTGTCTGTAGGTTCCACCGCATTGGTTTTGCTTGATGGCTGATGTCAGCTCGACCATAGAACAAAATAGTTTTGGAATGAATACTGGCAAATTGAATTCCTACTCCATTCTGTGGATGCCAGTGTAAATAGATGCTTATTGACATCCATACTTTGCAGGCCTGGAGGACCAACCCCTGACATTGTAGATCAATACTATTAGCTGATATGTCCTCGTAGCAAGTCTATGCAAAAAAAAAACCCAAAACAATGTGAAACATCAAATACTGACAAAAAATGTATTTTTATTTTTTCTTTGATAAATATGGTACATTCTCCCTCTTTCTGAAGTTTTACAATATCACCTATTCATCTTTATCACCTCATCAACATTGCATATCAATCAATACCCGTGAAACAAGTGCTCAACTTGAATAATGTGCTAAATCTGAATCTTTAACCTTTATTGATTATGAATTTGCTCCATACCATTGAACTCTCTCACATCACTTAACTCTTATATACTGAGCCCTCTTATGGTAACAGAGAAGCCTAAAGTATATGTAAACCTCTACAGAGCTCCATCTATTTTTGAGTGTTACACATTTTGTGCCAATCTTCACAGTGAGGCATCCTTAAGTACTGCCATTTAAAACATGGAGAGGAGAGTAAAGCACACAAAGCCGTGGTGATTATCTTCACCCTTTACCCTGCTGGTGAATGTGATACAGCATGCCAAAGAGATAGGCCTCAAGGGCCCAGAACATTTAGGTGGAAACTGGCTTTCCAGCAAAAAATGCATGAAGCTCTGGTGAAATGTGGCCAAAGACATGCAGTCAGAAATTATGTCTCAGCCTCCCAGAGAAAACAAGCCAACACACATTCATTAAAGAGCTCTTGACTGGACCTCAAACGTGTATTGAGCAGCTGGGGACAAATGTGAACCATTTCCCTGTATGAATTGAAGCCATTTGTTACAGTTTAGGATTGATTCTTTGTCATGGCAACCACCAGTGTGTGGTCATGAAATAAGAAATTGTATTATCTCAGCAGAAATTGATTTAGGAGTGAATGTCCCCATCAAGATGTGACTGAGTGCTCATGGACTCTGGTTCTTTGCCAGTTATTTGACTTCTTCTGCCACATACCATACTTATCACACTATAGATTTAATTTAGGCTCTGAATTGCATATTTACACCTTCATCTTGGCTGGATGGTGGTGTGGTGGTTAGCACCATCACCACACACCAAGAGTTTGTGTGGAGTTTGCATGTTTTTGCCATATATGATAGGGTTCTCTTTGGGGACTTTGGCTTCTGCACATTATCCAAAAAACATGCATTTTAGGTTAATTAGAGATTCTAAATTGCCTGTAGGAGAAAGTGTGAGCGTAGAGATTGATTGTCTGCCTGAATGATCTCTGCATGGGTTCGTGATGGAAATTAGTTTAAATTCTTGATGCAGAATGCAGCAATGTCAAGTTAGAGCAAATATGATTAATCAGTCCATGCTTTTATTGAATTTTTTTGCCATATCCAGGGGATTAATACTTGTCCTTCTTAATAGTTTCCCTTCTGCTTTTGTAAAGGGGTACTCAGTTGATGTAAATGCATTGAATTGCAGATGCAATTCAATGACATGGCTCCAGTTCCATCTTAACTTCCTGAAGCCACCCTCCTGGAAAAAAAAAACACCAAGAGGACACGCATATATAAATATAAATTCCATTATCTTTGTATGCATTCAGATGGTGCTGAGCACCTGACTCACTTAAACGCGAGTTATGTTACACAGGTTAAAAAGGAGGTAGATGTAAATATTTGTTTCCATTGTACAGTCACTCTGAATGAAGTCAGCAAACAGGCTTATCTTTTTTATTGTTTTGCTCGTGCTTTAGAATTCAAAATGTTTTGGAACAAAAAAACGAAATTGCATCCCAGGTCAAGCTACCATCAATGGTTCAATGCATCTGTTTGTTTTTGTCAACCTTTGCACTAAAGCTAACACAGGCTGTGCTTTTGAAATCGAAATAGCTTCAAAGTTTGCCCATTCAAAACTCAAGGAGGATTTCTGGCCTCCTCTGGACCCAAAATTGAGTCAATCTCAGCTGGAACCCTAAATGTAATGAGCAAAGCTCTCTATTCCTTCAATATACCACAAATAATTATCCAACAAAGCAACACTGACACAGAATCAGTATTTCATTTAACACTGGTTTGAGAAGGCATTACCTTGGCATAGACTAGACAGCATTATTTAATCTACAAGCTGCTTGCTCCGTCCCCTTCCCAGACTGGCACAGCAGGTGCTTGTTCATTCAATCTAAAGGGGTTGGCACAAGTCAAAGAATTTGATTATATCTCAAAGCCTGGAAATCTAGCAAGGAGCAAAGTTTAAACTGTATGGTATGATCAGTTTAGCTGTTGCACTACATAAACAGTATACTATTTTGACAGAGAGACACAATTCATTGTTTTATTTATTTTTTCTCTTTCTCCTTATCTTCTCATGCACCTTCACTCTCTATCAAGTCTTGCAGATCCCAGAAATACGATGGCTGCTTCTGTGTTGACAGGCCTCTGCTGCCAATGAATAACATAGATGGTATCGTCACAATCCACCCGTCACATCTGACCGCTCACCTCTTGGATTAAAGTGGCATCTTTCTGCTTAGATTTCAACAGCTGTAAAATGTGAAGATGTCACAAAGCACATGTAGACTGAACATGGCGGGTCAGAGGTCAACATGCCGAGTTCGCCACACTGTGAATAGGGGAACACATCCTGGCTGTGGAGTTTAAATCTCAACAAGAAGAGGTGCCTGAAATGCCGCATCTCTGCAGCGAGTTGCTCAACAGATTTATCAGACTTAGATGGGATTTAGGTTGTGTTGACTTGCTCTTTCGACCCAAAGGTATACACATGCAGGGATTAAACCCTCACAGGATTATAGAGTGCTTTGTAGTTAGAGTTATTTCGCTGATGTCAAAAGTTACTCACGAATACATTGCTATTAAACCTTTTGATGATCCTTAATCTTCCAGAAAAGGCTTTCTTTATAATTCTAAATACCTATTTCATTATCTAATACCTAATATCCTAAGGACAACAATGTTGAGAGTTCAACTATGTAACAACAATATCAAGCAGTATTATAAAGGTCCTTGAAGAGTTTGTATACATAGCAAATTTCTTAAGAAGAGGGGGATTTATGCTGAATGCAGAGAGACACATAGGCACAGATAAATGCAATGAATATTTTTATACAGACAGATATTCTGATTCAAGTGTCTTCACAGCATCGCCTCTGTGGTCCCATTTTTATGATAGACGGAATATAAATTGAAAATTTATATTGTCCTCTCCTTTAGATTTTGATTGGTGAAACGAGACATTTCTTTTGACTCTTGGGGAAAAAAAGGTGGTGTAATTTGTTGTACGGAATTTTGAATTTTTCCTCCTTTATAAACAACCCAGTCACCACAGCTTAACATTTTTTTTCGCAGACAGCAAGGCTGATGTTCAGTGAGTTGCCCTTCTTACACCATTACAGGTCATGTCTCCTCTCATCCTGTTCATGCAAACAAATTACACTTGGCTGGGACATTAGAAAGGCAAAATACGGACTGTTTTTTTCAGTGTCCTTTCCTCCTCAAAGTCAAGTCTAAATGTTCATTGAGGCTTTAAGGTATTTGACTACAAACTACCTGAGGTATGTTCACTTTGTGCTGCAATTAGTCTGTTTTATATTTCATGCTTGTTGGTTCTGCATACAATACCCAGTGATCAGAGAGCTGCTGCACATTTCCCAAAGCTGTAATTGAATAGAGAGAGGAGCAGGCACACAGGCAGCTGTGACTGCAGTGTGCTGCAGGTGGCAGTAGTTCAACAGACATGTGTAGGTAGGGCCGCTGTGTTTACTTTATTTATTTAATTATTTTTTTGTCTTCAGTGTTAACTCTTCCAGCAGTGACAGATGAGAGCACAGAGCTTCCCCAACAGTGTAGTGGTACTTTTAATCTAGTTCAGATTTATGATGTCAACAGAGGAAAATTCTCCCTTGCTTCTTGTCGGGAATGAATTGGAGAGTGTGCGAAGACATTAAATAGAGAAGAGAGCATTTTGGGTTTGCCTAGTAATCACTAAAGTCAGTGCCCCATGTGATTCATTCCAAAACCTTTTAGAGGTCTGACTGAGGAAAGGCACGGGGGAAACTGATAACCAAGCTCCACATCAGACAGGAAGGAATTGAAAGACAAAGTGTAAATTGCTGCAACTCTAAGAGAGATGAAAGAAGGACCTGAAGAAAGTTCAAATTGGAACTTAAAACAGAGCAGAAAAAAAGACGATGAGCAGCCAATAAACACTGACTCTATCTAGCGCCTCATTCGGCATGGACACCCTGTGGCTGAATCTTCATTTCCATAAAAGTCCTGGCCTTCATCTGACAAGAGAGAGAGAAAAAAGGCACTTGCCACTGCGTGAAGAGACGAAAAAGCATGACAAATATTGCATCATCACTGTATTCCTGAGACACCCCAGAGTGGTTACAGTTGACATTTCTATTCACACATTAACTTGCTGTACATTCAAAACCAAACCACACTCAAATATTTTGTGTACAATTGCAGTGTATGGTAACTCCAATTAAGTGCATATTTTTATCAAAAACTCAAGAGCAGTGAGCAGAGGACAAAGTCAGTGTCAGCAAGAGTTGAGATGTAAAAATAAAAAAATAACATGTCCTCAAAAGTGTCAGTGAAGCCAGAACATGAAAGATTTACATAACAGACAGCTCCAGAGATTTACACTCCTGTCAAGAATCAAAGTTTGTCTGCCCTGTTGAATTCTGAACAATGAAATCCGTCACAATAACAGATGTCCACATCACACTGCCACAACCGATGGTTTGTTGCATCCCAAGATCCGAGCATGACCTTAACGATCTCCACAACACTGGGTTTTGGATTACTAAGCTACTTGAGCCCACCACTGAAAGGCATGCTGCATGTTATATTTTGATTGTGTGGGCAGGAGCTGATACCCCCTCTGTCCTCCTCATATGGAATCTGACGCCAGGAGCAGGACACTCCAGGGAGGCTTCAGCAGGACGGGGCATTCAGCCAAATAGCAGCACCACACAGCTCTGCAATTTGTCTTCTTCTTCCTCTGGACACACCTCATGAAAACAAATGAACTCTCACCTTTGCTGCTACAGCCAGGAGGCGTGCAACATCGTTAGAGGTAACATCTCATTGTGTGATACCACACTTGTTATGGGTTCTTGAACACCACTCCCCTAGGGTTGGATCCAGACATCTCCACACTTGAGATTGTATTCCACAAAAACTGTTCAAAGTAAAATAAATAAATTAATGTGAATGATACTTCCTTGCCCCTGATATCAAGCAATCTTAGCAATCTGGTGATTTTGGACAGAGGAAATTCACTTAAAGGTTAGAGGCCAGGTGCCACATAGCCAGTAATGCTGCAGAGCGATCAAAAAGTGGCCTCTTGGTGGTCTATTCATTGCAGTTTATTAGTGTTTCCATGTCATTAGTGTAACAAAGTTAAGAAGTAAGCACCATGGAATGGAAAATAATTTCAATAAAGGTCTGATTGCTAGTTTTGAGTTTTTTAATATTTTTTCCTCACAAGAGTGAATGGCTTGCTTGAGGGCAAGGCAATGAGTTCCTCCAAGAAAAACAAGGTGATGTAGTTTGCAGTAAGTAGCAGTGCTGGGCGGTCTTGGAGCCTTTCATGGAACTGAAAACTTCAAAGGGATTAATTAAGTCAAACCATCTAAGTTGCAGTCTCAGAAGGTAAATAGAGGAGTTAGGCCAGTAGGTGGGTCTTTCAGGATATCTGTGGGTTAGGAGTCGTCACGTTTAATGGTTTAACCGGGGTCTTTGGTCTGTGTTTCGGAGGTAAGTTGGAGATAAAACTAAGAAAACACAAGGTACAAAGTAGAAAAGTGATCCAGAGACAAGATAATCAAATCCAACCAGGGTGGATAAGCACAGCCTCCAGTCTGGTGATAAGATAATAATGAGAGATTGAAAGTGGGAACCTGTTGTAAAGCAGAGTGCCACGCCTAAGCCTCACTCACATTTACTCGGCATTGGTCTCCAGATGTCCTATACCAACAACATTTTTTTTATATATATATTGAGCAGTCAGATATTCCTTAAAACATTTTGTTTTCAAAGTCAAACTGATACATGTCATAATGTTTTTCAGCAAGACAAAACTCTAAATGTTGTGACTGAAGTTTCTGAGCTTTAAACATTTTTTACCATCTTGATTTTTTTTAGAATATTGTAACCTCGTTCAGTTGTTAACTTACCATTAGCTATCAAACATTTTAGCAGGAACAACCAATGGTTATGAGTGGCCATTGCAGGATAATGGGATAATGGTAAGTGTTGAAACATTAGTTTGACTGCAGAGCAAGTACTGTAATGATGA
Source organism: Menidia beryllina (assembly GCA_013363375.1). Lineage (NCBI taxonomy): Eukaryota > Metazoa > Chordata > Actinopteri > Atheriniformes > Atherinopsidae > Menidia > Menidia beryllina. The sequence goes on along the minus strand of JABUIW010000046.1, from coordinate 21,292 downwards.
GTCTAAAATTGACTCAGTGGTGTTCGTGATACTCCAAAGTTAAATTTTATCGAGGTTTTTTTTTTTTTACGTTTGCTGGCACAGCTGAGTACAAAGCATATAAAAGGGAGAAAAGATGTGTTTTATCCATTATCCAATGCTATACTGTTAGAAATTCACCATTGGTACACATATTAGAAGAAAATTAAAACAAAACATAATGAAATTAAATACCTACTTACATGATTAAACCTAAAATCATATAAAAATATTAAAAGTTAGAACCTTTTAAGAAGTGGAAAACAACCAGTTTTCCAAACGTTACCTATTTTATTTCTGCATATGATAGTTTCGCGTAAATACTATTATTATTAGATATATTATTATATTCATCCATGATCAATGGTCAAATTGTTTTCAATTAGAAATTAGCGAGGAAGAAAATTATGCACATCAGCCAAGAAACCTGTATGGGTTATGTGTGAAACCAACTGAGCCCAACAGCCGCAGTTCATATTCAGGTTAATTTTGTCTTCATCAGTAAATAAATGCAGTTAGTCGCCTCTGTGACCTGCAGCGGCTGCTTCCATAGTCATCGTGATTGACTTTCTCTGAGGCGTTGGGGATTAGTTTGACCCAGTAGATGAGAAGATCGGCCTTCTCTGTGTACTTCAGTTGTGTAATTATGGGGGAACATCACAGCTCAATTTATTGAATACCTCCATGTTGTTATTATTTCAAACAGCGATCGTGACTTCTATTCTCTCCAAGAGCCTTACAATCAAGATGTTGTGTTGATCTCTCATGTTCCAGTGTCTTTTTCTATCCAACAAGAGATTCATCACATAATTCATCTTCATCTCAGGCATTCAAAGAATGGTTCAGGACAGCATTTTAAACATGTAATTATGGAGAAAACGTTTAGGGGACCTAATTATATAATGTCACGGTAAACAGACTGTGATTAAACAAGCACAACAGCCTGGTAAAGATTCTCAAAGGGCTTGAACAAGGGCACCCGGACTTCTTATTGAATCTTGAAAATGCTTCACCTCTCACCGGCAACATAAATTATGTGAGATTTTCCAAGTCCTTTGGAAGCTCCATTAGCATTATCTGTCAAAGAATTTAGCAATTTAGATCTACAAGACATAAGGCAGCATACAACCAAAAAACATTGAACCGTTCATATACTTTGCCCCAAGTCCTTTACATGGTGGCTGAAGCTTTCCCTATAATGAATTGTGTTTCAACAAAAAAATGCATTCTTTATGATATTTTTGCAAATTTCCAGATGAGGTGCTTTGTTTTAGCATTATCAACAACCCAACTTGAAGTAGAAATTGTGTGCTTTTTTTCTTTCTCTACCTTTCCATTTCAAAGAGGAAACATTTTTGTATCTGTTTTTTAAGATTCATTGGGTATAGTAGATCTTAATGATGGCTGTCTCCTTGACTCTTTAGCACATCTGTAAGAGTAATGGATGTACTTGTCATCCCATTAAGATGCTAGATAAGGCACTTAAAGGCCACTGAGTGTAGACTGCAATCAGATTGTAATCCTCTCTATGAATTGTAAGGCTTTCTAACATAAGAGAAAATATTAACTGACTCTGAGAGACAGTAAACACAATGAATATCTCTGATGCTTTCAAATAAAAAAGTGTCATATTTACATAAATCTTTTAGATTTAGTTATGCTTTTTAATTTTTTTGGGCTGCAGCTTCATACAAGGTTTTTGTCTTACTGTTAAAGGCCAACAAGCAGGACTTTCCTCTTTTAAAAGATTAAATACACTAAGAACCAATATCCTCAACAATGTATTCTGCTACCTTGTAATTTCTCAAAGTTTCTAGGATATTGTTCCGATGTCACAGTCAGTATCCACAAGATACCATGCTTGATAGTCTAAGTTTGGTATTGCACTTGCTGATTTGTGACTGACTTACCGAACAGAGAAAAGGATGAAAGAAAATAGAAAAATAAGAAAAACAATGTCTGACCCCCTGAGTGTATAGTATATCCTTGATTGTTGGAAAGATGTCTTGTGGTGTTCAGATAATTCAAAGCTTAACCCCTGCAGTTTAATTGGCGTGTTGACTGAAATAATGCTGTTCAACTTTCTGTAATTTACACAATCATCACTTTGCAGAGAAACAACTCTTTAAACTGCTTTGAGAAAAAGCAACTATCATATTGCCTGGGGTAGAATCTGCCTCTGCACTTGTGACTCATATCAGTGTCAAAGGAGGACGTTTTGTAAATACATTAAAATATTTTGCTCTACTCAGTCTCATTCACTTGCCTTGGGAGTCAGAATGAATGGGATTGAATACGGAGGAGTGGAAGGTCAGTGTTACTGAGTGTGCAGGTGTGCATGTGTCAGAACTTAATAGAGGCACCGGTGGCTGTGTAACAGATTACAGCAGCTCTGTCAAAGGAAGAAGGGAGGCAAGGCCTGCAGCCCATTCATCACCAGCCCTGTCTTCTTCTCAGCCCGAGTCTCCTTAAACCGAGTGATAAAGGTGCGTGTCAGCTGCTCTCTGCTGCTCAACTGCATCCACTCCCTGCTGAATCCACACACAGAGGTTTTGGATGCCTCCGCAGTGTGACACTGTCGCCAGAGCAAAACCACCAGCAGTTCATGCCTGGCCAAGTCATGTGCACGCTAACTTGGAATGCTTGCAATAATTGTCTTTTTCGTTTTTTTTTATCTTTAAGAACAACCTGATGAAATGAGTTTCCGTTCATGGCAAAATTTGCTCAGACCATAGTGCCTACTGCATAACTGAGGAGTCTTTATTTGCACAAAAATACATTTTATATCCCTTAGCTTAAAGTTTAGAAAATCTTCAACCAGCTTGGCTGCTCAGGGGACTTTGGCATTAATCTTGACTGAAATAGACATATACTGTCTTAATGTTTGTAAAGTTCATATGGCATTCAAATCAGAGTGATAACTTCATTCATCTTGTGAGCCACTTGGAAGTAATTTCTGTTTGACCTAGATTACAACATCAGGGGATATTTTCCCCCATTAGTGACACAGGCTTATGTTAGCTCTTAGCTGCATGTGTAGGTGGCAGTTGGTTGAGTCATTTTATGAGAAATAAGCCATTAAATCAAACCGTGTTCCAGTATAAGTTGCATCTTCATAAATACAGAGAAATGACTGTTGTGTTACAAAAAATAGATTAAACAATTCATCAATAATTCAGCAATAAAATAAAATAAAAAAATTAATTGTGTATTTCTGCAAGTAGCCTGAACGGACAACACATTGATGTCAACAGCCGTTTGTGCTACCTCAATCCTCTTTTGTGAGTAACTTGATTTCATCACACGATACATGTAATTAAAAAATCTTTAAAAAAAAATGAAATGCACATCTGCAATTTTCATTTAAAGTATTTAAGTCTCAGGATTTCAATACGTATAAAAAATCCCTCTATATTTCCTGACTATATGTTAAATAGCTGGTAGGAGTATAGTGGATGGACAGTTTGTCATGCTGCCTCACTGTCTAAAACAAAGAGGAACTTCAGTCAAATATAAAAATCTGCGCCATCATACTGTTTTGTTGATCATTAATAGTAGAAATCACCGTTATTCTATATAAAGATATCATAATATACTATTGAATAAAGATATATCGATTTTTAGTATAAAGCATTTTATTGCAGGTATTTTTTATCAGACAGGTGTTTGAACTGTAGATCAGTAACACCTTTTTTACAGCTGTGATAAAACATTTGTAGAACTGACAGACACCTTTATGGATATGATAAACAATCTGATTTAATTTCTTAAGCTTGTCTGAATCCATAAAAGTAAAAATATATTGGAACATAAAATATACATTTGCAAGAATATTAACAGTCATTGATTAGTGCTTACAGTTGCTGGTTCTCTTTTAACACTCAAACATTGGACCACTATTACACACACTGGTAGACAATTTAAATTCTTCTGTGCTTTGATTAAATGCATGCAACGGCAATCAATAGTGTCACTGTTTATAGTGTGCTGTTTAAAAATTGAGATCACCCAGTCTGACACATAATTTCCTCTCTTGTTTATAGACCTGGTTCTGAAATTATTGCCAGATGACCAATATGCTGCAGACCGTATTTAGGCTGTGTCACAAATGCATCTATTTATTTTAATCCTCTTCTGTTGCCTGTGTTATGTCTTTCCATTAAGCCTGAGAAAGGCGCACATTAAGCTTTCTGCATTTCAATAACAAGAGCTTACATGTGTCATAACTTTAGTGCATAGGGGTCATAGATAAAAAGCTCTGGATTCATTTACATTTGATAATGAAGCCATCTTTCTAAAGGGATGAAGACGGATTCCTTCACAATTGCATAGAGACAGGGATGGAAATATAATCTAACACTGGAAAGGAATAACGGCATGGCTTGAAGATAAGCAGCTGCACCTCATAATTAAACTTTACTTTTCATTCTCCAGTCATTTTTTAAAACCTCTGCGCTATGTCTTGGGTCCTTGTAGTACATAAGATGAAATGTTGCCACAAAGTGACTAAACGTCGTGCAGAAAGCGGGTTCGGCATGCGTTCATTTAGAAGTCAGCTCCCCTCTGCCTCCGACACAAGAAGGGTACTTCTGTTAACAACTCTGCCAGTTGAAATCTAATCCAGCTACTTGAGGTATGCTCTGAAATGATATTCCCCTCCACATAACAACACGTGGTCTGAAAGATGCAGTGCATATCAAAGCAATGAGAAGAACAGAGGTATTAGAGGAGAAGCGGGGTGTTCTGTCCTCCAGAGACAGCAATTTTTGGACTGATGAGAAGAAAACTATTTCTGCCATGATGGGGATCAAACAGATCACATGAATTTTTAATCTTGATCATTTTGTCCCTGATACCCTGAGGAAAAAGCAGCTCCCTTCTAACACAATCTACATCTCATTTACTTTTGGGAAAGTTATTAAAACATACTTGAAATCGAACTGTTGGTGCAAGGTGGAAAACATGAAATAATGAATATTGGACCTATAAATTCAGATAAACCATCTTGAAATGAGAAATTACAGATTTACTGATAAACTGGTGAAATTAACTATTTTCTATGTAGAACTCACAACAGAAAAGTCTAATCTGCTCATTTAGTCAATAACTCCTAATCCATGCTTAGAATGCAACGTGAGAAAATAAAAAACAAAAAGCAAATAATTGATCAATAACTAACTAATTTATGTGAATGTCTATGAAAAAATAATTTGAATCCCTCTTTTTCCTGTCATGGAAGAGTTGAGAACTTTTGCTATAATTCTGTAATGTCTGCCATATTGACCATCCTTTTGTTGGCATACAGTCTTTGCTTTCCAACACTGACCATAAGTTACTATTTCTTAAACAAATATATAGTGGCTTTGCATGCATTTAAGCTTATGGATGCACCAAATACCATGGTTTCATTTCTCACCCATAATATCTGGCAGTATTAGAAATTATGTGAGTTCAAATTTGTTTTGATGTTGAAAAACTACTGTTAGAATCAACTGTAGAGGCTCAGTGATTCAGTAAATTGGAAGCAGTGCACATAAATAAGTTTACACCTGGTCCTCTTGCATATGTTTTCATTTAAGCTCTCTTCTTATACAGGAAAAGTTTAAGAAGAGAGTATTCAAATCCATTTTAGAGTGTCTTATACTATGCATAATGTATTAATGTATTAATAAACTATTGGCCTAAATGGTATTTGTAAGATACTGTACTTTCATTTAGTATTTCAGAACAGATCCTTGACCAAGATCATAAATATGCTAAGGTAGGTAGACAAAAAAGTAGCGTTAGAGGGAAAGTCTGACCTAATTCATTCACAGGGCAACTGTCAAACAATTTTATGATTTTATTACATTTATAAGCAATACATTTTCAAATAAAACTGGGAGAAATGCAGTGTTGCCCAAACAGCAATGGTGACCAATAGAATGTGGACTCATTGAACAGACCCTTAAAATTGATAGTTTTCTGAATAGTTGTCCTTACAAAACTTTAGAACATTCTAAAATTTCAAAAAGCATATTTGATTCCAAAAGTATATAATTAAAAAAAACATGAAGAACAAACTGACTCTATGCTTGAAATTGTTGGTATTTTAGCTTTAATCATACTCTGGAAAGGTCAATGCCACTCGTTTTTCTTCTGATGAACATCTGAGTCTATAGTGGTGGGCTCAGCGAGAAAATTAAACGAAACTTCAAAAGAAATATTTTCTACTCCAATAACCATGATACAACCTTGTAGTCTTTCAGAAAATCCCTTTAAAAAAATGAAGGTATATTCAGTATTTTATTCTTGCACTTCATATACTCTGTAGGGATACAGGAATGTATTTTTCTGTTTTAGAAATAAGTCAGAGCATGTACTGAATTGTGGAGTGAAGCTGCACGATTCTAAAATCCACTGAATATGTATATAAAATCATGAAAAAGCTGTTGTCTTGCCGAATTATCATCAACCCTTGTTATATTGGTATATATGTGTATAGATTTATAGATGTGTGTGTGTATACTATATGGTGTAGATAGTATATACAGTCATTGTTTAACTTCAAATATTAATTCAAATAACCACCTTGAGAATAAAAATGTCTAGCAAATATCCAGTCATAGTAGCTGTGCTTGCTTCTGTTGATAAAAGCCTGTGCTACATTACAGTGTGATGTAAACTGGCTGCAATCACTTTTCTTTTTATTCACTTGAAGAGTGTTGGCACTCCTACCTAAATTTTGCCAAGGAAACATTCAAAGCTTTGTACTCCGAAGTGTAAACTGTTTTTTAAGCACCAGTGACATTGATGCTGCCTTCCAGTGAAGATGTGCCCTCAGCACTTGCCTGAGATGGGGAACGCAGATGAAGAAATAAAGTGCCATGGCTAGCGGTCAGCAGTGTTTATGAGGAGTGTCATCACTGCTGACAGTCTCTCTGCTCTGTGATTTATACACTCCCATTCACAACAGCAACCTACAGAGAAGGAACAACTTGCCTGCAGATGAGCATGAAATTGTTTCAAGTGAAAGCTGATGGTAGCACATGCATTGATGTGGCTTGGTGTTCAAAAGCTGCAAAACAGCCCAAACATTCGCGGTGAAACATGTGAAACGTGCATCTGATCAAAAAGCCTTTTTTTCTTTCTTTCTATTTAATTTTTTTAACAGCAGAACATTTTCCTTCACTCAAATTGAGCACAATGGTATATATTCCAGCGTTGATACAGGCAGGGTACATCCTGGTCAGGCTGTCAGTCAAACACACATAAAACACATGGAAATGTAAGGTCTATTCAGTTTCCGATTAACCTAATATGTATGTTTTTTGGACGGTGGGTGGAAGCATGAGTATCCAGGGCGAACCCAGATGCAATTTTCGCACAGAAAGGCCCCCAAATTGGATAGCCAACACATCACAATGCAGCCCCATCAATGTATTTACTTGTCGATTCTTTGCTGCTAAAAGCTCTCTCCTCATTGGCTAAAATGATACTGCATGAGTGATTTTAGAAAGGAATTTGAATTCATTTTGAATTTTCAGACTCCAGGACAGGATTTCATTTGAACATTGCTAAAATGAGCTCAGGGCTAAGAAGGGACTGAATTATGATTGTGATTTGTATCTGTATTTCATGCACTGTTGCGTCAGAGTTCGGTGATTATTGCCAACCAGCATAATTCTGGCAACATTTATTAATATGTGCAGTAAATAATCTATAAAATGAGATTAATGTTGTGGAAATTTTCCAGTGAGAGTGTAAAGATTTTTCTTAAGGGGGCAAGAGAACAATTTTATTCAAATGGAACTTCGTGAAGTGAACATCTCAGCATGAGGTGCAGGGATGCCCTGAACGAACATCTCAGTATGAGGCACAAAGTCGGTAAAAAAGAGAAAGGGGAGTGTCTAACGTTTGCACCAACCTCTTGCTCGGGATGTGCTGCTACACTCATTTGCAAAAAAACATTTCCAAACACTGTTCTGAATTGTCTCTTACACAGAGCAGATTAAACCAAATAGTTTGGCCATGCAGAAACCTTGCCAGCTCATTCCTGGGAAAGGAATGGTCTCTTTAAACCTAATTCTGTCAAAAGCACAAACAGACGACATTGATATGCTGAACTGAAACTATATGTGATTAAATAAATTCAACAAATTAAATTAAATTAAACTATGTAATAGTTTATATTGTTACCTTACACCGCAAAAAAAACTCTCTTTAACCCAACTCTGGTGCCCATTAGGAGGTTGATTCATACTTGCTCCTGCAGTGTGATGCACCATTAAGGATTCGATAACACCCACTGGCTGTTTAGCACTGTGTCCCCAAGACAGACTGGCTTCATTTTCATCTTTGAAAGCCATCTTCAATTGGAATCTCATTTTCTTATTTTGGTGACAATCATTCATGGCACCCAATAAAAAGACGGTGACTGGTGAAACTTAAGAATAATTATTTAATTGGTTATTAAAAAAGGTGATATATTCTATTCTTGATTCTTTGGACAGTGACTGGCACACATTTTTATCACATTTTTTATTAAGTGACAGATTATGTTCTTGCACAGCACAGATAACATTAATTGGACAGTTGAGTCTCATGAATTGATGATATTGCAAAGCTTGCTTTCATTTAATGCGCACAATGAATTGATCAAGGATAGTAAAGCTTTTTTTAATTCCCTGTGACCTTCGGCAGGTTTTAGAGAAATCTTTTCATGTCTTCCTTATGGCATACATTTTCATTTGTGAAATGTTATCAAATTGATAGTTTGACTTGTTTTATACAGGTAAGACAGCAGTGTGTAGAAGACTCAAAGAACTAAAAAAACTTGCATATTAGCTTCTGATTTAAATTCCTTGCTTGCCTCAGTTTTTTATATGATGTTTTTAAACCTTTTTTTTTTACAGAAATACAAATTCATATGAACAATATGATTACAGCTGGTAATTTACTGCAAATTGAGGATATATCATCTTTTACATCATATTCAGATGTATTTATTATTCAAACTGTTCATTTAAAATTTGTTCAAAATGTTTTTCTCCTATACAGTTTAGTGATACGTAGCCAATGTATCTTGGAGGAAATGGAAAAACCAAACTAGAATCTTTATCTCTTCACATAGTGGATAAACCTAACCTCTATCTGGGTGTTATCAAACACCTGTGGGTAAGACCAGTATTTGTTCCCATGTGAACATTTACCCTCTGGTTTTGCCCGAATGGAAAGGACAAAAGGTCTGAAAAAATGTTCCCTTTACATACAAAATGCCCCACCTACGGTGAACCATTTAGATGAATCTGTGCACGGTTAAAATACGCACATGGCATTATCACTCCCACTTCTTCCAACATAAATGAGAGAGATACAACTTTATATGAAAAATAAACCGTGGTGCAATCATAGATCTGATCAGTCTGTTTCAGAATGAAAAACACATCGTCATCATCAAAGCAGGTTAATTAAGATAATCTAATGGCACAACCACTTCTTAAAAACATCTCCTTTAAAATCACACATTGAAGAATGAACCCAGGAGTTCAAAAGCAGCATAACTGAGACATGCAAGCTCAAACTTGTCGGTTTAAAAGCTTAGAAAATTCACATCAGGGAAAAGGATAATGCAAAACACAGTGGAAACTTAATGAATTGTAAAAGGGTTTAGGAGCAGTTTAACTACAGGCTGATTTGATTCTTTGGGGACAGCTTCTCAGTTATACCGTCCCTAAACGGCCAGAGTTGAAGGTTCATCACCCATTAGTCTTTAAGAGTGTGCTCAAAGAAAACAGAGAAGCCTTTAGATTTTCAGCCCTAATTGTGGTGTAATATAAGTACCAGAAATGCCTCTATACATATGAATTTTTTTCATTTGGTTTACACATTTTGTAGAGGAAGCATTGATATTTGAAATGAAACCACCATAAATGAAACCTGAACAGTTTTTCTTTTTTTTCCAAAGCATACAATAAACACAGACCCTCAAGTTTATCTGACATCCGAAGCAGTGTGTGAAACAAAATCCCAGGCCAGCAGAGTACAGCAACTGTGAAAAACCTATTCCGTGTGTCAATGAAACCTTCTCTGTGTGTCAGTTTTTGGTAAATCAGGTGGTGAATCAGAGACAGCTGCCTCCACTCTTCTTTCTGTGTATGAAAATGTGTAACGCTCTACACAGCTGATCTGGATCCCTGTCTTTTGAAAAAACAAACACTGTTTTCTCCATTGTAACAGACCAGATATGTTTTCTGTTTCTGCTGCATCCAGATTTGTCTTTGAATTAGACATCGGTGGTTTTCAGCGTGTCCGCGATAGAGTTTGATACTCTGCCAGCAAAACTCATTAAAAAAAAAAAACAATTTCCGATGCAGCTGTCACAAAACGCTCAGTGTTTGGAGGAAAAGCTAGTGGGTTTGTCAGACAACATTTCACATAATGATGTTTGTGTCAGGTGACACATCCAACAATTGATGAGAGAAAAAAATTCAAACCTACTCAAAAAAATGTACTGACACACAAACTGGTGGAAAAAAAAATCACACTTAATGTGCAAACGCTTTTTCTTCAATTGGACATTCCCATCTTCTTTAACAGTTTCTTATTCAATTCACATTTCACCTTGATGGTGCTTTGCTTTGCCAGAAATTGTGTTTGAAGTGCCCCTTTTAAAATATTCCTTCTCTCAGGTTTTCCCCCAAAACATTTTGCTGACCTACATTGTCCCAAGAGAAATATACACAGAAAACCTATTTTTGGTTGTCTGTCAAGAACTACTTCAAGTCATAACCTGTGCAAAAGTTGTTGTCTTCCTTCTTTTAAATGACTCGTGTTTGTCTTGGATTTCTGACCTGGATATTGTAGATTTTACCTCCGCTTTTGATTGTTGGTCTATACAACTCTGTTTTCTAATCACACAGGTTGTTTTGATGGTGATTTTAAATGGACAGCATCTGCGTTCACATTTTTCCCATCAGTACTGTCCAAATGTTGGATTTGATGCCATGTCATGGTAATTTTTCCTGATGATTAAATTTAGTCTTATGACTTTGTTGTTCTGGCTGGTAGCAGTGATACCATCCATTATAGACAGAAAATGGCATAACTGAGTCTCTGAAAAAAACCTTACTTGCACATTAATAATTCCAAGGGTTATTGACCAAGTTGCCTGGTCCTTCCTAAAAGTCATTACAATGTGAAGAGGGGAGAAGAAGATTTACATATGCATGACCAGCAGAATGCAGATGTATTTCTCTGCCAGCACTATTAAGGGTGTTCTCCATTCACTGCACATGTTTTGTGAACAGTGTGGCATTCTAATTTTTTCATTTCAGAGGTACGGTGCACTCTCGGTGCAGCTCAAGCCCCGGAGCCACAGTCTACATGTCTCATCTACTACAGGAGTCAAGGCCATGAGAATAATTTGTTTGCAGAACCCATCATAAAATCCACTGGAAGGAGCCGCTTACATTGACTTATGTCTTGGTCACTCAATTTATTTATCAACGCTTAAGAATGACAGAAAATGTTGTTTAACTCGAAACTGTCCTTCCGAAAAACAGGCGCAGAGTCATGATGTCATGTCGTTTGGATGGAGGGTAGAAACACCTTTTTTTAAAGCAATTTTTGCACCCTTTCAGCAACTAAAACTATTTGATTTAAATGTGATCTGTTCGGTTTTAATGACAAATTTAACTCAGTATGGTTTACACACACACATATATATATATATATTTATGTATGTATATATGTTTGTGTGTGTGTGCATGTGTGCATGAATGACTGTCTGTGTGTATAAATTAGTCACAAACTCTTCAATTTTTTATATTGGAAGCTTTCTCAATACTGGAGGAGGCAATTCTGACACAAAGCCAGCTGCATAAAACCGTGGTCTCTTGTTGCTTTATATAAAATCTCTAGTCATTTTTACGGATCATTCAGATATTTTAGAAGTACAAGCTGCAAAATGCCACGTTTTGCAAGTATTCATGCTGTGCCAAGTTTTTGATGTGCTCTACTGTGTATTTGTTTATGTCTTGGAGACAGAATATGTGATTTATAGTTAGACTGGTGGGGGTGGCAGCAAGGGAAGCTATTATGTTCTTCCTTTGCTGCTTGTCGTGCACCGCTGCTGTTCTTTCCAGCTTGCTGTATGTTTGCCCCGATATTTACCCTGAGGCAGTATGCCTTTCATTATTTCTTTTGAAACTTTCATCTGAAGTCTATGAGGGATTAGCCCTCTTGATTCCTGACACAGTCAATGAAAAACAAGCCTCATATACTGGGAGGCTTACAGCCAGAGAAGCCGCACTCAGCTCTCCCCTCATATCTCTATAACCAAGGCTGTGTAACGTTTTACAAAAGAGGAGAATTCTCCCTCCATTCAAGCCATATTGGCACATTCGGGTTGGTGTCCAATAAAGTATCTTAATTTGTGACCACTGAAAATTCCATGTCCTGAGATCATATTATTCCCCCTCGAGATGACACTAAAAATCTCCAGGGGTTGATGTTTGTGTCACTGATCCACTGGATGAAAATAATGTTGTGGTACCAAATGGTTTCAGGTTTGCAAATAAACAACTATACATTTATATTTCACTTCTATATTAGTGATACATACAATTTCTTATTGTATGGGTTTGATTCCTATTGACACTTATTCCAATTTTTATTTTATTTCATACCTATCAGTGCAAGTGAAATGAAGGCTTAATCCTCACTTTTAGGTTTTGCCAATCAATGTATATATATGGTTTATTGAGTGGAGAAAATCTCGTAGTAATCTTTCTCAAAACTAAACACCAGGCCATCAAATAGGTACACATACTTGCACAGACAGACTGGCTAACACCACTTACATGAATAGACTTACAGACTTACAACGGTATTTTTTTTTCCGTTTAGTGAAGATATTGGTTCCATAGAACTTTTTGTTGCATTGTTCATCTGTGTGTCCCACAGTTTTATAGCAAAAATGTTCTAAACACCCACAGTACACCATTTGCTTAACACCAAATGGTACAAAGACTCGAATTTAATAGAAATAGTTTTTGATGCTGACTGGTTATGGAGCAGTATATCCAAAAACTGTTACTCTGAAATAACGGATAAAGTTAATTTCAACCTATGCGTCAGGGAAAAGTGGCAATTGCAACAATAGTAACACAAATATGTCGACACATTGCAATTTAAACTCTGTATGTTGTAAAATTATGAGTTATTAAACATAATTCCCTCGGGATGAACATGGTGTGTAATGAAGCACTTCCTCCTTCGAATGTACTTTTGCCAGCAGTTTCATTACTTTGCACTTTGCTCCTAAGCAGGTGGAGCTAATCTATTTAGTTTGCCCTTCAGTTATGGTTTACTGTCCAGGGGACTGGACACAAGTGTCTCCAATAATCCCTTAATTAGGCAATGATGGACTATTTATTTAGTATGCAAAGCTGCAAATCTCCACATCTACCGAGCGGAGCCCTCTGCAGTCATACGGAGGCCAACGCTAATGATCTCAGCAAGTGGCAGCAATCCATTGAAGCGCTGCAGCAAGTACACATTAATCTTAAGGGCGATCTAGTTGATGAATGACCATGGCCCAAAAGCCCTGGCAGATCCCACCTTAATTATGCTGAGGGAGCCACACCTGGGAGGCAGCGGGGAACATTGCTAACTCAGGAACACCTCAGGAGAAAGCTTGTGCTCTACAGGCGGATCGTTCCATGCAGATCCAGCCCTTTGGGAATAAAAAACAGCTTCTCCGGCCATCCATTGAGGGCTCTATTGCTCGGACTGGGATGAGCTATGGAAAATGCAAGTCGAGGTTGTTAGTTTAAGACACACTGCTGATGGGCCGTTTGAAAAAAGTGACTTAGTGAATAGAGCCAATAGAAAGTCCTTCATGAAATTCCTTTTGGTGAGAAGTTCTTTCCACAGAAATTTTTCGCTGATGTCATAATACTACCCCATCATCTGGCTTTGCTCTGACATGTTTAAAGAAAAACACACAGAAGACCAAGTGTTGCATCAGTCTAACATCAACATCCCGATAGCACCCAGTCACAATGTGAAGATGAGTGAAAGAGAAACTGTGATCAAAAAGCATGAGTAAATAATTTCATGAAAAGAGAGGAAAGCATTAAATCATCCTCAATCATCCAGTTTGATTATTATAAATAAAAACACGGAGACAACTTCCAAATTCTACATTTTAGAATTCCCCATCTATCGGAAGATATTCACCAACAAAATGTCTGATTGTATTATCTAAAAGGACACCAATGTTTTTGGTTTTCCCTCTTTTCTTTTCAAAGTATCAAAAATATCATATGGCTGACAGGATGAGGCCAAGAGAGAAGACCAGTGTCAAAATGGGTTTTGTTCCAGAACAAAACTAGTAAGTTTCTCATTCAGATGAAAAATCATTTTTCTACCCAGTAATCCCACTGCAGTGGATATACTTCAAATTCTTCCAAAGTATTTTGATTCTGTAAAAATAGATGACTCAATATCCTCAATAATTTAAGGAGCATTACCACTCACAACCTTTTATTGACATTTTGGTGTATATGACAAGCTTAATATGCATGCATCCTCTTCATTGTCCTAGAAATAATGGGTAGTTGGTCCACTTGTTCTCATTGGATATCATTGAGTTGATGACACGTTCATAAGTTAGTGGTTTTCTGACATACACTTTTGCAAGGAAAATTAGTTTATTTTCATGAAGCGAAGCCATTGTGACATTGTGAAAGTAAAATTTTGGAATCTCTTTATCTTGTTAAAATGAGGTCTGTCTGTCTGTCCGTCTGTCCGTCTGTCCGTCTTTCCATCTGTCTGGCTGTCTGTCTGTCTGTCTTCCTGCCTGTCTGTCTGTCTATCAGTCTGTCTGCACTTGATTGCTACATCGTGCACATTGAGCATGCCAAAATAAGTGCATCCATGTACAATAAAGTTGGGATCGGAAAGGTCAGCTGGAAATGGGACAAAGCCCACAGGAGTGCACTTAATGGCCAGTAGAATTTAATACACATCCATCACTTTTTATCATCTAATTAGTCTATGGTGTGGCAGACTGGTCAACGTTGCAAGAAGGCACAAATATTGATCACGTAAAGGGTAGTATCTATCACTGCACCTCAGCATTGACCCTTAAGGCTCTTGGAAAAAGGAAAGACAATGTCACTGTAGCAACAAGGGATGTGAATCATGGATGTTTTGCAGATAATTTTGTTTGTATTCTTTAGTTAAAATTGCAAATGCCATCAGTATATCATATGGCAATTATACATGACATACAAAACTAGAAATTTTATAAATTGTTTGGTTTATCTTTGGGTAAAGCTTACAAAAATGAAATCACAGATGTATTTGAAGATGTAAATTAAAGCTAGAAAATAGTTGTTCCTTTACATAACGTTATCATATATTAGTAAAAGAAACTATTTCATACACATTATAAACAATATCTTTGTTAATTATTTACAGTGTGGCAATATGTGAAGGCACTGCCAAATTCAACTGTGTTCTGAACAATGTTTTTTTTTGGTATGGGGTATAAGGGCATACAATCAATTTTTGGGCGAATAAACATAACTGAAGTGAAGAAAAGGGTGGTGAATATAAGTTAAGCTAAACAATATTGGAATGACCATGGAGGTTTAAAAAAGGATATATCAATGTATATGTAGGTTTTTTTTGCAATTAGTCTTACTTGAATCAGTTCAACTTCAAGTTTCTCAGTCCACATGGCCCCATTTATGTTGATAAGTTGATGAAAAGTGAGAAAAGACTTAGAAATAGCTAACATCACTACCCCCTTCATGTGAGCTCTGTCATTAAAAGTCATGCCTCCAATTCTACAAGTTGAGTTGGCTGAAAAAACACAGACTGAATCTAATGATATGAACAGGGAGCACAAACTTAAGAGAGAGGGATGTTCACTTAGCTCTAGGATGTGCACAATGAATGATTGTTGGCTATAAAACCACTTACTCATCATTTGGAAAGTGTATGAGTACGTATCCATCTTAATGGAGGTAAAAACACATTTTCATTATTATAAATTCTTAATGGATTTTCTTATTCTTCGTTATCATTAGTTCTTTGTAATAATGTTGTCTGTGAAAACAATAGTTTTATACAAAAGCAAAAAGTTTGCCAGCAAATGGGGCGGACATCCCCCCATTTTCATTTGAAAATATACATTTTTTAGGCAGCTCCTAAACTAGGACACAGCTTTGAGCATTTCCACTGAGATCTCCAGTGTCAGAAATAAACAAATCAATACTGTCAATTAGTCATTCTGACAGCTGACCCTGGGACATTGTTCTCGTAAATTCATCAATCCAACGTTGTAGGTGGCCTAAAGTAGTTCAAAGAACATTCTATGTATGTTTCACCTAATATGTTCTTCTAATGTTATTTTATGTTGGAGATTTTCTTTGTTCAGTTAAGCCGATGAATTATGATTAACCCTAGTTATTTCAGTTATATTACCTGTACGATCATGGCTGTCGCTTAGATGCTTGGAGTTCCTTTTCTGGTCCTTTTTCCTTCCGAGACCTGCAGTTTACTACCTCAGTCCTCGATGTAAATTTCCAAACAACATTGTTAAAAATGTTAATGTTGATTACATTTGAAATGAAAATAACTATTAATTCTGTTTTTCAATAACTGATATATATTTGTTTTGAGAACTATGTCCACGGTTGTCTGAACATGTCAACAGGAAAAATGTTCTGATATGCTTGAAAAAAGATGACATTTTTTCTTAGTAAATGTAAGCACTGGCATAAGTGATGAATGTGTGTTCCAAAATAGTTGTATTTTAAGCACGTTGCCAAAGTTGTAGCTTTTTGTTTAAAGGATCACTGAATGGAATTCTGATTATTGTCCATTTTTTCTTCCACGTATGCAGAAGAACTTCTGTACAGTTTGGGTTTTATTTGTACTGTACACCAGATCGAACCCAACTGCAGGTTGGTTTGATTTTATGGGGCATACCATGCTATTGCTATAATTTAACAAACCCAAATACAACTTGGAAACATAGCCTACATATTGTCCAGCCGCAAAATAATACATTTATTTGCATAGTGTGTTTATTCCAGGCTTTGATTATATGCAATGCTCCAGGCTACTGGTCTCCTGATGGATGGAATTCATGTTTTTGCTTTGCCTATCTAGTTGCTTAGGTTGTTTTCACAGTAGCATTAACCAGATGTCTGATTATTTGTTTTTTCATGAAAGCCAAATGGTTTCCACTGAGGTTTGTATCACACTAAAGCAATTGCAGAGCATAGGAAGCACCCTCTGTACACCACAGTGTAAAGGTAATTTTTAACATAAATGTGTCTTTGGCATTTCTATACAAATCCATTTTTTGTCAATTGCTTAGTACTCTATTCTTCAATATTTGGTTCTATAAAACATTTACCTCATTATACCAAATATAAACCACTTGTCATTGTTTTTTCCTCAGTCCAATATAAAAAAAAAAAAAAAAACTTACTTTTCCAATCTTCTCACAGAGAGATGCAACAAAGAAATTCATGAGGAAAATGCCTTCAAGTACGACTGAGAGGCCTTTCCTTGTGAAATGTTGTTTGAGTCATTAAACGTAGACAAGAGTGTAGACTTGGCTAAAATCTGAAAGAGCACCATAAAGTTTAGAGGGCTGTGATGAATCTAGATTAGTTTTTCACCTGATA
The DNA here is from genome assembly GCA_013363375.1 of Menidia beryllina. Classification (NCBI taxonomy): domain Eukaryota; kingdom Metazoa; phylum Chordata; class Actinopteri; order Atheriniformes; family Atherinopsidae; genus Menidia; species Menidia beryllina. The sequence goes on along the minus strand of JABUIW010000046.1, from coordinate 3,581 downwards.
CATTTCTCTATAATAATGAAACATTTGCAGGCACCTTTATTGTGACTGTGAGGCAGGCATTTGAGAAATTCAGAGGTAGAGAGAAAAAGAGAGAAATATATACCAAATTCATATTGATCCACAATTCCTTTATGTGTACATACGTTTGTATAGTTGCTCAGAGAAAACTGTTCATCTAATGGTATTTCCTGCCTTCCCGTTTGTCATTGTTTGGATTACATTTACAATTGAATTGAACTAGCATCACCACAGTTTTTTCCTTTTTGCACAGCCATTCTTTTTTCCAGGGACAAGTTCGGGTTGATTCCAGTGATGGCGTGACCACAGTTGTCTTGACTTAAATTACATTGTCTAAAGGTAACAGTCTGCCTGTCTGCACTAGCTAAAACCTTCCAACAGTAGTAATTTTTGTCAGCACTGCCAGAAAAGCTCAGACTGTGGCAGAGTTCAGAATCAGGTCATTTCATATTAGAAGACCCAAATCTCAAAGGTGGTGCTGCAGCTCCTGAGCTGTAACTATATTGAGAAAACGCCACAGGCCTAATGTATCTTATTCTGACAGCACAGGAAAACTGTATTTGTTGTACTTAACAATTTTGGACAGTTATACATTTTAGTCTTTGGGATTAATGCCCTTTTTTACAAGTTGTAATGCTCATCCTGATGTTCAGTCACATGTTGAGGGGACTTTCTGCGATAGCATTAATTCACCACTCGGCAAACGAGAAACTAGGAAGACGCCAATTGTCTCCAGAAGAACCTAGTTTCATCCCCACAGCAAACCTGCTCAGTATGTGGTGTATGGCTAAACATATATTTGTTTCTTGTCATCGGTTATTCCAGTAGAATTAGTCAATTTCTGTACAACATTATTCAATCTAGATGAGTCCTGGTGATCTTTTCAAGCTGTATGCTGCCTTTCACCCACTGATAACCCTGATAGACTTCAGCTCCTGTGACACTGCATTGGCTTAAGCGTATATATAGAAAATAGATGGCTCTATGTTGTATTGGACACATATTCTATTATTGGAAACTAAGATTCTTCTCCTATTCAATATTTACAATAAATCACGATGATAACAGTGCAAGACTGATGTAGTCATGGCTGACATTCATAATTGCAGTGGAATTACAAACATGAAAATGAATGTAAAAAAATACCCAACCATTTTGAATGAACCCTACATGTATAAAGAGTTACTTAATCCTCACCTTTCACCACTGTTTTCTGGATAATCTATAAACATATGTTGAAATCCTAAAAATCTTATGATCAACATAAGACTTTACAGTGATTCATGTATTTTCCTTTGCTTATTTTGTAGAGAACTTAACACTGAACTTCCAACATACGTAACAGGATCTATTGGCAACAAGATGTTTGGGCTTGAACTTAATTTGTACAAATTTTTTATCCTGAGCGACTGCTTTTTTGTTAATTTGAATGGACACAATCTCTGCACTGAGAATCTACTGGGACACGACATGTCTGCGCAATTTATGAATGGCTGAGATAACAGACACAGCAACGGGAAGATTAGATGGCTCAATGTGTTTTCTCTTGTGCTCATATCACAGTTCATCACTGGTGCTGAGTAGGAGCAGAAGTCTTAATACTACTTTAGTTACATTACTGAAACTAAGAAGCCTGCTGTAACTGTTTTACGGCCAGATCATACTCAGAAGACTCCTAGACAGGTAGTCTGATAACAGTGAGACTTTACAAACAGGACAGTTGGTATTTGAGAGCTCTTTGCCTCTTCAAATGGCAATTTACGAATACAACTATTTCAACAGACCCATTGAGTTCTCCTACGCTCTCTTGACTGCCAAAACACTCTGTAACCATTGTGCTTCGAACACTTGCCCATGCTCTCCTCCCACTCATCCAATCACCTGCATCCCTACATATAGCTCTAGCTTATTTCAATTTAGCTAAAGCAAGGATCTGAGAAGAAAATCCAATCTGAAAAGCACCGTCGCTTTTAAGATCAGGATTAGGGCTGACGATTTTAGATAAAATTTCAACCAATATTCTAAAAGAAACTCACTTTTACAATTAAAATGTGCATTTAGCTTGTAGGTAATTTTGGTGTTTTGGGGGCAACAGCTTTAACACCTGACCTTTTTTTTTCTTCCTTTAAGTGGAGGGAAATTACAGTTTGGATGTCACCTGCAATAGATTTATTTACTGAGTTACAAAATCTTGCTTGAATGTTCTCAGCAGAGTAATATGTTTTCTCACCGCACTGGATGCTTGCAAAATGACAGATTTTCAGATTCAGTGGGAGTGCACTTGCTGAATACCAAAGAGCTACTTTGTATACTGTTGTCCTTTACTAGCACTCAATAATAAAATTGCTTAATTTCCCCCCTGGTTTGCATGCCTAGCCACCTACGGCCACTTAGAGATGACAGATTTGGTCAAGAACACACCCATAGTTTTTTCCCTTTTCACAACACACAGAAAATAGCAGTGGTTCTGTCTTCTGTTCTGAGAGCTTGACATTGCAAATCAACTTACCGTGACCGTGGCGCTCCTGTTGTGTTACAATAGATTTTTTCATATGGAGAGACATGTTGCTGCAATTTCAGATAAGAATTTTCTGGTAACAAGTGTACAGATTAAGATCCACACCTTACCACCTTACCAATCTGTAATTAGAGCTAAAATCCATGAAAATACGGGTTATTAACTTCATATCTTAATATGGCCTAATAGCAGATCAGTCAATAGTGCCATTGAATGTCTAAATATTCTCAATTTCATTTTGAGAATTTAAAATTGAAAGCCGCCTTTGAAAAGTGACTCATCTTTACTCAACATAAACATTACCGTCTTTGACTGACATCACAAAAAAACCCCAAAACAAAACAAAAGAGAATGACAAAAAAAAAAAAAAAAAAACAATAAAACTTTTTGTAAGTCAACCAATGCAATGATCTACAAAAACACCAGCAGGGTGCAGGCATGAGCTTTCTCTAAAAAAACTATCCCTTTCTAAATAATCTTTCTTTTTTTTTACCTTAACGTTGAATTGAACAGATTAGGAATCACTTCGTTTTTTCAGAAGCGTTTACATTTCACAGCAGCGTGAGTAGAATTGCTGCACACAGTCACGTGGTTGATGAGAAGCTCCACTTCTCTCAGCTCTCTTAGATGAGGAAATCTGACTTTTATAGCCCTATCTATGCGGGGACATGAGGAAAAGTGGGTGTACACACTATTTGTGCTGTGTGGCTCCACAGTGCTTCAGCTCAGATGAGCTCACGCAGCCGATGCGCACATTGTAGGATCCTACCAATGTGAGAAGGCGCAAGGACATCGAGCGACAGCCTGGTAGTCAGTGGGAAGTGTGGACTCTTTTGTTTAAGGACGGTCGACTTTCTGCAACGCAAAGTAGAAAGAAGCACAGTGGGTTGTGTTTTCAACATCCCTCACGTCTGAAAGATATAGTGGAAATGCAGTTTTGCTGGATGCTTGGAAATCCACTCTTTTATCGTGCGCATGAATGGACTTTGGGTTGAGCGTGTTATAGAAAGAAGCCCACTTTTAACACTCTGCTGCTCGTTTTTTT
>JABUIW010000045.1:227472-270402 GCA_013363375.1 Menidia beryllina | reverse complement strand
TGTGTGTGTGTGTGGTTCACAGAACATCAATTTCCACACTTCTTTTATGTAACAGAAATGTGTAGGGGGGGGGGGTGTTCGGTGTGTGGGCCTTAAATATGTTTTCTGATATATGTTCTTCACAGAAAATGAGCCAAAGCCTGTGAGTCTCAGTTTGAAAAATTAATTCATTGTATCTTTTTTTTTTAGTAAAAAATGAAAACAAGGTTGCAACATTGTGAGTGCGTGTGTGTGTGTGTGGTTCACAGAACATCAATTTCCACACTTCTTTTAGCCCCGGGTCCAGTGGACCCGAACATCTTATATGTAAAAGAAATGTGTAGGGGGGGTGTTCAGTGTGTGGGCCTTAAATATGTTTTCTGATATATGTTCTTCACAGAAAATGAGCCAAAGCCTGTGAGTTTCAGTTTGAAAAATTCATTCATTGTATCATTTTTCCTTTAGTAAAAAATGAAAACGGGTCCCACAGACCCGAACACCACACAAGGGTTAAAAGGGACCTTTCATTACTCCGGTTAGAATTCATGCTTGTATCTCAGGGTAAACCTCAAAGGTAGTCCGTCACCCAAAGGGAAACTCACATTGCATCCGCCTTTTTCTCCGAGAAGATGCGGATGAGGAAGTTGGCCTCGTGGTGGGGCTGGAAGGTGGTGGGGACGAGCAGGTACTTCCCGGGGGGGAGGGTGAAGCGCTCCGACACCTCCCGCATGTTGATGTAGGTCCTGCTACGGGCCTTGGACGGGTTATAGCGGAAGAAATCCTTCCCCACTTGGTCCTCCTCGTCCGGAGCCTGAATCAGCAGGCACAGAGGGGAAAGTAAAGATCTGAGTCCAACTTGATTAAGGTCGATTATAGAGCACAGAAAGGCAGAACAGCGTATGCGATCATGAATAGATCAAGAAAAACAAGGAGTTGAACTTTATTCAGCTAAAGAACTATAAATGACAACCATATGGGCGTTTTTTTCAGTTTATATAAAAAAAGAGTGAGGTTTTAAGGTTATACTTTGGATTTCCTGCTGATGGTTCAGTCTAACCTCTTTAGTTATGTAGATTACTTATAGTTATGTTGTTTAAATCGAGTTAATTTAAGCATCCTTAAACAGGAAATGTTAAAACCAATGCTGAGAGCTTCTGTCTGTTTTTTTGTAGATTTTTTCTCACCAGCTATTTGTTGGAAAAATTCTTTGATATAGAACTTGACACAGTCTGTTTCAGCATGCATTAAAATCATAAGAACGAAAGTAGGTGTTCCTAGAGCTGTGGAGTCTGGATCTGTGATTGGGAGTTTCCTGCTGCCCCCGTGTTCCTGCTCTGTTGCCGTCAAAACTTCTACCATTATCATTAGTATTAATATCATTGCCATTTTTCATCTAGTCTACGTGTTGCTGTGTTGGCTGCCTCTCTCTCTTGCCCTCTCTTTCCCTCAGCCCCAACTGGCCGAGGCAGATGGCCGCCCACCCTGAGCCATGGTTCTGCTCGAGGTTTCTGCCTGTTAAAAGGAAGTTTTTCCTTGCCTGTGTCGCCTAGTGCTTGCTCATGGTGGGAATTGTTGGGTTTCTGTAATTAACTTCAGAGTAGGGTCTGACCTGCTCTGTTTGGAAAGCGCTGTGAGATAACAGTTGTTGTGATGTGGCGCTATATAAATAAAATTGAATTGAATTGAAAATTGAACAGTTTCTGACATCATAAACAGCAAAGCCAATGGTCTCCAAGTCCAGGCCCTCTTTCCTGAGCTTCCGTCTGTTCTTCTGCATCAGAGCGATCACCACGCTGCACACATCGTCGTCATCGTCTGCATCCACCAGCTCCAGTCTGAACTGGGGGTTGGTCCAGAAAGTGTCTGCGGATTGCGATTGGAGAGGTCAGTTATGGGGCTGATTTTATGCCAGAAAGCAACGAATAAGGTGGACGAGCTGGGCAAAAGGAAAACACTTTCATTCGTGTCATTGAGTCTTCCAGTTTTAAAGCATTGGGAACAATGTTTCGGAGGCTCACCGATGTAGTTCCTGCAGCCCCCAGCGGTCGAACCCCGGATCCAGTTCCCCTCAAACACGTTGACCTCCCAGTGGCGTTTGGTGTCGTCAGTCAGGGAGTCGGGAGTCATGTTGCAGATCTCGGCCTTGTCAAAGTTCCTCTTGAAGTCACCAAATTCCATCCTAGAGACACAAAAAAATGACCAATTCCTAAATAAAACCAAGAGAGGAAATCTACCTTCTTCTAAAGCTTCGACAAAGTTATGCACAAGCCTTAAAAACAGAATATGGGCTCACCAGAATTCCCCGTCGTCTGTGGCATTCTGCAGGATGCGATTTTTCTCTGCTTTGTCCACGTAATCCCACTCCCTGGATCTGTAGGAACAAAGAAAAATGATACATCTTTAACACACAGGAATCAGAGAGATTTAACGATCTACCAAAACGTACATTGTTAAAATTTTCTCATATTAAGACTTTACTTTTATCCCAAATTTTTTCTTGTTCGGGAGCACGAGAGTACAAAATTTTATAAAAAACATTTTTATCTTTATGAACATCTACATATTGTAAATGCAAAATGTAGAAATAAAATTCAGAAAGACTCCAGATACATTTTCATAGTGAAATTGATTTGCAACTCTTTATATTTTCAATGTAAAAACTGAGAAGAAGAAACACTAAATGTTTGAAATGGTCCCTTTTTAAAAGTAAGAAGCGAACCCTTTAGCATCATAAGTTCAGGTACATATACTTAGGGTATTTTATAATGTCACAGATATGTTTTGTCCATAAGTGACCTTAGTTATGATGCACTCAGCGGATATATAAATGCAGGTGTAACTGTGGTGTCTGAAGTCTTCAGAAAGGGGCCAACTATTCTGTTAGAAAGTATCGCCACCTGAAATAAACACATTTTTAAGATATGGCGTCAAGTGGGGCTGAGTACCAGGAAGGGAGATGTACAGACACACAGTTACCAAATATGGAGGACAAGTTACCATCTCCAGACCCATAGCTACGATTCTAAGGACGAGACTGTGATGCACACATTAAGACCCAAAGGAAGACCAAATATGGGAAAGCGTGAACACTGGATAAAGGAGGACCCACCCAGAGTCGGACAGAACTTTCTCGGACATTCTCAACTTTGAGACATGTTCAGATTTTCTGCATCGATCTGTACTTCTGATTAGGACGTGGCTGATAGTGAAAACTTTTTTTGGGTTCGACCAAGTCTATGTCAGCAGAGTCTTTTCCTGTAGCATCTCAACCTGAGCTTTTTGAAGACCAACGCTCCAAAATACACCACATGAGCAAACCTCTTTCTCACGAAGGACATTTTAACTTGTTAAAGTGAATTATTAGTAGAAGTATTTCTAATGTGTACAACCATGCTAAAACAAACCAAAATGTTCCACCATTTAATCCACTGGTGCAAAATTTGGGCGCAAAGCAAAATCTGGACATAAAGTTAGGAAAATAAGTTCAGGAGAGGTTGGGTTACGTGACAAGAATTTGACTGAGCTGACTACAAAGTCAGTCGTATTATCAACCGAATTTAGATTAGCAGGCCCTGATGAGGGTTCCTTTTGTGATGATCTGAGGAATCACGTACAGTTTAGACAAAGTGTGTTTGTCTAGAAATGTGCCTGAAAACAGCTGCTCTCAACCTTGATGTCCTGGCCCTCATGGATACTTTCTTAATTACATTTAATGAAAATTTTAATCCAAAGCTTCCCATCTCTATTTCCCTAAAGCGCACTTTGGGTCCTTGTGTGTGTGTTATTCATCTTGAAAGTGTTTTTTGGTATTACTGGTCACTCCATGGTCCGTTCCACTCGACTTGACCCCACGGGTTTCTGACCCGGATCAGCTGGACAGTCTGACCTCGAAAATTGATCTAAAAAAAAGAAACAAAGGCTTCCGAGTTAAATTCATAACTAATACAAGTGCTTCACCTCATCTTAGCAGTCTGCTTTATTTGAAATCTTTCTATATTATTAAAAAGATTTTATGAAATGTTTAAAAAATTTTAAATGTTTTGATTAAATCAAATTCAAATCCATTCAAATTTGTGTCACAGGTAAGACTAATGTGATGAAGAGTCACTAAACTACCACAGAGGAATTATTCGTGCATTTAACAGGTAATTTCATGGAATACAGTTTACATATATATTTTTTTTATTGATATAAGAAGTACTGTCAGAGATTACTGACTAAATCTGAGTTTCTTCTTTGGGCTCAGGGGGGTTCCTACCTCCTCCATGCCTGTGATGGAGTAAGCGTGGCCCTTCACCAGGCCTGTGCTGGTCTTGGCCTCAGACTCTGCAGAGCTGGTGATCTGGAGACAAAAACCAAACCGGCCAAAGAGGTTTACTTTAATCGACTCAAGTGCATGATAACCCTCATAAAAGATATGAAACCAAATGTGCAACGTGAGCGTGGGAGAATCTACATCGATGGAGCATCCCATCATGGAGCCTCGGTCCAGAGCCTTCTTCATGATTGAGAACAGGTTTTCTGGAGCTGCCTTGGTTTCGTATATTTCTCCCACCCCACCAGTGAAGTCCTCCATGGCCTCCATCGTGCTGCCACCCTTCAGAGACTCGTAGCTGCCATGAATCCTCGAAAAAGAACACAATAGAAAAATAAATCACTGCTCTAAGCCTGGAAATGGGCAAAGTGACAAAATTCATCTGTCTATATTTGATTTCCAATAACAGCTGAGGGTGAAGTTCTGAAAGGGGGCATAAGAGGGGGTCACTCAGTGGGTGTGAATGCAGTGAGAGGTCTTACTTGGCGTAGGCTTTCTCCAGCAGAGCGCTCCAGAACTCGTTGTTGGAAGCAGAATGAAGCATGATGAGTTTGTCTCTGACCGTCGGCAGCCTGTCGTCCACCACCACATCCAGCCACTTGTTGTGATTCCAGAACTGCGGGAGGTAATGGAGAATAAATCACAAAACGCAAGAACTTTTAAGCACATTATCAAAAACTGAACTTAATTTAACTCGTTAGCAAGCTTGTTGAAGAATACAACAATATCCTCCTATCCTCTTTGCCAATTCGGCTCAGTGACGGCTGGGTTTTACAAGTTATCAAGCAAGAAAATACGAAACTCTTCTCTCTGTAGCCTTATTTATTGCTAGCAAATTTACACTAAAACCTCAAAAATGAACACAAACTTTTAAAAAAGCTATCCAGTATAAGTGTCTCTCAGAGAGAAAGTCGTTGGAGTGAGTAAAGTCCTTGGTCAATGTATTTGTTAGTCACTGGAGGGCTGATGTTGAGGACTTTTACCAAATTACAGCCCAAAAATACAGGAACGTGAAGGGTCAAGCAGCTGTTCTCCTCTGTTCCATGTTACAGATTATCAAATTAAAAATGATCTAATGCCTTTTACACAGTCATATTTCTCAATTTGAACATGATTTGTTCATTTTATTATGAATTTGATGCTGGTTTATACAGTGGGGGAAATAAATATTTGACCCCCTTGCTGATTTTGCAGGTTTGCCCACTTAAAAAGAATGCAGATTCTTCCTCATCAGATGGTTATCAATTTTTTTAAATTCATATGATGTGATTTTCTGAAATTTTCTTTGGGATTCTGTCTTTCACTGTTAGAATGTACATATGATTAAAGTTATAGATCGTTGCATTCTTTGTAAGTGGGCAAACCGGCAAAATCAGCAAGGGGTCAAATACTTATTTCCCCCACTGTAAGGGTCCACAATAATTTGATACTATTTCTATTAACATTTCATGCAGAATCTCTTTAATTTAAAAGTTGAGAAAATTGAAAAACACATTTTTTGTGTTTGTCAGTCTGCAGTAAAATAGAAGTCAAGTGAATGTAAGTTTCAGCTTCTTTGCTTTAACTCTAAGTCTTGTTTCTTTTCTTTTTTTTAATAATATTAAATTGTTACAGATTCTGGACCTATAACGCTGTTTACATCAAACTACGCTTAAAATGGAAGCTACTGGTGTAGCCGCAGGGTCTGGAAGTCACTTTGAGGTTTTCCGACATTGGAATTTAGTACCTGGAAGTGAAAGATGCCGGCATATCCGCGGCCAAAGTCCTGGTCGTGGGGGACAACTCGGGCCAGAGCATTTTTTTTCAGCGTCAAGGAGGCAATGGCTGCCAGGAGCCAGCAGTCTCCTGTGGAGACAAACGGGGGCCTTATTGATAAAAAGAGCCAAAAAAAATTGACCAAAAACAAGGCCCGTACATAAAAAAAAGAGTACAAACCGAGCTGTCCTTGGCAAATATCTGTCCTGTCTGCGCCACCCACGATAAAATGAGGGTTTTCACAAATCTCCTGTAAAATGGCAGGAAAACAAGAAAAGAAACAGGTTCACGCGTCTTAAGTTGTGATAGTCATGCTTTCGATAGGCGTGTTCACATTCCACATGCATTAATCAGCTTGAAATCTCAATCAACCCCACACACACACTAGATGCCATCAGTCTGAGGGGAACGCCCTGCACAGAAATGTGTTGTAAATGCTACCCAGTGAGTAAAAGTATTTAAATAGGTTTGTTTTTTTTAACTCCTGCATTGGCTGGTGCAAACTTTCTTCAGGCACTCCCGAACAAGTGAACAGTCTCCACTCAGAGCTCCGACTGGGGAAACTGAACCGGCTATTTAAACAGTTTTCAGGCAGAACTGGTTTCACAGCTTCAAATACAAATGCGATTTGTTTTTTTTCCCCTCTTTTTATGTTTTATTAAAAAGGATAAAACATTAACCTAAGCCTTTTTTTCATTTCAATTTAGTGTCTTCTTAAGACTATTTGTTCTGCCTTTTAGGTCCCAACTTGGCAGATAAGTTTAACTTGTATTATTTATTTATTTATTTATTTATTTATTTATTTATTTATTTATTTATTTATTTAGTTAGTTAGTTAGTTAGTTAGTTAGTTAGTTAGTTAGTTAGTTAGTTAGTTAATCAGGACAGTGCACATTAATAAACAATCTCATACAGATTGTAAATGAGCCAGATTCTAGCATAGTTGCTAATTTGCATCTGTCGTCCTGAGACAGGAAGACCAAAACAACACAAAATCACATAATACAATATCAGTCAAAACAGAGAGACACACGTTCAGACAATGACATTACCAAATTAAAATTAGTGATTGCATGACTGGGAACTTTTGAGAAACAGTTTAAGGTTCTTTTTAAATGTGTAAAAAGTGGGACCTTCCCCTTATCTTAGAATAATTGCAGTAAATATGACTCAGTATATAGATTTGACTTACGGGAGGGTTTCATTTGGGCTAAGTTGCAAGATCACCTCCGCGGAGACAGTTCATTTAAACATAAACCCAAGAAGAAATCCATCATGAGTGGATGGTCCGGTGCATACATACCGGGGGCCTCTTCCATTGAATCTGGACAGGAACACTCTGGCTGAAGAAGAGCGAGGAGTCGGTGGCAGGAAAGTCCGGATCCTCGAACAGGACTCCCTTCTGGAGGCATTCCTGCCTCAGCTGCTCGTAAGACTTCCCATCCCACTGCGTGTTTTCGGCCTGGGACGGGTCGGAGCTCTTGCCGGACAGAGTGGACTGGATGGGCATTCTCTTCCTGGATGAGCGTGGAGCGGACGAGGCGAGGAGGTGCGATGGGGCGAGCGCGGTTGCTCGGTACTGACCTAAAGACCTGTCTGCCAGGCGGGTAGCGCTGGCTGGGGCACTCCCTCCAGAAAGAAACTGGTTTGTCCTCCTGTTTGTCAACCTCTCCTTCATCTCTCTCTCTGGGCTCGGCCTGGAGAGGGATTCACCTTACTGACACACAAAAGATAACAAACAAATGTGTTATCAGTGTCTCTACGTATTTGACTGGAATCTAAAAGGAGAACTTTCAATTAATAAAAGCGTCTTTGATTCACTGCCTTTTTTAGAGCAGGGGTCTTCAACGTTTTCCAGGCCAAGGACCCCCAAACTGATGGCGAGATGGAACGGGGACCCCCTAATTTTAAATATTGTATGCAAATTGTGCTATTATCAAACTGGTCCTACAGTGCCATGTGTAAATGTACCTTGTTATTGGGCATTCTATACTAAGATACTCAAATAATCCACAGGTTCATATATTCCCGTTTTTGTTTTAAACATCTGGTTCTGGTTCCTGGTTGGATGGGACAGGTGTTGTGAACGAAACGGTGCCCAGCTTGAAAGAGTTCCTGATCATCAGACCGGGGGGGGCCTGCTCTCCAGGAACTGCTGTTCAGGGTTTATTAAGAAAGGCCCCAGTCGGAGCTTTACCGGCAAGTCTTCAACAACCCTGAGACACAAGCTGCAGAAATTTGGGCGGAAGGGTATGGGAGGACATCCGTCATCGGGGTGGGGGGGTAGAGCCTCCGCTCCTCCGTCTGCTGAGAGGCTGTGGGGGGCCGAGCCGGGACCCCGCGGAGCACATCTGTCAGCTGGGGTTGGACCTGTTCCGCCTCGCTCTGAGCCCTGCAGACAGACAGAGGGCGTTGCCTTCACCATCTAACCCCCCCGCCTGCCTGACACTCCCTTCTGCCGTCAGATCGGACATCCTCATTCCTTTGGATGAAAGCTCGATTCGTTCCTCGCATAGTTCGTGACGGGATTTGAAAAGCATTCTGTACTAAAGGTCAGAAACTTAGAGATGTCCAGAGAGAGCTAGCTCTCTGTCTAGTGAGGTTCTACGTTTCACTTTTGAACAAACTGTTTTCTCTGATGGACCACAGTACTTCTCAGTCAGTTCGGTTCTCCCTTAAAAGTTGGGCACAATCTCTGATAAATAGAAGAAATATAAGGCACCTTCAGTATAGATGCTGGTGCATCTGTGGAGGATTGACCGATTCTAGGATGAATGTGTTTGAAGACTTCGCAGATTTCTTTCTATGTGAAAATATACAGATATTTATTTGGTGGTTAGAAAAAAATCATCTAAATGTATTTTACTTCTGTCAAAACCAAAGAAACTTTCCCACCGTCATCTCTTCCCTGTGTGCTTCGATCAGCTGTGGTCGATTGACGGTTTGGATGCAGAGCCGTCGGAGGGGTCAAAGGTCACGGTGTCTATCTCTGGCTCGCCACTTTACCCTTTACACGCTGAAATTCTTCCGGATTTCTCTAATGATGGTCTGCTCTGAACAGGGAGACATGACATCCCCCCGATCCCTTTGTATACAACACACCTGGAGATAAACTGGAGATCCTCTGTGTGTGTTTTTCCTAAAAAAAGATAGATACAATCACCTAAAGATCTGCGTGAGTCTTTAGGTGAAAACATTGTTGAGTCAATTAACAGTGATTAATCAAAGTCTACAATTCAAATCATTAATGGGTGGAAAATCTGCAGCGTGCAATGAAATGAAAGCAGGAAAACCCAGCGAGGCGTCAGTCCGATAAACTCTTTATTAAAGGTGGAAAAACAGCGACGGGCTTCCACACCGATTGAACGCAGTCCCATTTTTACATCTAACTTCTTTTTATTTTTATTTTATTCGTCATTAAGGTTTGCCTGAAACGGTACAAAAGAAACGACAGGTCAACGTGGAAAACACAACCGCAGTCACCGGAAGCCCCCTGACCTCCAGCCTGGTGTCGGACCGTGAGCTGGAACCTCTAAAACACCTTTAGAGAGCTGAGGAAAAGGTCTGAAACGCCCACTTTATTCCCCACTTTTTCTACAGGTGGGATTTGACTGGAATGTGCTGGCTGATGTGCCAATAGGAAATGCTGGAAACGTCCTCTGAACATTCAGTCTCCAGCCTACAGTTATCACCGTATGTAGTTTTTATACTTTAAATTTTCGCTCTCGGAAGCCCTTCATGTGTGCCGGCTTGGAAAGTGAAGATGCATCGGGATGTGGAGCTTCTCGTCCAAACCTGAACAGCCGTGATGCCCCTTCAGAGCGCCCACCCAGCAGGAAGCAGGACCGGGCCATCTGGTCCTGAGGCCAGTTCACACGAAGTTGTTTGTCTCATAGCTCTCAGTCCGATTTCAACCAGCGGGGACAGAAAGAAAAAAACTAAAGTTTAGCCATTTTCTCAGCTCTGGATTAAATTTTCCCTTTTTTATCAATTTAAATATTCAGATGAGGCCCTCTGTAACAACGACAAACCAAAATCTTGTACCTTTTGTCATCAGGTGTGAGAGAAACAGTGTAACTCTATAATAATAATATTAATAATAATAATAATAATAATAATAATAGGGTCTCAGGCCTTTCCAGAATGACAAAAGTGTGTAAAACAAAATCAGCTCTACTTTCCCCCTATGCTGTAAACTAATGCGGAAACAGAGATTTGACTTCTGGGGTCTGGCTGTGGTGGCCGTTGCCGGGTGAAGGAAACCATGAAAACGACCCCCTGGCTGTTGGTGGGAGGGGGGGGGGGGTGGGGGGTTGGGGCTAGGGTTAGGGCTCGGCCTTCTCCTGCGCGGTCCCCGTCACCAGCAGCAGGTTGCAGGCCATGAACTGGACGTTGAGCACGCTGCTGGTGCTCCCCGTGTACAGCCCCACCAGCTCGCCGGACGAGCCGTCGGCCGGCGCCGCTCCGCCTACGCCCCCGCCCCCGCCGCCGTGCGAGCCGCGGATGTCCCACACCCGCACCGAGTTGTCCATGGAGGCCGACGCCACCAGGCTGCTGTCCGGGCTGAAGGACAGGCTGGTGACGCTGTCCGAGTGGCCGCGCAGGTCCTTGAACAGGGTCCCCGAGGCCAGGTCCCACAGCTTCACGCGCTGGTCCTCGCCGGCCGACACCAGGTACTTGCCGTTGGGGGAGAAGGCCAGCGCCAGGACGGGGCCGCGGTGGCCCGTGAAGAGGCGCACCGACGCCCCCTGCTGGGTGCTCCACAGCCGCACCGTCTTGTCGGCCGAGCCCGTGGCCAGGTAGTTGGTGTTGGGGTGGAACTTGACGCAGTCCACGTCGGACAGGTGGCCGGCGTAGAGCCGCAGCGGGTGCGTGCGGGAGAAGGTCCAGAGGCGGGCCGTGCGGTCGTGCGACCCGCTGGCGAAGTAGAGGCTGCACGGGCTGACGTCCAGGTCCCAGACCGGGTAGGCGTGGCCCCGGTAGAGCACCGTGTTGGTGAAGCTGCCCAGGTCCCAGTAGCGCACGGTGCTGTCCTCGGAGCAGGACAGCAGGCCCGAGCTGTCGGTGAGGAAGGCGGTGCGGTAGACGGGGCCGCTGTGGCCCTGCAGCGTCTTTATCTCGCTGCCCGAGGCGTCCTCCTCGTCGGCCTGGAGGGGGGGGGCAAAATCGGCCGTTACTGCTCCATCCGTGTGTGGACTCACAGGACCCAAACACCCCGAGCAGCAGCTCAGCTCACCTCTTCATTCAATTTAGTCCCCCACAGATAGTGAAAAGAGGAGAAGCTTTATAGGTTAAAAAAAACTTCTTTTTTTTTTAAAGATTCTGGTTGAGAAAAAGAGTGTAGCCAGACAAAAACCATACAGCACAACCTTCTCTTTCCTCTTTTTACACGTTTATAACTTTCCTCTTTGGAGAAGATTTGCAGCCACATTCACAAATGATTTTTTCCTCACCTTACGGACGACAGGGCCCACTTGTCTTTAGTTTGAGCCTACGTTTAACCTTAACTGAAAGCTGTGCTTCTGATTCAGCGACACCTGAGAGCCTCTCCTTAACTCTGCTGGCTTAAAACCGTCGATGAAAGGCAGGTCTGAGCCACAGTGGAAGCAGTAATGTGACACGTTCCACACAGGAGTGAGCAGAGGTGTAGTTTTATCTTCTTTTAGAATGACAGAATCCCAAATATTCCCTTGAGTCCCGTTAAAATCACTGGTGTTGGACTTTTTCGAATAGGATTAATAAATAGTAAGGTCTACTGGAAGTGTAAAAAAGAAACGGGTACTTTTTAAAATCTTATATGGGAGTGTGCTTTGGTCAAACCATTCTGGGACAAAATACTTAAATTCCTAGAGACACGGATAGACATAAATAATAATAAATAAATAAATAAATCACTGGTCTTGCAGCACAGTTGAATGCGACATAACTTATGAGTGGCAGCAGGGTCTAACCATGATATCCCAGAACCGGTGAGGAGCTGTTCGGTGCTCCAAAAGACAAAATCATACACTTACTTCCTCCTCCAGAACGTCGCATGCCAGGTGGATGCGGGACACGTCAGCCTGATGGGGCCTGGCCTTCAGCTTTCTGGCTCGGAGGCTCCACAGCTTGACCGTGGAGCTGTCGAAGCCCGCGGCCAGCAGCCGGCTGTCGGCCGACACCTCCGCCGCGTTGAGCATCTGCTCCGTGTGGTGGAAGGCGTACAGGCAGATGGTGGTGAGCGACGGCGGGCCCTCGCGGACCTTCTTGATGCAGTCCTGCAGGGCCTCCAGGGCCGCCTCGCTCTGCGGGATCCCCGCGGGGACCTCCACGCCCTCCCCGCCCTCCCCGCCCTCGGCGCCGTCCGGGGCGGCCGCCGAGGCCCCCCCGGCTCCTCCGTACAGCTGGTAGTCCGTGCGCCTGGAGGCGGTGACCTCCACCTGCAGGTGCGTGCTGAGGGCCCGGCACAGGGCGCCGTTGTCCTCGCTCTGCAGGTAGCGCAGCAGGTAGCCGTAGGCCGGCTCCGTCAGGTGCACCACGTACTTGTGTTCCAGGAAGGGCCGCAGCTTGGAGTTGGACGCCACGTCCTGCGCCGTCAGGACGTGGCGCAGCTGCTCCACGACGGCGCGCTGCTCGCCGTCCTGGAGGAAGGTGTCGTGAAAGCGGCTGTAGAAGCCGTCCACCGCCCCCTTCAGGCCGCAGTGCACCATGTCCAGGTGGAGGTAGACGAACAGCGGGTAGAGGACGCCTCTCACCTCCTGAGCCCAGGAGATCTCTGCCTCTGTTGAGGAGAAACAGCGTTCCGAAGGACTTGTAATCAAAGAAAGTGTTCATTTAACGACTTTTCACAAGGCAGAAACAGGCAGACCTGAGAGAAAGGAGCGCAGCTTGGAGTACTGGGTCTCATACTGTTGTGGGTCAAACTGACAGGGAGCAGCAGAGATGACGTTGGTGCAGCCGGACTCCGTTTGGACTGCTCACAGAAGGGGGGAAAAACGGTTGATCAGAGTAGAAATACACCCATTTAATCACGCTGCTTCTGGGGGGATATATCCAGCTTGTGTAGCTTTAAGAGCTGCTCACCTGTTAGGCTGGCAGCCATCTCCTCAGCTGACTGGAAGAGCTTGGCTCCCTTCAGGGAGCCGTCGCTGTCCACATACTGCCTCTTCTTCAGGTACTGAGCCACGGCATACTGGATCTGCTCAGTGCGAACCCGTTTCATGACCTGCCGGGCACAAAACCCAGAGTCACACACACACACATACACACACACACCTGACGTTCACGTCCCGTTCGGTTAGCGGGCAGCCCTGACGTTTACCCCCCCCCCCAGAAAAAGAAGAGCTCACACCGCGAATAAAACCTTAAGCATATGCAACCGCCACACACAGCTGGAACAAACCCTGTGGAAAAGCTGACACATTAAGCTAAGCTGCTAACTTTAGCAACGGGCCTGGCGAATGTAAACTTTTAGCGGGAGGAAGTCCCGTCCGCGGCTGGAAAAAAACGGCCACTCACTGCATATCCTGTGGAGCCTCTCGTCATCGGTTTGTCCATCAAACGAGCTGTGTTTTTTTAGTGGGGTTTGTGCATGCCAGCGCCCGACGGAAACTACGCCGCCGACTTTCGCCTCCGCTCCATCGTGGTAGTCCGCCCCCCAAAAGCCTCCATGAATTATGCTAGCTTTGCTAGCCGGCCGCCCTCAACTCTGATTAGCCATAGCTTTCTCCGGTCTATTATTTCCGCCTGCCTCGCGACGACAAGCCAACTCTATCGATGTCAGATCTCAGGATTGATTGCCGTCTCTGACAGATGCTAATCTGAATACCGTAACGGGCATCACATTACAAAAAGCTATTATGTGCTGGGAACCGTTTATCTACTAAATAATCACACTTAATGTATTATATGTAACTAAAAGAGAGGTCACTAATCATCCAGTTGGCTATATACGACACTAATTTTTGGTGTTGCGGCTTAATAAGTTAATAAGAGGAAAAAAAACATGTTTTTTCCTCTCAATGTTGACTAAAATGAGAGTAAAAGTAGCATTAACGGTCCTGTAGCGGTTGTAAAATCTTTGGGCCGTTAATAAAGTTTTGAATGCTAGGCTGTCGACACCGATGACGTTGAATTCAAGCGACTGCGCCGCGCGCTGTTTGGAGGGAGGAAGAAGCGTTCAGTGGATTACGGGTCGGCCCGCTCATACGGTGGGAGAAGTAGGTATTTCTTGGCTGTAGGACCGTCCGGGGCACCACGACAGGCATGTTTAGTCCCCGCAACGCCCTGAACTCCGCTCGTCGGGGGCCGGACGTGGCCACCGGGAGGAAGAGCCTGTCCGGGCAGGCGGCCAGCCTGTTGTTCTCCCCGCGGAAAACGCCTCTGTCGGCTAGGTGCGTGGACATACAGAATAACGTAGTCTTGTCATTGAACACATCTGCTAAGTGGTTGGGAGTCTGTCCTATCTGTGGCATATTAAGGACTCACTTTATGACTGTACAGATGTTTGTTACTTCCACCTCACTGAAACATTACTACGCAGGCCTCATTAACGGCACAGATACAGGAAAACTGTCACTTGTTGTTGCTCAGTATTTAGATATTGGCAGAAATAATTAGTTGGCCGTCTTAATGTGTGACGTCTCTCCCACAGGTCCACTCCCACGCGGGTACAGACCCACTCGGCTGCAGAATCCCTCAGCTATGACGTGAGGACGTTTGGCTCATCCCTGCCCGTCAAAGTCATGGAGGCCCTGACCATGGCTGACGGTAAGGAAGACCTCCTCTCCGTGAGGCCAAAGGTGCTGTTAGCTAGCCACATCTTATGCCGAATAACGAGAACAAATGTGGCTTAAACACATTTTCTCTCATTGTTCTCGTCACATCCAGTGGATGTGGTCCAAATCGACATTGTATTTGGGCCTTTACGCCTTGTCCACCCCTAAAAAGCTTCCCTAAACCGTTTAAAAGCTGAACTGAAATATTTCAGTCAGGTTTGACCCCATACACCTCATGCCACAACCCAATCGAAATGTTTCAGCTTTCAGCGGCCTGATATTTCCGAGTTTTTATGCAATATACTTATCTTTTGTGTTGTAAATGTGCCATTGTGTCGCCACTAAACCACTCTGAGTGTGTGTGTTAATGAATCCAGCTGATGACCAGATCTCAGTGAAGGTGAACGAAAGCGGCTGGGCATGGATGGTTTGTGGAGAGAGGGTGATCATCTGGAAGATCTGTCAGACTCCTGTAGCCAAGGTACACACCGGCCTGATTTCATGATGCCTGGAGAAACGTACTTGTTTTACGGCTCTCTCATGTACTGTTATGATGTGTCTGCGAATAAGAGACAAGTCTCCTCTGACCTGGACAAAGAAAAGCAATAGAAGGAAAATGGAGGCTGTGTCTGCTTTTGCTTGTATTTCTTGCTCGGTTTATGACAGATCCGAGATGTGACCAAACGCATCCTTAAACTCCCAAACTGAGCTCAGGGTTTTCCCGCAGCTGTCGGTGTGCAAGATGCTCCAGCTGCCCAGCAGCGACTACAGCTACACGGCAGACCTGGTGGCTGTGACCTCCCCCGCCTCTCTGGACGTGGCCCCCGTTCAGTCCATTTCCGTGCTGGCGCTGGCTGCGGAGGGAACAGCTCGCTTCTGGCCAAGCCTGGCCCACGAGGGCAACTACACCGATTTGGATTTGGACGTTGGAGATCTCTGCAACTTTGTGGTCGCTGTCAGAGTGAGTAAACCCCTCAGAAAGCCTGAGTTATCCAATGAATGTTTAATTTGACATTGATTTTTGTTGGTTCTTCTGATAAAACAGCTCATTGTAAATTCGTTTTCCAACCTGGTTTCTTCACCTTTAGTATTAATTTGCACTTGTGACTTTTCTCTCCCAGGGCGGAAGCTTCGTCCTTTCATCGGTCAAGAATCAGATGTTCAGAGCAAGTGCCGACTCCTCCGGGAAGCTGCAGTACCGGCCCCTGCAGCAGGGTCAGGGCATGTTGTCTGGCATCGGCCGCCGTGTGTCCAGCCTGTTTGGCATCCTCTCCCCTCCAGCCAACGACACAGTGCGTTCTTATAAGTGACTCTTTAGTCCCATTTGAGGTCTTTCTGTGTTCACGGTGGCTCGACTTAATATTGACAAGAGAACGCAGAGAGGTTCTGGTTCTCTGCTGGTGGTTCAGAGTGTCAGAGAGCAGTTTTACTGCAGACTGTGGGAGACTGTGTTGGGGTTCTCAGCTGTGTTATTTGCTCAGCTCCACAGTGTGCTGTGGGACCCAGAAACCAGCGGCCTGTACACACTGACCTCCTCCGGTCTGAGTAAATGGGAGGTGGACGACGGCTCCGAGCACCAGATCTTCAGTTGGGACACCCGCAGAGCTCTGACCGAAAGCATCACCGATTCGATTTGGGTAAGCGCCGACTCCTGCAACCACGCGACGGCAAACACAATATCAGTGTCTCTACAATGGAGCTGAGGAGTTTTTGTCATTGACTCCCGTAGCAGAAATATCCTTTTTAACACGGACCCAGTGAAATAACCAAGTTAGATTAAAAGACTGGATGCTCCTCACATAAATTCATAAAGAGCACGTCTGAGATTGTAAGAAAACAAAGAGGAGGGACCTGAGGAATGACTGAAGCTCGAATTAGTTCAGGTCCAGTTCCAAACAGTGGTCATAGCTACATGTATGCGTTAAAGTGACCACAGTTCAGAAGAAACCCTCCAAGAACCTTTCCATTCATTGATAGGTCAGACCTTGTTAAGATGACTCATATTAACTCATATCTCAGTTGAGAAAGAAAGGAATATATTTTAAAGGCTCCTACATTTCTCTTCTTCACTTTTCTGGGGAAATTAAAGATTTGAACAAATGAAGTAAAGATTACACTAACTGGCTTTTATCTTTGAGCGTAACCCCCACAGTTAGCACAGGTAGTTCTAAGAAAATGCAAAACTGTGGCAAGCCAGTCACACAGATAAGGAAAAACTCTTTTGGTGATTGAATCGAGTCTACACTGATTCTTATTAGTATTAGACTCTTAGTATTTGGTTGGCAGCATGCCAGTCACCTTAATATCAAAGGCGCTCAGTGGAGCCTTTATTGTTTGCTGAGCTATTTTGGATGTGTACAGATACATGTAGTACTTACTGAAGACACACATGAGAAGAGCGCCATCTACGGGATGCTGTACAGAATAGACGGGGATTCCACAGGGATTTCTGCAGTGTGGACAAGTGTTATACTGCCCCTCATATTTTCAGCTTGGCTAGTTTTTGTACCTGATTTCTGTTTTAAAATCGGTTTAAATCAAACTTACTTAGGAATCCTTTTTCATGGTCGTGCCGGCTGTTTCTTTCACCAGGGGTCAGAGAGCAACTACGAGGAGATGAAGGAGGGGGCGAACGTGGCCTACCTGGACATGAAGCTCGGCCAGTGAGTGTGCTTATCTATATCGGAGCGGGTGGGAGCTGGACAGACGCAGGCTCACATGGTCTTAAACAGAGTTACAACCATTTCTGTTCAAGAAACACTTGAGAGGCTGTCTCCCAGTTTTGTCTGGCTTTGTTCATATTAAGCTAAGGTATAAAATTATTATTTTTTACAACAGAAAAGATTAAGCACTCTGACATCGGTTCCCTAAAGCCATGTTGCATAGGATGTGGATGCTGAATAGAGCTGAGATGAGAAATGAATTGGTCCGCTGCTAGTTTTTCAATAATTTTAGTCATGAGAGGAAAATGTCTTTTAGTCTATAGTTTTCACAAATTGAAAATGGGCCCAGCAGGCTTCTGTACTCCAATATCTGCATTAAATAGTCAAAAACAGCTTTAAATTCAGTTTTCGACCTGCCAAGCAGCATAAAAAAGGCAAAAAGTGTATTTTTTTTATTACTTACTGCACTTTGAAGTTAATTCTTGGATTAAAACTATTTCCCAATGCATTCCGTCTGTGTCAAAGCCTCTGCTGTGTGCCCTCAGAGCTGGCCTGGTGGTATCGGCGGCAGCCTGGAACCTGTCGGACACCCCCTGCCTGGCCTACTTCTGCCTGGTCACCCTGCAGGATAACGGGGCCTCCATCTGTGAGCAGTTCACCGTAGAGGTCACAAAGTTTAACTGTCCATTCCAGGTCAGTCCCAGTCCTCATGTTGCAGAGAGCCATCCACAATGCAGTAGCATGAATATCCAGATCTTCATTTATAAAGAAGACCATGTATCTTCTAAAACCTAATAACATAGTATTAATAAAAGAACGCATGGTTTTATAAATCTGGATTTTGTTTGGCCCACGCCATTTTGGCTTTGGGCCACTTTTAGTATGGATCCTATGCAATGTTTTCTGAATGAGAACCTGATCACCAGCAAGAAGTGTACCGGTATATGTTTTAGAAAACAAATCGGACAGTGCCTTGAGCAATAGCAGTGGAATTACATTTTCCAAAAGTTGAAAGGACTCCCTTGGCTAGATGAGTATATTTTAGCAGGTTGAAGGATTCTGACCCTTTTGTTGCGTTGATGTCTCGCGGTTCACAGCATAACTTGGTGTGCTACGATGTGTGTACTTGTTTCAGAGCCAGGAGGCCCTGCTGGCCACGCGACTGGTGATGCCCCCTTCCCCCGGCTCCACCGCCTTCCTTTACAACCAGGAACTGGTGTTTGCGTGCTCAACGGGCACCAGCAGGGGAGCGCTGCCCGATGAGAAGATCAGTTTTAACTCAGCAGGTGAGTTGCTTGCTACCATTTTGAAGTATAAGGCGTTATTTGAATCTTCCCTTCGTGGAAGATCTCCAGCTCATGAAATCAGCAACATAAAGGTGCGTATCAGTCTCAGGCCTGATACCCATCGTTTAAGCAAACCCAAAGAATGAGATCAATCTACCCTGACATCTGTCTCTTTAGGTGACGGCGTCTATGGAGGCGGCTGCTGTGCCAACCTGCCTGTATTTTTCTCCCAGAAGAGCGGCCTGGTTGCGGTGGTGGCCAAAGAGACGGCGTCCATCCTGCCAGAGACCATGGAGGACTCGCTGTGCTCTTCACTGGCTGCAGCCCCGGAGGTAAACCTGCCCCAGGACACCCCCACAGTCCTGCACTTTATCAGCAGTCAACCCTTTTAATTCGCGCCTGTAGTTAAAGAGAGGATTTATGTTTTGTGTCTGTCAAAGGTTTCTATCATGGAGACTCCAGTCCGAGGAGAGCCTGTAGCCCAGGAGGACAAGACAAAACTCCTAAAAGCTGCCTTCCTGCAGTTCTGTCGGTACGTTCTTTAAAAAAGGTCCCTTCTGTCTTAGAACAGGGCATCTGAACCAAAGAAAAGCAGAACAACATGATCCTTGTAGTTCTGTCCATCACCATTTAAAGCTCCACTTCTACAAAGAGTTGTACTTCTCTGTATTGTATATTATCTCTAATCCCTGGAAAACTGTTTGATTGGACTAAAGTCTTGAATCGAGCGTTGTCCGCCTATCCCTTGTCTTCTACTTATCCAAACCAAAGTTACAGAGGTGACAGGTTGAAACCTGCACACCCCTCTCCACCAGCTCCACCTGGAGAATGGAAATGCTTCCAAGCCAGGATGGAATGTATAATTCCTCAGGTGTCTCTGGTTTTGATTCAGGGGGGCCTCCTCCCAGTTAGATGTGCCTGAAAGACCTCCAAAGGGAGGCATCCCAACCAGACGAACCCCCTCTTTGACTCCTGTCCATGTGGATAAGCAGTGGCTCAGATCTGAGTTCCTTTTAAAGCTCCTCCCAGGTTCCAGTGGGCCACATGGTGAAGGGCAAGGCTCTGAACCCCAAGTTTTCCACCAGTGCGTCCACCCAGTGTGTGAATGGCAAATAGTGTAAAGGTCCATTCACTGTATGACTTACATTTCTTCCAAATGGTAATAATCTGTATACACATTAGACAACATTACTGCCAACTGCATGACAAAATCCTAAAATACAACTGTGACCGATTAATAAACTATACTTATCCCTGTTTTGTCAGAAACGACCTAATGGGAGCTCAGAGCATCACAGATGAGCTCTTCCCAGCTGACGGTGATGGAGAGGAGGGAGCAGACCTGGACTGCATCGTGACCCAGATCAACCTGGACTTGGTGGACGACTACCCGGCCTCAGATCCTCGCTGGGCCGAGTCTGTCCCTGACGGTGAGCAAAGAGCTGTTCAGCACCTCAATAGCAGAATCCCGAAAATAGCATTTTTTATTTGCTACTTTAAAAGATTCCCTGCAGTGCTTTGTCTTTGGAGTTGCATGCAGGACAACTCTCTGTGAGCAACTTTGTCTTGTCTCTGGTTTACGGTCCGTTCAGAGTGCGCTGGGTTTCCTCTTACCTCCCTTATCATCCTCCACCAACTGGAGGACAAGATGAAGGCTCACGGTTGCTTCATGGACTTTCTCCTCCAGGTAAAGACACTGACAACTTTGGTTGTGTACATTAGGCTTGTCCCGATCCGATATTTGGATCGGATCGGCCGCCGATATTCGCAAAAAAATGCGTATCGGCCGGCATGAGAAACTGAAGAGATTCTTTTTTTTTTTTTAAATCCCACACGAGCATTAGCATCTCCTAACCCACAGGTCTGTGTCCTAACCATTAAGTTGTTGTCAGATTAAACCCCTATTCAACATGAGTCTGACAACTAAGTAAGTAACTTTAAACTTTAATACGTGCTCTGATAGGCCGGTATCGTATCGGAAATTAAAAAAGCTGGATCTGGACATCCCTAGTGTACGTCAATACAAAGTCAGGATTCAGCACAGCCTTTTGTGTGTTATATTTTGAATTAATTCTGGATTTTTTTGGGAGACGCGGAGCCATTTCTGGGCTTTTTCCCGAGGGTTTGTTTCCCCGGCGGCTCTGATTTGTGCCCTCTCCCGTCAGGTGGGTCTGCTGGACCGGCTCAGCCAGGCGTCGGTGCGTTCGGCTCCTATGGCGACGCGCCTGCTGCTGTGCGAGCACGCCGAGAAGCTGCAGGCGGCCATGGTGCTGAAGAACTACCACACCAAGCACGGCGAGCTGGTGAACCGGGCCATCGGCGCGGCGGTGCAGGCCGCCGCCTCGGTGCCGCCCAGCCTCACCGTGGCCGACGTCTTCTTCAGAGAGGTGCGTGTCTGCACGGCGCGGGAGGAGCCGGGGAGGTTCGGACGGGGGGGGCTCACTTGTCGGCTTTCGCAGGTGTCGCAGATCTCCTCCGTGTTCGACTGCCTGCTGGAGGAGGTGGAGCAGAGCCTAAAGGAGGGCCCGGCTGACTCCGTGCAGTCGGCCGAGGTGGTCCTCACGGTCAACAACATCATCAAGGTAAAACCCCTGAGAGCAGAGAGCCATGAGATGATGATTTTCTTGAACTGCGGTGACATGTTGGAGTCCTGTGTGCGTGCAGGACATGCTCCAGGCTGCTGGCCAGTACAGGGAGACAAAGGCTTCCGTGTACAGAGCCCCTGAAAATGCCGCCCCAGAGCCCGAGTATGTGCCATGGACAGGTAATCCCACTTCATCCCGACAACAACCAAAGCCCGTTAACCAGTGATGGCAAGATGAAGCTACATAAAGCACTGAAGCATTACATCCAATTTGTTCACTCATGTTTTGAAGCTTCAGGGGTTTCATTTGCTTTATTGTGCCATCAAGTGGACAATAAATGTAAACCGTACAGTGTGATTCTAATGAGACTCTGGCTTTGGTGTTCAAAGCATTGAATTAATAATCAATGATGTTTGTGATGCTGCCGTCCAGGGTGTACCCAGCCTCTCCCCATTGGCTACTGGGATAGGCTCCATTAGGGGATCAGCGGTTACCATAATGTATGGATGGATGTTTGTGATGCCTATACATAAATTCTAAGCTTTTATATGGTGTCTGTCTTTATGATACAATGACTGGGAAGCTTGAATAGATCGCTAACAAACTCGTATTTAAGTCCCAAGTCCACAAAATGTGAGGGGTGGAGATCCACATCACCAACCGTTAACAGTTCGTTCATGAGCCGCAGCGGTCACATGGAAAATGATGACCACTGGTGACCCTGCCTCTTCCCTCCAGCGTCGGGCGGCGTCGGAGGCGTCCGCACCGTCATCTCCCGCCAGCACGACCTCATCCTGCGCTCGGTCTACCCGCTGGCCGACTCGCAGTTGCGCGGCGTCCTGTGCGAGCAGCTGGTGGCGCTGCTGGACATCTACCTGGGCGGCTACGTGGCCCAGCTCACCTCCCTGCAGCAGCAGCAGAGGCCCACGGGTGCCCAGCAGGAGCGCTACAACAGTCTGGAGATGGAATACAGCCAGCGGCGCTCCGAGCTGCTGACCCCTCTGCGTGAGTAGGCCCAAATGCACCCAGTGGAAATGTCATTAAAAGGCACTTTACTCCAAGCTGCCCATTTTCTGTGTGCTTTTTCTTTTTCTGGGTCATAATTGGGACTGTGTTTGCGGTGTGTTTCAGTGGAGCTGGGCCAGTACCAGTGGGTGGCGGCGCTGGCCGAGAAGTACTGCGACTTCGACATTCTGGTCCAGATGTGCGAGCAGACGGACAACCAGAGCCGCCTGCAGCACTACATGGCCAAGTTTGCTGAGCAGGTACACCCCAGCAGAGGCAACAGGTCCAGAGTTGATAAAGTCCAATCCTCCCGTCCAGGCTTTGGCTCTTAGCAGGGGCTGTGCTGTAAACGTCTTATTGCTAACATCTGTACAGTAGTCTGTGCTCACCTTTAAAGAATGTTAAAAATGTCCCTTTACATTGGAATATAACAATCCCAAACTGCCTTGAGATATTTCATTTAGTTTGACTATCAAAAATACAATTACGGATTCAGAGAAGCCGGGGTATGAATGACCCAGGAACACCTATAGAGTGCATAAGGACATAAGCTCGTGCATACATTTCTTATGTGCATGAACTGATGTGCCTACCAGAAGGATTGTAACTATGGATGTTGGAACCTCTGTTAAAATAATTTTCAACTATGACTTACACAATCAAATGCTTTTGAAGCATCAATAAGTTACATAAAAAATATAGAGGTTTGCTTATTGTACAAATGTTAAATCTCCTATAAGGCAAAGATATACAAATCTGTTAAGTTGTAAAGCCAAATTGCTTGTCAGAAGTAAAGGGGAAATGCTCTATTTTGTTCAGCAGAGTCCTCTGCGAGATATTAGATAAAGCACTAAAGTGATGGGCCAACAATCACAATTTACCATCATCGTCTTTTCTAACAGTAACTAACATAACAGGTAGAACTGCCATGGTCTGAAAAACCCAGTGAGACACAGGGATGGAAAAATAGTTTTTTTGCTTGAAGTTTGAAACACTCTGTAGACATGTCAACCGTCTCCCTCAGCCTCTTAATTTTCTTGAATTTGGTTGTATGGAACTCCCATTTTTATTATTAATGAACCAATAATGTAGTTTGCCTTGGAGTGTCTAGGGCATGAAAACATCTGTTTATTTGGATTACATAAAGCTTTGGTTTCATTCATCTAAACGAGCAGAAATGGACCCAAAACATGAAATGCTTTTGTTCAGCTGGAGCCAATCTGACTTCCCTCTCGTTCTTTAGAACTTTGCCGACTTCCTGTTTCGTTGGTACATGGAGAAGGGGAAAAGGGGGAAGCTGCTGTCCCAGCCGGCTGCGCAGCACCAGCAGCTGGCCAGCTTCCTGCAGTCGCACCAGCACCTGAGCTGGCTGCACCACATCCACATCCACGACTACCAGAGTGTAGGTAACACACACACACACACATCTCCTCACATCACACTAAAACCTCTCACAGGTAGCTTTAATAAGGCTTGTCTTGTTCTTGGCTATTCTCTGCTTTTTCAAAAGGAAATCTAAGGCTTCAGTCGGTTTGGGTTTGACAAAAAGATTTATCTTAGGAAGTTCCCTGTATTCTTGACATATTACACTAAGCTATATATGGATAATGCCTCTGATTCTCCAGGCTAATGATCACAGATTGTTGTTTTCATTGGAAAAACATCACCATTAGGTCAGAAGAGCCGTTTTATTGGAGCCTTTTTCTTTCCATTAGTTCTAACCAGCACATGAGAGGAAAATCTGTCATTAGAAAATAATCTGGAAGCCGTATGTCGTGTCTGTGCAGGCCCACCGGACTCTGTACAGCCAGGCCAACATGGAGACGCGTTACTTTGTGAAGAAGAAGACCCTGCTGGCTCTCAGTAAGCTGACCGCGCTGGCCTCAGACCTTCCCGAGGACAAGCTCAACGAGCAGATCGATGGTAAAAAACACAAACTAAGTGTTCGGCGTTTCAATAATCCTAAAAACACAACTGCATGAGGACCGTTTCCATCAGAGATGCTGTGTTCATGGACACCCCTTTGAACGAAGGATCCGCTTTAACCCCTTTACAAATGCAAAAGTTAGTTTCTTAAATTCAGCTAAACTGCCATTCTCTGATACCAGTGACTTTGACGAGGCGGCTGTGTGAATGATTGCCCACATCTCCATTCAAAGGCCATTTCTCCTGCTCTTCCTGGTAGATCCTGACACTTCCAACAGCTAAATGAGCACCTTTACTCCCCCGGTATTGTTTGGGTGTAAACTCATGGGTGTTCCACCCAAAATGGTAGCCCATGAATCATTTGTGTTGCTAGTCGGCTGTAGTTTGGCCCTAACTGGCACAACCTAACCTGGGTAATCCTGTTTGTTCGGTGTAATGACAGATAGGCTGACCAGCTCTGCGTGTGGGTGCACATGAGCTGGCTCCATTCATTCCACAACGAAAATCCAGACAGGGTGTGACATCCTTTAAACGCACGACCCCCTCGAGGGTGATTTCAGTTACTCAAACTCGGCCTGGAAGCGCTTTGATTTTGTGGGTTCATGTGTTTTGCCAGATATTGTGGAGCAGGAGCGCTTCCTGCTTCATCAGGAGACTCTGCCCAGACAGCTGCTGGAGGAGAAAGAGCAGAACCCCGACACCATGCCTCTGCTCTCGGCTCACAACCTCATACAGGTTAGAACGACCTGCACACACACCAGCCCCAGCGTGGGCAAAGAACAGATGGGGGGAGCAGATTCTGAAGACTCTTTAGACACATTTAGGGGCAAGTCGGTCTGTTTGCTGGATTTCTAACCCATTATACAGATAATTTCCACAATTTGAGCTGTAATCTGAACTCATTTAACAAAAATAGAATGGCAAGTAGCAGGTTCAGTGGTTCGATTGAATCCAACTCGATGGCCAGGAGGAGAGCAGTCCAAATGAAGAAGTTACTGGACTTTTAAAAGCCGTGAAAAACTGAGAGGTCTCCTTTGTCTCGAGCAGCTGTACATCAGTGACGACAACAGGCGGGCCAACGAGTACGACTTCAAAAAGGCTCTGGACCTGCTGGAGTACATCGAGGAGGTAAGTTCCCGCCACGCTCCGCGGGCCGCCCGAGGGCCAGAGCGGCGCGGCTAAAGCACACTCTCTTGCAGGAGGACGCCGTGGACACCAACGCCCTCAAATGCGAGATCTTTGGCAAAGCGCTCCGGAGGGACGAGTAAGCTCTTTTTTATGTTCAGCCACGACCAGAAGACCGAGGCTTTGCTCAAAGCAGAGCGGCTCTGGCTAACATTGGCTAGCATCTGCTGGGCTGCTTCAGCCATAATGTCTTTAGGATTTTTGTAAGAATTATTAGAAAAATGTGATTCAGGGTCTACTTGCCGTGGCCCAGTCTGACCATCTTAACTTCCTCTCAGCTGGTCCTCCGCCGACGGGAATGACAACCCTCTGGACGCAGCCAAGGACAGCATCTTTGTCAAGATCCTCCTGAAACTCATCCAAGAAGGTGAGAAACATCACCCACTCCAAACAACAAATCATTAAATTCTCAGTCGGAGGCTCAGATCGAGCATCTCGGGGATATGGAGATATTTACTTTTTAGATAAGAGGGATTCGCACAAACATCTCCAGCTAACAGAATAGAGACCATCTCAGACTAACAGTCTGGATTCTTATGAACCGAAAAGTGTCTAATTCATCTCTGGATTATAAAGCTCAGGAGCTTTATTGAACCGCATAAGTTTGAGACATTAATATGCACACATTGCTCAAATGTACATTCAAAATCGACCTAATCTTCTTTGAATAGCCTGACCAGTGTTCGGTTTCCTCACGTTGGGCTTTGGATTGCGTGGCGTGGGGGGGTCGCTCTGGAATATTGACCATTAGAAAATGAACCCTCTGTCCTCCAGGTGTTCCTCTGGACACGTACCTGCCGGACGTCAAAGAGCTGCTGGAGCTGGACGACCTGAGCAGCTTTAGATCAAAGCCCTATTTTGAGTTCGTCCTCCGAGCTAATTATGAACATTATCTTCAAGTTCAGATGTGATGACTCGGAAGATTTGTTCTCGAGCAAAGCTTGCGGCCCTTTGTACTTCACATTTAAGTGTGCTTTTTTTCTAAATAAATACACTATTTCCATATCCTGTGATGTTTTTGTTTTACTATCTAAGCCTGCAGGCTCCTGATATTAGCTCAGTGACTCCTTCCTAAAGCTGTCACAGTCACAAAGATTAATTCTTTTCCGTAATGGCATCGTTCAAACTTCAATCTTCAGACCTTCTGAATCAGCACCCAGTCAGAGCCAGAAAGACCTCCGAGGCTGCCACCGTTAGTCAGCACTCCCTCCTGTGGGGCGATAAGGGACAGATACTGGTTTTAAATAGGCCTGGCCTCCTTAGCTGGCAGAGATGCTCCACTTTCCCGACTACAGAGGCTGCAGCTGGCTCTCAGGGTCCATCTCTCAATCTGGAACCTGATTCTCTGCGTCTTAGGAGGTGTCCTAATAGACCTCACATACACGTTAACTGAATATTGTCAGAAATAGATTTATTCTACCTTTTTAAAACTAATCTTTTTTTAATCATGCCGTTGTTCATTTTAAACTCATTTATTTAAGTCAATTTTTGTGATGAGGCTTCAACAAGATGTTTTTGGTTAGGACTGAACTTTGTGGTTTTAGTTTAGGCAATCGTTTTTTACCTTTAAGAAATCCTGTAAGTTTTAAGTGGAACCAACCTTCAGGTTCACTTTGCTCCAAGTTAACAGCTTTAAATTTAACTGATTTTAGTTTCAATGTTTGCTTAAAACGCAAAGGGGACGGTCACAAACGGACAGTCGGTCTTGATTTCTTTTTTAAAAGTACAGATGTGTTGAATAGATAGATTGCATCCTTTTAAACAGACTAGTTGCCACAGGGGAAGCCTGCGTCCCTCCTCAGCCTAAAAATACAAAAAGAATATTCCGCCACCAGCTTTATAGAGTCTGCTGGTAAAATGGATTGAAACTGTGGGTGTGTGAGTCTTCTGAAAATGCTCCACTACAAAAACTAAAGAACAAAGATAAAGGGAGCACAGACTGGAGGAAAGGAAGTGGAAGTAAAAGAAAACTTGGATGTTTGCATTGAACTGTGAGAAAACACAAGAATAGCAAAGACATGAATATAGCAAATTAACTATAAAGAAATTCTGAATTAAAACTAATAGCAGACAAATGTAAGTATTACCTACAAACATCTCATGGTACAATGAAAATAGGAGTTGGAAGGAAGTGATCTTAATAAAAGAAATCAGATGAATACAAACATTTACTGGCAAAGCGTAACCGCCACAAAGCAGCTTATTCCGGGAAGTGACTACTCCTCAACCACATTTCTGAAATTCATTTGTTGGAGAACAAGGAAACTGTCCAAAACCTGCAGGACCAGAGAGGTTAGGATAGGAAGCTTTCCTTTTCTTTTCTTTTGGATTCCTGATGCTGCCCAGCTGAGGTAAATCATTCATCCATAAAAGATCCCCAAGAATCCTCCTTAAATATGTTGCTGCTGATGGTTTGAATGCCTTTCTGGGTAAAGTGTGAAGGAGAGAGGTAGTCCTGTCACCAGACATCTGCACAATGTCTGGTGATTGTGATTGTGACGACAGCTGAGTCGGTTTCGCCTCACCGTCCATTTAAAGCTTCGTCTGACTCCCTTGGATCCCAACCCCTTCCTGGAGCCGGTTATCAGCTGGGTAAACACTGCTGGGCCTTTGGGCCGGTTTTCCCACACTGGAATGCCGGCAGCTGTCGGATATTTCGGAGGTCCAGAGCCTCTTCTTTCAAAATCAGAAGCCTCGATTTCTATCAGCTGCCTTACAAACACTGATTCAAGCCTCGTCCTGGATATAAAAAAAAACCTGGGTCAATCTCAGGATATCAATCTGTATTTCTACATGTTTCCTTCAACATAGACATTTTTCAGATGCATGTTTTCTTTCTTTTCTGCTTTGACTTTTATACACAGTTGCTTTTATGAAAAAGACAAAAACACAATTTAGGTTTTTGTCAAGGAAGTGCCTAAATGTTAGGTAGTTAGTCATTTTTAGTTTGTGTAGCATCCCATTTGAAATTTACTCTCCATTTTTTCATCTGTCAAGGATAAAATCTTTTGAGCCACTTCAGTCCTGATTAAAACTTTCACATTTAGATCATTATCTGGATTCTAACCCCTTAAATACCAGTTTGGTTGAATGGTGCTGAATGTAAACATTCCTGATAAATCAGTGTCTTATAAATATTTATATCAGCCCTTGGTATTCAGGACACAAATTATATCAGTTTGTAGATAATTTTTTATTTAAGAGGTAAATTTCCTACACAATGGTTATAGTATGGATCCACATGGACAAGTATTAACAGAAAGATTTGGGGTTTAAAGGGGTTGGAACCCCTATAAAAAAAAATTTTTAACTTAAGTCAAAATGTATGTGAGTTAGGGTTTCATTTTTAAGCAAAATTGTCAAATGTGTTATTTTTAACTGTGAATACCAATTATATGGTCTAATAGTCTTTACCCTCAGAACTGGACAACTAGCATCTTTCCAGTGCGTTTTGAGTTGTGTGAAACTTTTTTTTCTTTAGATTAATTCAACTTTGTGGGGTTGTTTATTCGTCCCAGGTTGTCAGCTTCAGATATAATCTGGTTATTTAGCCCAACTATTTAGAATATTTCATTCAAACATGACTGGAAAACGCGCTCTTTGGGTGGGTGTGTCGGTCGGGGGCTCGCGCGGCTCCGCGTGGACCCTGTCCATACACGGGCTCGTGCGCTCCGTGCCGGAGCCGCTCGTGCATCCTCGCCATATATGTACCGGCCGGCGCGCGAGCCTCTGCGTGCCTGCCCGCGCGGCGAACCTCGCGCGCGACCAAATATGGACGAAGGGCCGGTCGAATTCCTGTGGAATACTCGGACATTCCGAAGGACTCAACGGTTCCTGCGGAGGAGAGGGTGTATAAAAGGACCCCGGCGGGTCCCTGTCGGTTACCCCCAAAAGCTGGAGGCAGCAGCGGCTCGACACCTCCCTGACAGCCCCGGACAGGCGGAGGTAAGCGGCCCGGAGGAGCCGGGTAGCTAGGTGGATGGAGGAGGGGGGGCGAAGGGGAGGGTCGACCCACTCGGAGTTAATAGTTTCTTGCTCGTTGTTTGGGACGCAGGAGAAGAGCAGATGGAGAATAATCCGCGCTAAGTGGTCAACTAATGGCTGCTGGCAGAGAACCGAAGTCTGCATCGGTTCAGCTCCGTGAAAAAAGAAAAACATTTTAGCTTTTGTTGTGACAGGCGGATGAAAGTCTTCAATTCAGCTGGCGCTGCTGCGTTTAAAGGCTGTCGGAACTTTTATTAGTCTCTCATAAATGACAGGGTTAAGCCCAATCAGTGCTTATATTATATTATATTATGATTAAGAATCTGTCAATCATGTGATCTGAAAGGGAAAATTGGACAGCACGCAGAGTATTTCACAGATAGCTCCCAATAAATATATTAGATGGAGGCATTTATAGGTTTTATCTGAAGCCACTAAACTAAAGAAACTGTCCCCTGTTGGTGAACGACACAGTCTAGAAGCTGTAGAGCTGGAGGGAGTTGTTCATCAAGGCTGAACATTCAGACAATGTTCTTTATGACATAAATATTCTTAGTAATCTGTTTATGTAATAACAGCTTATTGGTGTTTTTGTTCTGATGAATAGAGGTGTTAGTCCAAAGATAGAGACAGCTCCACAGCTCAGGTCATAATGGAAATGTTGTTTTAGAGCTGCCAAGATGAGTGAGCTGAATAATTTCAACCATAAACAGTTCAAATATCTCTTTTGAAGACATTAGTCAGCAGAGGGATGCAGACGGAGGCTGAACTAGATCAGCGACGTTATAGAAACACAAACCCAAAGCTCAGATTTGTGCGGATCTCCGTGTGAAGCTCTGCTGAGTTTCCCTGCCGAACAGACTCCTCCTCAACCTCCTCTCCTGACGCAGAATCGGCAGACATGTGTGACGACGACGAGACCACCGCCCTGGTGTGCGACAACGGCTCCGGCTTGGTGAAGGCCGGCTTCGCTGGGGACGATGCTCCCAGGGCCGTGTTCCCCTCCATCGTTGGCCGCCCCCGTCACCAGGTACGGTGGAGCCACTGCACCACAGAAATTCAATTCAATTTTATTTCTATAGCGCCAAATCCCAGCAACAGTTATCTCAAAGTGCTTTCCAAACAGAGCAGGTCAGACCGGACTCTGAGTTATTTAGAGAAGCCCAACAGTTCCCACCAAGAGCAAGCACTTGTCGACACAGGGAAGGAAAAACTTCCTTTTAAGAGGCAGAAACCTGGAGCAGAACCATGGCTCAGGGTGGGAGGCCATCTGCCTTGACCGGTTGGGGGGGAGAGAAAGAGAGAGAGAGAAGGACAGAGGGAGCAGGGGGAAGCAGCCTACACAGCAACACATAGACTGGATGAAAAATGGTAAAGATATTGATAGTAATGATAATGATAGCAGTAATAATAGCAATACAACTATGACAAGTGGTTGTCATTGTAGCAGAGTAGGAAAATGGGGGCAGCGGGACACTCCCAATCACAGTTCCAGATATAAATCGTTTGAAAGGAAACCCACGTTCCTATTCCTCTGTTAGGTCTGTTTATATTCACATCAGTCAACTTAACTCTCTTTTGGCTCTGATTTGAGCTTTTATTTCCACCTTTTCTGGATGTTTTCACTCTTTAAATCTGGCAGTAGAGCACAGTTTATCAGGATTAAGCTGTAAACGGCGCTACACAGAGAACATGCCAGTGTCAGATATGAACTGTCCCCCCCCTCGCAGGGTGTGATGGTCGGCATGGGTCAGAAGGACTCCTACGTAGGCGACGAGGCCCAGAGCAAAAGGGGCATCCTGACCCTGAAGTACCCCATCGAGCACGGCATCATCACCAACTGGGACGACATGGAGAAGATCTGGCACCACACCTTCTACAACGAGCTGCGCGTGGCCCCCGAGGAGCACCCCACCCTGCTGACGGAGGCCCCGCTCAACCCCAAAGCCAACCGGGAGAAGATGACACAGATCATGTTCGAGACCTTCAATGTCCCCGCCATGTACGTGGCCATCCAGGCCGTGCTGTCCCTCTACGCCTCCGGCCGCACCACAGGTCAGTCGGAGCCTAACCGCGTGCACGCTCCCACTCAGAGCTGGGAGAAAACAGATCAAATAACAGAGCAATACCCCCCCACCTCAGCTTTAAAGATACACGGTGTAGGAATTTCTCCCATCTAACGGTGAAATTGTATTCAAATGGGTATTACATGCGTCAAAAAGTAGTGACATCATGACTTCTACATCATCCAGTTTTCTCTGGGAGATGAGGTTTCTAATCTAAAAAAAAACTGTATTTAAATTAAATGATTAGATTAATTGAAAAATTAATTCATTTAAAATAAATTTCAGTCAGGTGACTCTGGCTCTGAAGAAAAACGCGTTGTGGATTAGCTAGACAGGCAGACTAGTGCTTTATGTCCCTCTCTGCCATTACAGTATTTCAAAATGGCGGATCGCGATAGAAACCTTACTTACTCGTCCTGTGTACATAGAGATTGGAAATTCTTCACTTACACATTTAGAAACATAGACAATGATTTCAGCTTAATAAAATACTTAAAATACTACACTGCACTGTGGCTGAAACTGGGCCTTCAGAGAGGTTTCCCGTGGCTGGTCACCCTGATTTTTAAAGTCTCCTCCGCCCCTCAGGTATCGTCCTGGACTCTGGTGACGGGGTGACCCACAACGTGCCCATCTACGAGGGCTACGCGCTGCCCCACGCCATCATGCGTCTGGACCTGGCCGGTCGGGATCTGACCGACTACCTCATGAAGATCCTGACAGAGCGCGGCTACTCCTTTGTCACCACAGGTAAAACCGGACCAGAAACTGGCCGTTCTGGTCGTTTTTTTCCCCTGTTTTCTGCTGTTCTCACTGATCCGTTCGGGGTTTCCAGCCGAGCGTGAGATCGTGCGCGACATCAAGGAGAAGCTCTGCTACGTGGCCCTGGACTTCGAGAACGAGATGGCCACCGCCGCCTCCTCCTCCTCCCTGGAGAAGAGCTACGAGCTGCCCGACGGTCAGGTCATCACCATCGGCAACGAGCGCTTCCGCTGCCCGGAGACGCTCTTCCAGCCCTCCTTCATCGGTGCGTCGGCTGGTTGGAAACCAATTTCCCACCGAGGAGAAAGACGGCGAAGCTCTCACCTCATTTGAGCCTTCTGTTGCGCTCCTGAACAGGGATGGAGTCGGCCGGCATCCACGAGACGGCCTACAACAGCATCATGAAGTGCGACATCGACATCCGGAAGGACTTGTACGCCAACAACGTGCTGTCCGGGGGCACCACCATGTACCCGGGCATCGCTGACCGCATGCAGAAGGAGATCACCGCTCTGGCTCCCAGCACCATGAAGATCAAGGTAAAAGACCAGGAGAGCATCAGCCCTCCTAACTGATACAAACAGTAAAGCAGATTAGATTAGAATATCAGTGCTGTTTGATCTGAGACAGAAAAATCAACCAAAACCTTCACTCACTAATTCAGTCTTAAATATTACATATTTTATGATATCAGTAAAAGAGGAAAGTAAATATTTACTCATTTTTCTGATCATGAATGGATTGAATCTGTCTTTTACCTGCAATTTTGAAGCAATTTGATTACCTTAGAATGAATCATGTTGGAAATAAACTGACAGAAGAGAGAATAATAAATTATTTTTTTGTGTGTCTTATTGTATGACCAAATGTGGCGTCCTGTTCTCCCCGTGTGCAGATCATCGCTCCCCCCGAGCGTAAATATTCCGTCTGGATCGGCGGCTCCATTCTGGCCTCCCTCTCCACCTTCCAGCAGATGTGGATCAGCAAACAGGAGTACGACGAGGCCGGCCCCAGCATCGTCCACCGCAAGTGCTTCTAAACGCAGCGCCCGCAGGAGCTCCGGTTCAGGATCCAAACCGACGAGGCGCCACCTCCCAGAACGTTTGAAACAACATTTCCCCCCCCGAGAAGATGCTTATTTTCCACCAGCGGGGAGCGGGTAGCGCCTCACCTGTACATACTTATTTATTCCCTCTTGTATGGATGTGTCCAGTGTGTGTGTGTGTGTGTGAATGTCTGACGAATGCAGATGAACGAATACAGAAAAAAAAAACACAAAAAGACCAAAAATTAAATATGTCGTAACAAATAAAAGTAATGCTTTGTTTCCAATGACTGCTGTGTGTTTTCAGACTGGCTCTTTTCATGCCGTCCACGTCTAATCAACCAATTTAACGGTCCCAGTTTTGAACCGACAGCATTCCACAGCCACAGACAGAAGAGGTCCTCTGGTGTGACCACGCTGAGCGTGCGGAAGTCAGTCATAACACACTTAGAACGTATAAAACTTAGAAAATTAAAGGCTAAAGACTTATGACACAACTGTTAGAAATTAAGGAAAAGGTCTAACAGTCGAAGGCCTGCCCATTATTACTGATCAATCTCATTACCAGTTCAATTTCAAACTAATACGTAAAGCCACATAAACCATATTTGACTTCAGAAGTCTACAGGATGATAACAGAATTTTAATATATCAACTGTGACTGTGAGCCGAAACAAAACCACAGCATCTGAACTCAAAACTACACATGCACCACAAAGTTATGAGCAGTTTGAATGAGAAGATCCACTCTGGAGCAGAGAGTCTCTTGTCTCTTCTGCTCAAAGTCGTTAATTGGTTCAGCAGCTCTCCTCCACCGTGCAGAGAGAGGCGGAGCACGCATGCGCAGCCTGCTCCCCACATCTTCATGGAAAATCATATTTTGGTCTTTATTACTAAAGTGCACGTCCTCCACCCAGGCAGCCGCACACACTGGCACAAACACACTAACACTAACACACCGGAAGGATAAGAGGGGTCTTTCAGAGTAAGAACCTGCTCTTTTCTGTCTGATGTCACTTTTGACTTGAC
The DNA here is from genome assembly GCA_013363375.1 of Menidia beryllina. Taxonomy (NCBI): domain Eukaryota; kingdom Metazoa; phylum Chordata; class Actinopteri; order Atheriniformes; family Atherinopsidae; genus Menidia; species Menidia beryllina. Next base: position 236,061 of record JABUIW010000045.1, on the reverse strand, counting down.
ATTCTACCTTCACATCACATCATTTGAAATGGAGTTTGCATTCAAAGAAAATAGTATTTTCCTTTTTTTTAATCCTCCAAATGTACAAAGATATGCCCGTTAGTTTTCCTAATATTTTTCGGGAATAAGTGGCACAGAAAAATGATTTTTTGATAGGATCATGTTTATTTTCATCAATTGAATATAATGAAGTGAAATTTATCTGATTTAGTATGAATAAAAACGTCATAGAATTGTTCATTTATGAAGAGGTCAGACTTTGATCATACAGATTAAATCAGACCTTGTTTCAGTGGAGCTGATGGGCATTATTGTGAAGCCACAGCCGGAAGCCCCGTGAGGCTCTGCTGGCTCCGTGGATCATCTGTCAGCGGGGCGATGCTCGCCATCTGACGGCCGGACGGGAACCTCAGGCGGGGTCCAAAGAGCGAAGCCCCGGGGGGACGCAGATCAGGGTGAGTGAATGAACGTGGCACCTTTAAAAAGCGAAAAACGGTGTGTTTCCACCATGCAGGTGAGGAGGCTTGGGGCTGTGGGCACGGCTGGAGCCTGTTTGCACACGGTCATCCATATCCAGCCTCTTTATTTTATTGTTATTTTGATATGTATGTGCATGCATAATATTTATGTGCATGCGTAATATTTATATACACGCATAAAATACATTTTCCTATAGTGTATTTTCCATCTGAAGTCCCTAAACGCGGGGGCGACTGAGGATTTTGAGCCCCCCCGAAGCCACGGACACAGCGAATGCGTTTGGTTTATGAGGAAATTGTAACACTTGCTGTCATTTTAACAGCGAACAGATTATGAAGATACACGCAAGTTCCGATTTTTAGTCTTTAGGACAGCTCAAAGAAGTGAATTGCTCATGTTCACCACAGGTTTCAGGTATGAAAACAGAAAATGACACAGAGGTTCCAGGTATGAGCACAGAAAATGACAGGCGTGTGTGTGCCTATGTGTGTGTGTGCGTGTGAGTGAGGAAGGACTCCTGACCAAAATAGTCCCTGCGCTGCTGGCTGTGAGTAAGAACTGTGCCACAGTCAATAGTAAAAGCTGTAAAGCTGTCGTAAGCCTCAATCCTCTGCTCAGAGGTAATCTGTGGAGGGAGGGGGGGGGGGGGGGCGGGGCTTACTCCAGGTGAACCGCACCTTTTGAGCTAAGTCACCAGAACAAGGACCATGAATGAGATTGTGTTTGACTGGATTTAAATCCGTACTTTCCTACTACCAGGACTGAATTTGCTCACCCAAAACAGAAGACGTTTGCATGGAGATGGGTTGTAAGGGCTCAAATTCTGAGAGATTTAACGGCTTTTGGTGAGAGGTTAAAAGGGCTGAGGGACATTTTGAGGTTCATAAAAGGAAGTTGAATTGAATAAAACAACAGGTTTCAAATCCGGAGTCAACTCAAAGTGCTCCGTTCAGTATGAGAACACCAAAAGGAGGAAACGGCCTCTGAGAGACTGTCGCTATGTGAACTGGACCTGATGGACATGTGAGCCACGGCGAAACCCGACCCGCCGTCTCCTTTGTGCTGGAAGCATTGATAAGGTCTGTCTGAGGTTCTGCTGGTGATCAGGTTACAGTTCTGCTCCCTGAACCCGGACTGGTTCCACAGAGGGGGGGGGTTCGGTTCTTTTATTCATCAGTATCCTTTAGGTTTTTTGGGTCAACTGTATCCCAGAATTTAAGATTTGTCTCATTGGTGCTAATAGCTATTGATGTTTTGTTTTTTTTCGTCCGCAGAGCTCTGGACCAAAGACGGACAATAGCCGGAACCATGGTGACTAAAAAGGTCAGGACGGAATACATGAAGAAGTTCAGGGACCCGAAATGGGAGACTTTTTCGAAGTGTTACGAAGACTCTGTGAAGTATCGTCTGACCCGACGAGTGATGGAACACTCCCACCGGCCCTGGTTCTGGGAGGGCTGGGACAGCCGCTCGGACTCCAGCGGGTGGTCCACGCCGAGGATGGCCTGCAATAAAGTGGCCCCTCTCTCCCTCCCGCTGCCGCCCACGTCCTCGGAAGTCAAGCAGAGGCTTTTGGAGTCCAAGCCCCGCCCTGTGCCGGAGCAGATCTCTGAGGATGCGGGGGCCGAAGAAGCAAGAGAAGCTCCGGTTGTAGACGCTGCACCGACCACAGGTGAGCAAGTGTTGTCAGAAGTTATACACCAGAACTGGAGACACCCAACAGAGTTTAGTTCTAAAACAGGAAGTCAATTTGGTTTTGGGACAAGTGACTTGTGAGTTGTTTGCCTTCTAGTAAATAGGGCAGATGACCATTATTGTATTAATATTCTTGCCTTCCCGCTCTACACCGTTCCAGCTCATGAAGCTTTCATTCCGGTGTTGGCGACATTGATGTAGACCTAGTTATATTTAATTACATATATGATTCCCCCCTGCTCTCAGGTAAAACACTCGTCACCAGAGAAGTTTGAGCTAAAACTAGAACTGAAGGAGGTGGAATGGTTCTACAACGACAGAACTAATGGGGCATTAACATCTGAAAAGGGATTCGTGAGTTGTGAAATACTGTTGGGGCCACCGGAGGCTGGAGACGAAAATTCTCGTATCTTTGGGCTTTCTAGTGTTAAAAAACTACCCTGATTTAGCTCATCTCTGGGTTATTGCACATGACCTTTCAGAGCAGCTGTTTGGCCAAAAGGGAACATTTAAAAATGTAGACGCATTAGAGTGACTGAAAGCGTAAAGCGCAGGCAGATTTTGTGAGCCGGTGGAAGTACTTGTTAATCCAGCCGAATCCCAAATCAAGCTGCTCCCATGTTCAGATTTTGTCTGTCTGAAAGTCGTGTCGGCTTAACTCAACTTCAGACTGCCGCTCTGCCTTTGAGCTGCCAAAGGGGCACGATGTCGGATGGCTATCCTCCCACGTACGATGAGAGAAAGTTGAAGGCAGCAGCGAGTCTTGAAAGTCCTGAAACTGAGCAGCGATTGGCCGACCCGTGCGCATACCCAGGGAGAGCCTTAGTCGTGGCTCTGGGAGCTAGCATTAGATCAGGCTGGATCAGGCTGTTCCTGAAACAGCCAGGCCCCTAGATTCCGTTGCGGTCTCATGATCGCTCCAACACCCTCCTGACAGCCCTACGAATGGGCCTCCTACTGGCCTCCTAACAGGGCTCCCAACGGCTTCCTTGAGAAAAGTTGGGTTTAGTCAGTATGGGGTAATGGGTCACTCTGGGGCCAGTTTAGAGACCTGTACCCTGTCACTGTAAAACTTTCCCAGACTCGATTCACGATAAAGATCTGACACTGGATTTTGGTTCCTAAAGCAGAAAATGGAGACGGTGGCGCGAACGAGGCCGACAAAGCTCCCGTGAGCAGCAGCGGACCCTCAGATGACGCCGAGACGGACCGGGGGCCGGCCGACTCTTCCTCGGACGCGGAGCCGCCGAAGGCCGAGTCCCAGAGACCCCGGCGCCGGCGCCGCACCCCCCAGTCAGAGCCGGGACAGCCCGACAGCTCCCACGACGACACGCCGGCCGTGCGTAAAAAGCCCCCGAGAGCCAAGAGCCAACCCCCGGTCAGCACCAAGGAGAGCCTGAGACCCCCCGGCAGACTGGACTGGACCGAGAGGCACGCTGAGGTAAGGCCGAAAACATCCATCCATCCGTTTTCGTAACCACTTATTCCCTAATGGGTTTGAGTCCCAGGGGTAACCAGGACCTTTCTGGGTGTGTCTGTGGGTTCTCTCCAGGTTCTCCAGCTTCCTCCCACAGTCCAAAAACCTGCATGTTAGGTCCACTGGACACTCCAAACTCCCCTTAGGAGTGAGTGTGGGTGGTTGTTCATGGTTGTGTGTCTCTGTGTGGCCCTGCGATGGGCTGGCGGACCGTCCAGGGTGTACCCCAGGGGTGCCCAAATTCGCTCCTCAAGGGCCGCTGTCTTGCTGGTTTTTTAGATGTTTTCCCTGCTTCAACACACCTGACACTGGTCAGGGTGCCATCATCAGGATAGTGCAGACCCTTTGAACTGACCCACTTAATCAGAATCGGGTGTGTTGAAGCAGGGAAACTTCTAAAACCTGCAGGATGCCGGCCCTTGTGGACCGACTTTGGGAACCCCCGGGGTACACCCCGGACGGTCCGCCAGTCCATCGCAGAGCCACACAGAGACACACAACCATGAACAACCACGCACACTCACTCCTAAGGGCAATTTGGGACGTCCAATCAACCTAACACCTAACAGGCATTTGGAGGAAGCCGGAGAACCCGGAGAGAACCCTCGCAGACACAGGGAGAACATGCGGAAAGGTCCCGGTTCCCCCTTGGATTTGAACCCAGCACCTTCTAGTTCCACGCTCCACACAGCCCCCGTTTAGCCGGCTGTGCTCCCTTAGCCTGTCTTTTGTTATTTTGCTCAAACACAGACAACCAGAGCAGTGGCCGGGGTCACTCCTACGCAGCCATTAATAATCCACCAAGCGGTGTGCTTTTCAGAAACAGACCTCTCTCTGGTTTCAGGCCCGGGCGCCCAGCGTGAGCGCGCCGCCCCGCCGGGAGGCCGACAAGCGCAGCTGCAACCCGGACCGCCGGCGGGCCCGATCGGCCGACCTAGACAAGGTCCGGCACTCGCAGCTAACGGTCGCGGATGACCGATGGATGACGGAGTACATGCGCTGCTTCTCAGCCCGGCTCAGGTAGAGACGGGAGCCAAAGGTGTCTCTGGGATAGGAGGCTCGGATCAGAGCAACACGGCTCAAAGTTAAGAAGTGGGCGGAGCGGCCTCTAGAGAAGGAAATGTACCACAGCACTGCTGCTGACAGGAAAAGGAGGAAAAGGAGGGAAAGGATACGTTTGATTTCTGCCACCATTTTCACGACAGCTTCTCTGTTTCTGCTTTTGGGACTAAACTCTTGAAAAGGGGAGTTTGCGTGTTGTTCCATTCTCATAGCCCAGTGGTTCTTAACCTGTGATCTATCGAACCCTCGGAGGTTCTCAGGGGCTAATACTGTTAGCCCGATTCTTTAGCTGGAAACCTGAGAATAAACCACAGTAGATCAAAAGTATAAAAATTACATTTATTAGGTCACAGGCAAAGTATCACAGACAAAAAAAATTCTTTCTGGGTCTCAGTAGGCAAAGAGCCCCGAGATTTGGGTGTGATGGGCTTTATGTCTTCTAAGGTGGACTGGACATAACCAAGTCCTATTGGCTAGTTAGCTCCGAGCATAAACAGGCCAGGTCCTAATTCATGCAGATTACATTGGAATTTGTTAACAAACGCTGTGTGTATGTGTGTGTTGACCTAAAGGTGTGGATCTAATGCAACAGAGAAAGAAAAAGAGAGTCTGTGGTTACAGCCATAGATTATTTTATAGCATACAGTGCTAAAATAAGTAATTCACACACTATCACACACATTTCACACAGTAAGTCACATTCTAACAATACTAAATATGTCAAGCAAAAAAAGAAAATCCTGTCTGCATGATTGGGAAAAATCCAAATTTATTTTAAATTAGTAAAATAGTAGAAAAATATTATCTGGTGATGAAATTCTCTCATTGGGCTGAAATATTTTTTGGTGGGCCAGAATAAAGTAATATGGTATTTTGTTGTGAGTTCATGCACTGTGTTGGTTTTGTTCTTTGAGCAAGGTGATGTAAAACAAAATGTTTTGTATTTGAAAAAAAAAAATTCATATTTTATTCATCACTAAAGAAATGTTCAGTGAATGAGTGTGGGAAGCTGGAGGGGTTCGGTACATCCAAAAAGGTTAAGAACCACTCTGTTAGGCTCGTGGGGCTCTTCAGCGTCAGCTCTCAGTTGATTAGAAAACAGGGAAAAACGGGAACGAGCATCAGTCCCCGGCAGTCTGCGGATCTCAGAGCCGTAGTCTGGACCACCACCAAGCTCTTTTTGGGTCATTTTGATCCATTACATTGCTTCACAGACAAAAAAGTGATCAGGACCCCAACTGGCCGGCGTCCCCTCGCCCACTTCTTTACTTTATTCCACATCATGTTGAATAATATGGAGAAATAATTAGACAACAGAGTGTCTCATGGGAAATGGCCGCAGTTTGGGGGTAAAATGCTCTTTTTAGAACAAATGTATATTTTTTACCAGACAAACTATGTAAAACATATATGTTTAAGTGCCAGGCTTTGTTCATTTTATGGCACGTGCACATGTCTGGCTGAGCTGAATGAATCCCAAGAAGCCCCACAGTAACGAACAAACCACTGGAATTAGCCTTTCTGAGTTTTTCTCCACATGCCCGTCAAGAATGTCCTTTATTTCTCGCCTGGAAGAAAACACGTTTGGGTTTTTGGGTTCTCGAGGCAGCTGAGTGTTTCCAATTCCAAAAGGCATTAGACCGGACCAAACGAGAATATTTTTGATATCTGAGTATTTTACATTCAGACTTCTAGATAAACAGAGACTACTGCCGGATGCTTTATGGAAACCCAAACCTTTATCAGATCAGATGAGTATTTAATGTATGTGTTCACAGTAACAGTGGCAGCTTGCTGATGTCACTAAAAATGAAGCTCACTTCGTTTATTCGCGTGAATGTGGAACCGTTTTGCTATTTATTAGGTGTTTCTTTTTTCACGTGCATCTTTGGTTTGCCTTTAAAGCTTTAAGACACGGTGAAGTTTGAAACTGGACCACTAAATGTTTTTTGAGTCTGACACAATGTTTTTTCGGGCCTTTTTTGGCTCAGAGGAAGTTGTAATGTGCGTCAGATTTCAGGGTTTCCTCCGGCAGGTCGCAGAATTCAATTTTCAATTCAATTAAAATTTATTTATATAGCGCCACATCACAACAACAGTTGTCTCACAGCGCTTTCCAAACAGAGCAGGTCAGACCCTACTCTGAAGTTAATTACAGAAACCCAACAATTCCCACCATGAGCAAGCACTAGGCGACACAGGCAAGGAAAAACTTCCTTTTAACAGGCAGAAACCTCGAGCAGAACCATGGCTCAGGGTGGGCGGCCATCTGCCTCGGCCGGTTGAATATCATAAGTAATCTGTGAGCGCTTGCTTGGAACCCTGAAATTAGCTTCCTGTGTTTGTGTCCTGAGGCGGGAATGTTGACGGACGACGTAGTAACTTGATTTTATTCAAAAAGCGTTGTGTACTTGACATTTAGATTTGAATGTTCTGCACCAGAAAGACAAACTGGCTACTTAAAAAAAAGTAAAAGTTGAGAGTTTTTGATGTTGTGGTGAAGAAAAGAGTTTGAAATGTTATCGTTGTCGTAGGTGAAGATTGTAAAAGTGCGGTGATGTCACTGTCATGCCTGGTGAACTGATCGGAGGGCTAATTGTTACGCGCACGCTTCTGTTTTAAACCGAATGCTTCTTAAGTCACGGGGAATGTGTCCCGACTCCACAGCAGCTATACCTCACCGCTCTGAATGTGCAGAAACCTTTCCTCCGTGTTTATCAGCGTTTTTTTTTTTCTGCTCTCTGCTGGGAGACAAGAACCCCGGGGTGGTAGTTCCACCCTGGTCTGGAACCAGAGCTCCTGCAGACCCCAGAGTTCAATCTTTTTTTTCGAATACGAAAATCTTTTTCTTTCTAAAAATATCCGCATGTTATTTTTGGTTAACATTTGTTAATATCTCACATGTAGGTAGGCAATATATTTTTCTCATTTTTAAAAACATCACTTGAGTAAATACACTGTAAGACATTCCTCCTCCAACAGTTTAGCTTAAGCTCTGATTTAATGGCAAAGAAATGTACATTTGTTTTGTAATAACTAGTAATAATTAGTCTTAAATTATCCAAAAAAAGAGAAGAGAAATGATGTTTTCCATCAGATTGGATTATTTAAATCAACTTGTGTTGATAATTTAATTTAAATCTAAGCTAATTTAACTTCAGACCAAATATTTTTAAGTGACTTTGTAACTTTACTTTTATTCTTTACTGATGCTGGACATTTTAAGCTAAATGTCTAAACACATTCAGGGCTCAGTGGGCTTGGGGGGGCTACAGTTGCTCTTCATTTAGACTCCTCGAGTCCTAATCGTAACAAGAAAGTAGATGGTTGTGGGGTTTTTGTTCAGACAATCAAAAGACAGGTTTAAAGGTAGAAAAAGAAAAGAAAATACAAAGGCTTTGAAGAAAGTGCTGTTTCCTGCCGTGATCCCTCCACAGAAGCTAATATTTATGTTTCTTATCCATCAGGATATTTGATTTCCACTATTTTTGTCCACTGTATAAGCATTTGAAAACATGCACAGAATATATTTTCATCCACTTTAAGGTGTTGCTGTGAATAAATGATTTGAATAGAATAAAAACCTGAGTTTTCTTTTTCTTCTATCAAACGTAATTTCTTTACCCACATTTTCTGCTCTTTCGCATCTCTGACACAGGTGAAAACAATCAGTTGGAAAAGTTTGAAATGAAAGAAGACGGCCGGTTAAAATGTCTGTACATGTGTTTATTTACAGCCTAAAACTGAAACGTTTCAAAACTGAACAGAAACAGATGCCGTTTCTCATGACTCACGCCGGTCCAACATTAATAAAGAGTCAAACCTTATAAAAAAAAAAAAAAGGGGAAAATTTGACATTTTATTCAAACTAAAAA
>JABUIW010000045.1:199497-227372 GCA_013363375.1 Menidia beryllina | reverse complement strand
CGCCGGTCCAACATTAATAAGTCAAACCTTATAAAAAAAAAAAAAAAAGGGGAAAAGTTGACATTTAATTCAAACTAAAAACTCATCGAACCCGGAGAATTAGTTAAAAAAAATAAAATAAAATCTAGGAGGGCATCAGGAGGGCAGGCCTGCGGCCAGGATGCTGCCCAGCAGCGTCCGGTCCTTCAGGGCGTTTTCCACGTCCTTCTCCTCGATCTTCAGGGACACCTGCGGGAAACAGCGGGAGAGAGAGCGTGTTTCTGTTTGTTCCGTTGACCCGACGTTTCCGGAGCGTGGGGGTGTGTGGGGGGGTTTCTCCTCCTACCTTGGTGAGACGGGCCTCTTTGGCTTTCCTCAGGGAAAAGATCCCCCGGCTCTCCAGGAGGCTGCAGAGCGACAGGCACTCGCCCTGCCCCACGGCGCCCACCTGCCTCTGGGCGCACAGGCGGCTGTACACCTCGTGGAGCTGGACACACACACACACAGTTAGCCGCGGTGGCTAACCCTAGGGCTTTGAGCCCCCCGGCCCCCTGTGGCCCCCGCGCCTCACCTTGCCCAGCCCCAGCTCTTTGCTCTTGCCCTGGCGGGTGAGCAGCAGCAGGCAGCAGACCAGCAGCTTCTGCTGGAGGGGGAAGCTCTCGCCGTCCGACCCGGGGGACGCCATCCGGTCCCCGTAGACCTCCGACAGCACGCGGGCCACCTGGGGGAGGCCCACCCGAGCTTCTGCACACACACACACACAGAGCGGGACGTTAGCTCGGGAGTTGGGCCGCAAATCGCCGCTGTTTCCTGGCCGTTTGAAGCTGAGCTCACCTTTAGGCCCCGTCTCCTTTTTTCTCTGATCGGCCTCAACGACTTCAACCGCTCTCCTGAGAGAATAAAACGGGAAACCGGGGTCTGAATTACACAAACCCTAAACCTTCTGTCTAAGATCAACAACCATCAATGTGTGTGAGCCATCAATGATTGTACATATTTTAGTCACTCAAATCTCTGCGCTGTGTTGCTTCCTTGTATATTTGTTTGTTTTTGCTGTACTTTATGCACCTTTTCCTCCTTTTGAACTCTAACCGATGTGTGACCAGTGAATTTCTCCACTGTGAGATCAATAAAGCTCTTATCTTATCAGGAAGGTTCAGCAGCTGGGTGTGTGTGTGTGTGTGGGGGGGGGGTGTACCTGCAGATGTCCAGCGCTTTCCTGGCGTCTCCCGAGACGGCCGAAACCTTCCGGGCGCAGAACTGGACGGCCGAGGCGTCCAGCACCCCGTCGGCTGAGGCCTGGGCCAGCCGGTCCGTGACGATGGCGGCCAGCTCCTGCCGGCTGTAGGGGGGGAAGTGCAGCAGCTGGGGGCGGCAGTGGGGGCGCGCCTGCAGCCGGGGCAGCACGCGGTCAGTCAGGTCCAGCGCGTTGGCGATGCCTGCGCAGAAAACAGGGCCGCACGATTAGCCCAAATCACACACAGTCTCTATCAACTTTCCGAAAAATACATACATTGAACATAGTCAAAATGAAAATAGAGGCATATCAGCACAAACATTAAACTAAACGGGATTGTCTCAGACTGTTTTTCGTCTCATGTTTGTATGTTTTAGTTGAAAAAAATTCTCTGTGTCGTCTTTGATAGTCAGACTCTTGACACCATTAATTTCTAATAGTAATAGCGAATCGGTCCACAATAATCGCAATCACACATTTTCATCAAATCGTGCAGCGCTAACAGTAAAGTCAGTCTGCTCAGCAACCCCCTCAGAGGGCCGAGGCAGGAAAACACACACACACACACATCAGTGTGTTACAGTCTGTGTTGGTTGGTGCTACTTTGACACAACAGTGAATAAACTGAAGGTATCTTTCAGATCATTCAGGCATCAGCGCGCAGAAACGGGTGCAGAGAATCGCCCCCCCCTGCGACGGTGCCCAGCACTCACCGACGAGGCAGAGGCGAGACTTGGGCAGGTGCGGCCATTCGAAGATGGTGTACAGGACGTCCTGCGCTTTGCTGTCCAGCTGGTCCAGCTCGTCCAGCACCAGGAGGCTGAGGCGGAAACGGGCGTTCGGTGAATCATTTTAGACCATTGGTTCAGTATTGTGAGGAATCCTGGTTTATCGGGGGAGTTGGTGGGTGGGTTTAACTCACATGGGGGGTCCTGGAGCGGTCAGGAGCTTCTGTAGGCCGCCCGGTCCGCCACCGGCCCTCAGCTTGTCGGCCAGCAGGGGGAAGATGGCGTGGGAGCTCCGGAGACTCATGCAGTTGACCGTCACCGTCTGCGCCTCGGAGAGCTCGGCCTGAGGGGAGGAGGAGGGGGACGGGGTTAGCCTCGGAGCTCCCGTTTTCCCGCGGGGTCCCTGAAGGCACCGCTCTTACGCTCATCTCCTGCAGCACGCAGCCCAGGCAGGCCGTCTTCCCCGTGCCCGGCGCGCCCGAAATGTAGAGGCTGCCGGCGCGGCGCCGCAGCACCCCCGCCTCCAGGAAGGCGCGGATGGACGCCCGCTCCGCCTCGCGGGCCAGCAGGCGCGGGGGGGCGGCGGTGTGGAGGGCCCGCTTCACGCTCTGGAGCCTGGACTCTGCGGCGGGAGAAGGAAAGATCGACGGGGGTCAGTACGGCAGAACACATCCCCCTACACACACACACAGGCCAAATAGGGATGGGGGGGCCTACTTTCTGTCGCTGGCCGCCTCCTCTCCTGACCCTGGAGGACCGGGCTCCCCGGGGGCGTCTCCTGCCGCCTGGGCTGCTGTGGGGCGGGGGACCGGGGGGTCAGAACCGGGGAGTTCTCGTCGAAGCCCAGCTTCCGGGGGGAGGCCAGAGCGGAGCGGCTCTGCTTCGGGGGGGAGCCCGGCGGGTCGCCGCCCAGGTTGCAGCTGTTATCGTCCCCTTCGGAGAGAGAGAGACATCAGCGAGTGAAGGTGAAGCTCCAGAGCGTCCAGCTATGGCATGGGGGGGTTTCAGGGGCCTCTTACCTGTGCGTTTCCGGGGGCTGAGGGGGAGCCGGGCCGGGAGAAGGGGGGAGGAGGGGGCCGACGGCTGAGGGACGCCGCATCTGGGCGAGAGGGGGGGCTGGGGTCTCGGGGACAGGGGCCCGAGTCGAACGGGGCTGCCGGGCCGGGCCGGGGGGCCGGCAGCGGACTTCTGGGGGGTTTTGGGGCAGAGGGCCACCCTGCAGGATTTGCGGCGTGGGAAGAGCAGGGTGGGCTGAACCTGGCCTCCAGAACGGGTGCTGGGCATCTTGGGCTCTGTGGGACAAAGACAGCACCACCAGCAGAAATGTGAGACCAAGGAACGGGGAAACCTGACTGGAAAAAAGGAGAAAAATGGCTCTAATGGAGTTTTTAGGTTCTATCTGGTTCTAGCAAAGCAACACTCACAGAACAAGTAACACTCCACTGAGCAGCCTCTCAGTACCCTAATGCTGAGTTATTGGACTGTTTTTAAACTCAAAAAGAACACAAAGGCCACAAAGAAAGCGGTGTAAACTCTAAACCCATTTAAATATTCTCATTTTAATCCTAAATTACGGTCACACCGCACAGGAAGTGTCTGCATGTTTGCTCCTGAATGGCGCCAAGACCCGAGTGCTCCCTCAAAATGTGTCCCCGACCGCATTAACGGGGCTTTTTCCGCCTCAAACACACCCGCCGAGCTTCAATTCACCGAGCATATGACTTTTACCAACCAATTTGTGACGTGTCTGAAAAGTAACAGCTAAATTAAGGACTACAAACACGAAACCCCGCCGCTTCTCAGAGTCCCGCCGCTAGACGACATAAACTTTAGCCTCCATATTGGCGAGCAGCGGGTAAATTACCTTCGGGATACGCTGAAAGAAGTCCTCAGAGTATAAAAGCGGCGAGTTTCCAGTCTCCGGCCCGGTTGTGCTTCTCCCTTCGTCCGAATTCACCGGCTCTCTGCGACCAGACTTGCGCCAAATCCCCGCTCAGCTCCGCCCCGGCCAGCTGGATCTCCCGCCGCTGCTCCGCGATTGATCAGGACCGCGGCTTCCGCGACGCTCATTGGTCCAGCGTCCCGGGCGGATGTGACGTTAGCGGAAGATGGTCCGTGGCGGGAGTTTTAACAGGTCGTTGTTTTGGCGGACTCGAATTTTCCCGGGAATAAAGCAGCTGCTCCTTTAGGTCATCTTTAAACGTGCGTTGTGTGTTTAAAACAATCCATGCTGACAATGACGTAAGATTTAACGTAACACCAAAGTGAACACTGACCGAAATACGGACGTATGGTGTAAATAAATGTTTAGTAAAACACTGAAAACTTGGATTTCGTCACTTCCACTCATTGAAAGCACGAATCAAAATAACCGGGGACTAAAAAAAAACTTGTTTCCCATATCTTTACCCGCTGTTAAGCGGGACAAAAGTGGAGTTAAACGTCTAGCAAGGGCAGATAAAAGCAGAGATGTAGAAATATCTGATTCTTTGACTTGTGGAACAAAATATTAAGAGATGCAAATAAAGGAGAGTTCAACACCCTGTGGAGCAGGGGTGGGGAAAACATTTCTATCTTTAAAACCTCCTCTAAAGGCCAAATATCATTTCTGAACACAAAAGTTATCAGGTTTGCTTATAGATATTTTCCAAAACAATACATTTTTGGTTTTTTAGATTGATTTACAGATGACTCATTCTCTAATATACGTTCTTGCAAACTTATTTAGCACATTTTGAACTTTTATACTCTATGGATTATTAAATTTTGTTCCATATCATGCTTTAATGACTTGAAATGACAATAAAAACTGTGAGGTGATGTATCCAGTTACATATCTTTAATAAAGAGGGGAAGAAATCAACATGCACTCATACAACAGAAACACAGGCCAGCCGACGGCTTTCAGAAGAAAAGGCTCTACTTTGATCTCCTTCTGGATGGTCAAAGGGCTTCACAAAAGATTTCAAGTCCATCTTACAGTTAGCTCAGACAGACTTTGATCACCTTGAAAGTAACTGGGGTGTAAATGTCTGATTATCATAGGATTATATGACCATGAATAGCACCCCAATATTAGAATTTTGTGATCCAATTACAAGTCACATTTGAACTAAGGGTAAAACAAAAGGCCAATAAACACAGCCACGAATGGCAAAGTGCAATAATGAAACAAGCTGAAAAGCTTCCATTTCAAAAGCTGAGTTCTACGTTTTGGACTGTATGAGCTCAGTAAGGGATGGAGAAAAAAGGACAAATAGGACACTGCATCAGGTACCCTTTTCCCCCAACAGGAATATATTTATTTGAAATTATTTCAAATGATAAAAAAAACAAAAAAAAACATGGTTGATTAACATGAAACGACCACAAGGCTCTTGCTCTTCAGGGTGATGAGGGGAAGACACGGTGGAAATGGTCGCCTGTGTGTCTTCTGAGTGAACATCGGCAAGGTATCCGACCATTTGTGTGTGTGTGGATGTGATCACTCAACTTTTCGTTTTTCACCAGAAAAGGATTTCTAGATATCAGAAGGCCCAAACTAACGTTGGTAGAACCTAACATGCATCCATGCAGCTCATTCACCCGTTTGGCCAAATGTCCAGAGAGGCCAGCATCGGGCAGCCGGCTTCACTGGAACACCGCTATAGCTTTTAATCAATTTACTCTCCTATATTACAAACTTTTTACAACATAAAAATAGATCAATAACTATGATTATCATATACCTAAATATACAATATTTATTGAATTTTCAAATAAACTGTTTCTTATTCACTTTGATGACATCATCCCCAGAAGAACTACTAAAATAAAAGCATGGTACCGATGAGGGGGACAGAGCTGTGTGTGACAGAGGCCAGCAGGGGGCGCTGCCTCCCCCCCCCCTGCAGGGCAGATGAGTGGCAACATGATGTCTTTAGTGTCTTAAAGTTTAGCGTAATGATTCAATAAAAAAGTAGAATAAAGAACTTCCATGAGTTTTTTTTCTTCTAACAGTTCTCTGGCACTTAAGTGTTCATTTCTTGTTAGCTGCTACCGTCTACAATCAATACAAACAGCTCCTTGCATAGCAATTAAACAACAACGTGTCCTTCTGGCCAAAGGTCAACCAGCAGCAAAAGTAGGAATAGCGATATTCAGATCGACTTCCGGAGAAGAAGATTTCTGAAAAACGGAAAGAAAAGATCCCTTGTAATCTCCGCCCAAACCACGCAGAATCTGCAGCTAAATCGCCGTCCAGGCAAAAAAATCTGGACCAACCTGGGTGTCCCACCACGCGTGTGATGCTGACCCGCACTTTATTGGAATCAAAGAAAGTTTTTTTTTAAAGATTTCTTTCCCCCCCGTTCGACTTGTTTTCATGCACAGTGTTTTTCGGTGTAGCAGTGAGGCTGCTGTGCAACAACCGCCTGAACGTGGACGTACAAAAAATACAAACCTCCTGAAATAAAACGGGAAGCGGAGGCCGATTAAGCGGGAAAATCGCCTCTTAAGTGTACAAACATGCAGGCCAGCCTCCTCGGAACTTCGTGAAATCGTGAGAAATGGGGAAAAAAAAAACGTGCGTGGGGAAGCATCCACCTGCTTTTGGCACACGGAGGAAAAGCGGTCGTTTTAAAAATGCACCTCTTCACTGGCACTGCTGGAATGGCTAATGGAAACAACAACTCACGGAAACATATCCCCACCGACAAGCCCCACACGTGTGGCTTTAGGAGCAAAAACGCGAATGGCACTTCTCTGCTGCAATTTTCATTCATTGTGCTGATACTCCCCCCTCCAAAAAAAAAATTTACGCAGACACCGAAAACATCACAAAAAAAAAAAAAAAAAAAAAAAGAGAGAGAGAGAAGTTCTAAAGAATAATAAAAATCGCAACTAGTGTCATGAATCTGCATCAGGAGAAGTGGAATGCAGAGATCTGGAAGTGTTCAGTGTTTGGTCCTGATATGTCGAGTCAGGCCGATCACAAGACCAGCTGAGGGCCTTTCTGGCCTCCTTCAGTGGTTTCTTTTTTTTTGTTTTTTGTTCTCATGCAAAGACAAAACGCAGAGCGCTGGGGTGGTCGCCGCTGTGCTCCGGGCTGGTGGTTTAAGTGTTAGTGCGTGTAGTGTGTTTGTGAGTCGAGTGCTGCTCCGTCCCGACCTCCCAACGGGTCGGCGGACAGAGTTCGTTTTTTTCCTGGCGGAGGGGCCGTTCACCTCCCCACCGGCGGGGCTGGAGGGGCTCCTCTCATGGCTGCGGGCAGAAGGGGGGAGGGGGGGGGGGGGGGGGGGGGGGGGGTTACTTCCTGTCGCTGGAGGGTGCGAATCGGTGAACAAACAGACCCGCAAAACGCCTGTCACATTTGGTGCCCGTTGAGATTTGACCTGGAAGTTTTTCCTTGCCTGTGTCGCCTAGTGCTTGCTCATGGTGGGAATTGTTGGGTTTCTGTAATTAACTTCAGAGTAGGGTCAGACCTGCTCTGTTTGGAAAGCGCTGTGAGACAACTGTTGTTGTGATGTGGCGCTATATAAATAAAATTGAATTGAACCTGATTTGAGTACAGAAACCTGACAAAAAAAGAAGGCCTGTGCAATAAAACTAACTCTGGACGAGGTCAAAACGTGGACCCCTTAAACAATAATCGCGTGGATGACCGATCTGACTTGATTCCATTTAAACAAATATGAATGTAGAGACACAAACGGATGAGTAAAGGTGTGACTGCACTCATACCCTTGTTGGTTTTGCTGGGGTACACTTTGCTGAAGGGCCTGTAGTCCTCCGGAGGTGGGAGATCCTCGATGGGGTGAAAGTTGAACTTGGATTCAAAATCATCTAAAAAGGACAGAATAATGACACGTTTTAGGAGAGTTCAGCTTCTACCGTCGACCAGCCAACACAACCAAAGCAGACTATGAGGCTGAATTTCTAAACTAACGCAGGACAAACAAGCCCACAGACTTTATTCTCAGCCTCCTTCCACACGACCAGGATCTGACAGTCCGGTTCAGGACATCAGAACCGAGTGAAAAGCCGCCTTTTTTCTTTTTTAAACAAGCTCAGTTGTGCTCGGGATACCTAGACTAAGACTAGATGTATAAGGTCATGTAGGGATGTCCCGATGCAGCTTTTTTCACTTCCGATCCGATCCCGGCCTATCAGAGCATGTGTTAAAGTTTACATTTATTTGGACTATTTACTTAGTTATCAGACTCATGTTGAACAGAGATTTACTCTGATAACAAGTTAATTGTTAGGACACAGGCCTGTGGGTTAGGAGATGCTAATGCTAATGCTCGTGTGGGTTTGGACTTAAAAAAAAAGAAAAAACTGGATCGGGAGTCTGAATCGGAATTTTCTCATGCGGCCGATACGCATTTTTTTGCAAATATCGGTGGCCGATCCAATCCAAATATGCCTAAGGTCCAGTACATCCTTTGTCTCCAGCTCTGTTGTCAGTATAGTGATGGGGGGTTTAGAGGGGCGTGGACACCCTGGACAGGTCGCCTGTCCGTCACAGGTCCAGCATGTCGAAAGTGACCCCAACGTACCCACATGCTGTGGCACGAGCGGCTTCAGTGTTAGTGAACATTTGCGACTAAAGCACGAACGTTCAACGGCTTAAGCAGCTCGTCTTCTTAAATTCTAGTGATATGTGAGCCCCAGAGCGTATTCTAGGAACAAAACTCTCCTGATTTTACCAGTACAAGAGGAAGCAAAATGCCCCGTTTGCATAGCTGGAGGAGATTTGACTGTGCATGACCAGCCGCCTGTGTGTGCTCGCTCACATCAGGGCTGTAAACAAAGTAGCCCAGCAGCCGAATAACTGATAAAACTCTTAAATAGATCTTTGGACATTCAGCTCATGCAAAATGAGGGGGGATTCTAGCAGTGGTGCGGGGTCACGGCAGGGAAGCATCATCCTTAGATGGTATCATCAAAATCCTGAAAAGTTCTGTTTTTGGATTTCCATTGAAAATGTAACAACAGAATTTCCATAATCCTTGTACAGCAGAACCTCAACGTACGATTGCTTAGACATAGAAATTTTCCAACATACGAAGTGAAATTTGATCAAATATTCGACTCGACACCCAACGTAAATTTCCAACATGACATCAAAGTCATAATAAAAATTAAATAAAATATAAAATAAATAAGCCAAGTTAGTTTAAAGTTCACGAGGTGAAAGTCAGAGTAAGTTACAGTACGTCTTGTATCTCAGTCTCCACCTCTACCTCTGTTCACCAATAAAAAAAACCCTTTTTTAAAATAATTTCTTTATAATTAATTTATTTTTACATTTTTTTTATATAATGCATTTTGTTTTATTGCTATGTGTAATTATCTGCAGTATTTATTAAGGAGTAATCGTAGGTTTTTGGGCTGTGCAACAAAATGATAGGAATTACAGTGTATTCTGAAGGGGAATATTTGAACCAACATACGAATATTTGAACATACGAAGTAGGTTTCGGAACAAATTAAATTCCTATGTAGAGGTTCTACTGTACTTATGTCTAAAAGAGAGGCATGTGATTGGTTATCTGCTCATCCTTAAACTGCCATGTATGACAAAGCCCGGAGAGTTGGACATCTGACCACACAACCTAAATCTATCCCAATCTCAAATGGAGGGCTTCTCTGTAAGTATGTTTCTCCTCAGAGTGAGAGATCATGGTGCATCAGGAGCAGAGCGAAAAAGAGCCAAACAATTAGCAGACTATGCTGGTGGAGCAGCTGAGGATGAAAGGGGTTCGCAGTCCCTCTGGCAGGTGGCAGGGGAGCGCAGATGCTGTGCAGGCCCGCCCCTGAATGCTGCGCTCTCACACCCCAACGCCACAGAAACGCAAGCGGAAAAAAAAGAAAAAAAGGGGCCGATGACTCGGAGCACAGGGCCAGAACACTCACAGCTATGGCTGCAGCTGCTCGGGGGGGGGGCAGGCTGCTTTTCTGACCATCGATGAGGAAATGTCTGTGGGTGAGGCACCGAAGCCCTCGTAGCCTCATCGGCTGGTGTGTGGACGGATACGAAATTAAGACAAAACTAAGTGTGTGTGTGAGTGAGTGAATGCAAACTTTAGTGGAAAAACTCTAAATAGACAAGTCTAGAAAAACTTGTTAGAGAGGGGTGTTTAAACCGTGTAATTCCACATTAAAAAATGTATGAGAAGACAATTTTGTCCGAATTCAAAATTGGACTTAATCTAAACATTGTCCAGACTTTTCCCTCTTAGCTCTGGAAAAATCAACTATTAGCAAAATGGTAAAACATTGGATTAGATGCTCGACTTTGCCCACAATTAAATCATGTGTGATCCATCGGGAGGGAGGGGGGGGAGGGGTCATCTGTGATGAAATTATGAATGTGGATGATTTATGTGATGCAGAGGGGAGACCCGTCTTAACTCACCCATGATGGACCTGGAGGAGGAGCTGGAGGAGTGACCGTTTCGGATGGGTGGGGGAGGTGGAGGAGGTCCGGCTGGGGTCCGGGAAGATGAGGAGGAGGAGGAGGAGGAGGAGGGAGGAGGATTCGGTTTCCCCATTCGGCTGGGGGGCTCCGAGGTCACAGAGCTGTGGCCCCGATATGGGGGCGGAGGAGGAGGGACCTCCCGTCCACCGTTACGAGACCCGGAGGAAGGCACCTGGGGGGCTGTGTGGAGATCAAGATGGACGACTAGTTTAGTGAAGGCCAACTCCTGATCCACAAGTATGGAAATGACAGAAAGTCAGAGACTCCGGCCTTCATTTCTATTTATCAGTATCATTTTTATGCGTGTTCAAACATATTTGTAAGAGTCTATTCAAACTTTCCCCACCCTCCACTTTGAATTTATTCAAAATGAAAAAAAGGACCATGCCGTGTGCAAAAAAACTGGAGATGCCAAGTAGTAAGAGGAGTGTTCTTTTGAACACTTTTAGTGCAAAAAGCTTCTGAAACGGAGCCACATTATGGCAACCATAGCTCATCAGGACAGACATCTGAGCAACCTGCTCGGCCATTAATGAGCTCTAAAAAAAAAGAAACAGGTTTCAAGAACTCTTTTAAACTTGGTTGATTCAGTATTGACCTATTCATGATATGTGAGTGTACAGACGAGTGAAAATTGAGAAGCCTCAGACAGGACATGAACAAAATAGAGGGTAGGTTTAACCCCTTTTATACCCCCGTGAATGTGCCTCGCTGGCAGATTTAAAAAAAAAAGTTTGGAAAGTGGAGCGTTAGCTGTTTAATGAGGCCTTCTTCCAGACTCCAAAGATTCCTTTTGACTGTCTGAGGTCTGGGCCGGCACACAGAGGCCTAATGGGGAAGCAGGAGAATGTGAAAGAAGAGTCCCTCCATCTGGAACTGTTGGCTTTAACTGGCCCCCATGTTCACAGGAGAAAGTTCCAGCTGTGCTCCGGACAGTGGCTTCATGGTGATCTCATTTCTGCCGCTTCTTGTCTCGTTTTAATTTTTGTTATTTTTCTTCAATGTTTTGTAGTGAATAACAAAATTTCACAACTAATCTGATCATGGCGCTGGGAGAAAAACCTCCTCACATCATTCACATCAACTGCACCCCCCATTTGTCCCCCTTATAAACACTGAATGGGTCACATATATGGTTTTACTTTCTGGCAAGCCTCCAACCTCAGTCTGTGCAGTTTCCCCCGGTCAAACGAGGACCAGCACAGACAAAGAGCCCATTGAACCCTTTTCCTTTTCTTTTAATAGTCTGTAAGGTTATTTAATACCTTCTGCGTGTCTGTAATACGTCTTCTTGGTTCACGATAAAAATGTCTTTACAGTTTTTCATAACTCTGGTTTGCATGTTTCTGATAGCTCAGCCTGTCTGTGCAGATCATAAGCAGATTGCAGCCTGTCACAGAGAGCTGAACACAGGGCAACAAAACTTGGATTGCTTCTGCCCGTTCCCTCCATTCTGTCCCTCTGGCTATGTCGTTAAATGACAGTCATGTTCAAATGTTAAGATAACGCTCCTTTCTGTTAAGGCCCTTTCTTCTGACTGGCTGCGACTGAACGTAAACAAAGCTCAAATGCAGAGAGAGTGGAAGTGAAGAGGAGAACTGGAATATTCCACAGGGCTTCAGGAATGCTGAGAAACCAGGAGACCTTGCGGAGAATTTCTTCAGCTAACAGGCGCCTTCCTGTTTGGTGACTTTACTCTGAATTTAAGTTATGGAACACATTTCCACGAGCTGCAAATTCATTTAATGGAACAAATTCATGAGATAGTGAACCTTATGTGGGCCTGGACAAGTGTGTAGGCATTTAAACCCCCCCCCCCCCCTCCTGAGATCAGAGGAGCTGCCAAGACCCAAATGACCAACAATGCCTTCTGCTCTATGTAGACTGGACAGAGAGTATGAATCATGCGGAGAGGATGTTTTACTCCATTTCTGCTTCACAATACGAGGACAGCGATAACAAGACTGGACTTGATTTGTTCTGTAAACATTCCCAGGAGAATGAAAACAAGGACCCAAAGACATCAGTGGAAGGGGGTTTGTTGGTGTTAAAAAAAAAAATAATTCAAACAATCTTGGGGCACAAATCAAACCATTTTAAATCCAACTTGCTGCATCTGGATTTCGGTGAAAGCGGTTCTGGACTTAAACGTCTTAACTGGGGACACGCTGGACGTACCTGCTCTGCGTCCCGGCGGCTGTCTGACCGGTGGCGGGGGCCTGCTGACCCCCTGGGACGACGGGGACGGGGACGGCGGCGGCGGCGGGGCATGGCTGCGTCCTTGGTTGCTGCTGGCTGAGGAGTGTTTTTTGCGCAGGGAGTTGTGTCTCTGGGGGAGGTGCGGGGCGCCCCCCCCCGTCCGGGTGAGACGGCCCGTTGGAGACGCCGGCCGACGAATGCGGCCTGTACGGTGGAGGGGGCGGCGGCGGCGCAGAGTTACCGCCTCCAGCCGATCCGCTGGAGGACGGGGGCTGCTTCATGGCACTGGGGGGGGTGGGGCCTCTGCTGGGCGTCGGTGGGAGGGGCTTCTCCCGGCTGTAAGAGGAGGATGAGGATGGCGGGGCTGGTGCTTTCTGGTTCGGGGTCGGAGGAGCGTTGCCACGGCCCCCTCTCATGAAGGGCGGAGGAGGGGGGGGTGCAGAGGTGCTGTGCTTCATTCCACTGCTGGTGGAGGAGGAGCTGCCGCCGGAGGGGCGGGAGATGTCGGGGAGCGAGGGGCGGTGAGAGCGCGGTTGCTCCGGGGGAGACGGCTTGCTGCCCGGGGACGGCGAGGTGGACCGGCCGGTGGGGGGGCGAGGGGCTGTGGGCCGGGAGCCGGGAGGCCGCAGGGCAGATCTGCCCACGGACCCGCCAGCATCTGGAGGAGGACACAGAAACACAGCCTAGTAAGGACGGGCCAAAGCATATCTGTTAAAGGTCCTTTTTACAGCTGCCCTGAAATGCATCACAATAAGGTGGATGCAGCTGGAGCCTCCTTCCTATGACTTATGGGTCCAAAAAGTAAGGGAATTGTATAAAATGGAAAAGATAACCTACTCATTAAGACTTCAAAAAAACACTTTTAACCTGCGCTGGGGGCCAGCAGAAGCAATGTTGATGTAAATAAACCCAACAAGTTTGTCTCTTGGCATATGATGTCTAGCTTTCCCTCCCAAAGTGTATCCTTATTTTGGGGTTGTATGACGATGAACCTACAATTGTGACTAAGATGTTTATTTATGGAAAACTTCATATTGTCAACATTTGTGTCATGTACCTTTAATGCATGGTTGTATCATTGCTCTGCAAAAATAATAAAAGTCTAAGTTCTAAAAAGAAAAGAAATACAGCCTAGTACATCACTTTGAGTGTGAGACAGCAGAACAGGATTGTTCACACTGCCACTTTGACTAATTGTTTCTAAGGATTGCGAAACAGCAATGAAAAAATCTGCTTATTTCATCAGGAAAATAGACAGTTTATAGATGAGAACGGCTCACTTTGGTGCATGACTGTAAACATCTGCCATGTGTGGACGACTTCTCTTTGCTCGCTCTTATTCGAGTTCTCCTCATATTTAAGTTATACTGCTGAAGAGTGAGTGTTAACATTCAAAGAAAAAGGTGGCTGTTAATTTAAGTGTATATAAAATACAAAATTGGTGAATTTCTGCTCAAAACAAGTGTGATTGTAAAATTGTCCACAATGTCCTTTGCGGTTTTAAATATTTTAATATCTGCAGAAATATTCCTGCTGAATAAAACAAAACTTAAAAAGGAAAATGTCAATGACTTTAAAAAATAGACATTAATGGGGATGTACAGTCACCACACAAATACATTCATTTAAAATGTCCTGATATGAAAGCTGGTTAAACAAAACATCTCACAAGATGTTCAGCTACAAACCGATAAATGGGGGAATAACTGGTCACTGATTTTTAAATAAGCAAGAAGTCGCTGACCGGACATTATTGATCCAATTTGCATCAACCCCAGAATGACCACCAACCTGAATGGTTGTTGTCATTGCTCTGTCTTTCACACACATCATTTAAGTCTACTCATAGCCAGTTGATTACACACCTGCTCAAATCTGAACTAAATTATTGACATAGACAAAAATGAGCTTGTACCTCCGACTGGGCGTAATTTAGGCACACCTCCTTGGAAAAGACCCCCCATTCCCATTGGCCCTCCACCTCCGAAACCTCCACTACTGCCGCCGCCTCCTCCACCTCCTCCGCCTCCGCCTCCTCCGGATTCTAACAGAGATGAGACTTGTCAGTACAGGCGAAAAAGTGCATTCTGTTAGCTGTGAAAGAAGGAGAGGCCCCATGTTTATTGTTTTGATCTCACATTTTTTAAAAGTAAATACTTTTCTCATTCCTCCTGAATATAATCTCAACTCAACTGTTGCTCAAAAGTCTATTATATATCTACAAGCATGTATGTCACACAAAATCAAGCAAAACAAAATGTGAAAAAATGTCAGCAATAAACATTTTCATACAAGAAAACCTTTGTTTTCATGCAGATTTTCTCTAAATGTCTGCATTTCCATGAGGTTTCTGCAAGATTTTTGTTAAATCAACACATGCTTTATGATGACCACCGTGAGGGTTTGAGGATCTGTGTGTGGTGCAGTCCACACTGGTGTGAATCTAGTTTGTGAGATTCCCAAAGCACTATCAACATATATGTCAGGAAACCGGTTACCTTTATGCATCAAGAAACAGAACAGAAAACCTTTTCCCAATTCCATCCATTCAGAAGGCGTGAACAGCTGTGGATACAGGTCTTAACAAAGATGGGGGGAAATCTGAAAAACTCACTCTCTATAACCGGGGCGCTCCGGTCATTGACCACCCCGACCTTCTTCAGCCTGGTGCCTTTGCAGATGTCCGACAGCAGAGCTCCTCTGCCTTTGGTCTCAGAAGAGTTCAGTCTGGGAGGAGTCGTGTTTGCCTGTGGAACAAGTTAACACCTATGAAATCGCCTCTCAAATCCATCTGCTCTCAGCCACAGCGGGAAGTCGGACGGACGGACGTGGGTTTTGGAAGCGAGTGGCGGTAAACCAAGTAGATGTGTTACAATGAGCTGACTTTTCCTGGCAGAAACCAGGCTGAATCCACTTTCTACTACGTAAGCAGCATGTGGATCCTTCCTACAGCCACTCTTTGGGTCTGTTCAGATGCAATTTAAGATACATCTGACATCTCTGTGGTGATCCATCTTTCTATTTGAAGGGGAAAGTCTATGGGAGATATCTGTGCACTGTACATCATTAAACAGCCATTATGTGGCCTCTGGGTCCATGCTGACATCTGATGCTCGTCCAGTGGCACCTCCCAGCTGACCAGGTGGGCATTGGCGGTACTCCTGGTGGTACCAGGGGGGAATCAGACATTTAGCTGCCTGCCTCTGGCTTTTTTCCACTAATTACAACATTTTGGCTGCGGGATGTGAAGCTGAATGTTTTGGCGGCGGCATTGATTTTCTCGGGCGGTAATGGTGTTAAATGGGCTCATCCGGGTTCAAACGGCCAATGAGAGAGCAAGTCACTGACCGCACTGAAGGTTGGAGGCGGAGGGGGTCCGGGGGGAGGAGGCGGGGGGATAGGCATCCTGTCCCTCTGTCGGCAGTGGCTTGGCTAAGGCTGAATACTCGACCGTCTCCTCGGCACGGCGCGCACTGACTCCTGCGGCAAACAAACACGCGCTTCATGAGTCAAAGGCAAGCAGGGAGATGTACAATCCACCGAGCAGAAGTAATCACGTCGTTTTCCCCAGACGAGCACCTCTGCATGAGGGCGATAGATCTTAAATGGACCAAACAGAGAACAAGTGGTTAAGGAGCCAAAGATATCTGGAAACATTTCTAGTTCTTTCAGTAACAAACTACATTTGACGGATCAAACAGACAACCTGGGTGTACTCAGAGGTGTTTTTTTTTCCAGTTAAACCAAAAGCTTAATTTCATACAGTACAGGGAGTCCCAGCTTATTGAGCAAAGTGTTTAAATTCACCATCAAAATATACCCCAATATCGAGATAAATAAGATCAAGAGATTAAATTCTGCATAAACAGAAAAAGGAATTTATGCAAAAATAATTGTAAGAGAAAATGAACATTTTATGCTTAAAATTGCATTAAACTTTATGTTAAATTAGCTTTTTATTACCTTCACTTATTTGAAGTAAACCCTGCTAGAAATAAGCGCTATAGGAAACGACTGGGTGGATTTTTTTCCCCCGTGCATTTCTTCTTGCCTTTTGACATCCACATTTGCATTTCTGTCTAATTTTGCAAATGAGGGGCAGCTTTTTAAGGTCTGTCATGACCTGAGCTGCCAACCAACTGGCCGATTATCAGGCTGCACAGATTGTGTTCTGAACGCGAAAGATCTTCCACTTTAAAAGAAAAAAAAAATCATGTCAGGAAACAGTTTGAACAGCTGCCACTAATGGGTTCCGGGTACACGGAGGGGTAGAAGTAAAGAATGACCTTTTTGAGGAATTCATTGTTCTACATGAATGTGTGCTCCTTGTTCATTCTGCCTCTTATTAATATATTTGGCCATGAGCATACTGAGACAGCCCACCAAACTACGGCCCATCTGGAGTAACCAGAAATAGACATCAGCTGTAGAGCTTATTTCTTATGTTATTCACGTACTTTTATTTCAGTCCAGTAGCCATGTACTCAGCTCATTCAGCTTTCGTTAAAGAGCACTGACTAAGAAACCAGGATGCAGCTTCATCTCAGAGAAAAAAGCGGCTGGTTCAGAGAAATTTCCTGAAAAGAAGGAACTGTGGAACAGTTTGCATTTCCTTATATCACAGTTTTACTGGGATTTCATTCCGTCCATGTTATTCATGACTCCGTGCTTCCACAGTTGTAAATCGAATACTGGATATCAAACATGATCGTTTCTCAACTCTAAACTGTCATGGTCAAATTAGGCATCGTCTAAAGACATCATCTCCACCAAATTACAGGAGGAAGTGAGGCATCATCAGCTTCATTGTCCATCCCTCTTAACCTGAGCAGCCCGACCCACCGAGGTAGTTCCAGCCCTAATCTTTTTAGAGAAAAAGAGGCACCGTCCTGCACATGAGACATCAGTAGTCCTACGATATGTTGACTCAGCTGCACGGTCAAAAAACTGATTTGAAAACCTGGTTTTGGTGTTGGGAGATCTGACTGAACCCCATTAGTTTGCTTGTCCAGCTGGAAAGACCTGCGGTGGTCACTGCTGACAGCGAGGCTGGGATCTCCATTTGGTAGAGGGCAACTAAACACGTCCCGGTTAAATCTGAATGATCAGAGGTGTTGTGTCAAAACATTAAGTGACAGCGCTGTTATTAGTTTGAGGTGATATTTACATGAGTCTTTTAACACGGCGCCTGAGCCGCTGAGGGCTCCAGGCTTAACGTATTCGGACATCACACTTCATACGTTTCTCCATCCCAATCGCAGCTCCAACTGAATAAAGCATGAGGAACATTTATGAGGAGACGGTCTTCTAAATGACAAACTAAAGCTAGACCCTCGAACTAAAAGGGAACTTTGAATGAAGAGGAGTTTGGGAGCTGAAGCTCTTCTGTTGTAAAAATGTAAAAAATCAAGAAAAGCTCATCTGTTCAACACTGCTGATGTGTGTGTGTTTTATTCTGATGTAAAAAAAATTAAGATTGGTGTCTACTCTTTGAAAAGGCAGCTGAAACTGCTCCGAATGTGACAGCGGCACATGTGACTCAATGCACATCTGAGGTCACCGGATCTCCCCAAACCAGTTAGCTACGTAGGCCCATGGCTGCTCACGTTGGCAGCGTCTGTCTCCTCGCCCTCCTCGCCACGCCCTCAGCCCAGGTGAGTGTGCAGGTTTACGTTGAAGCTGGCTAAAGGAATCTTACTGAGCCAGCTCCCCAGTCAGGGTTACAGTTTAAATAAAAGCACCGCGGCAGAAGCTGAAGCCGGAGTTGTCCATGTACTGATTTCCATCAGTCCAAGAATCCTCCTGTAGACATCTACATTTTATGTGGCATTCAATGGAAATAATAAATTCCACTTAAAGAAAGAGCCGTGCTTAAAACACTGGTTTTCTTTAGTGATGTAGCTGCAAGTTAAGAACATGTCAAGACTTCACTGCTTTTAAGTGACTGAATGAAAGGGATTAAATCTAATCTTATAAGGGATTGCATTTGGTGTATGAATTCCAATGCTTTATTGTAATTAATATAACAAATTCATACATTGATTCTACTAGAAACATTAAATAGCGATATTTAAAAAGAGATAACGATACATCCCAGCGCCTACAGCTTTCGGTTAGTCACACAAACTATAACACGATTGTCCCCCCAATCTCAGCTTTATTAATGCAGATCAATCTAACATGTAGTCTTGGAATAGAATGGAATGATTGGAAACTTTACTGGTGATGCTGCACTAGGGAATACAGCCAGAGAGGGAGGGGTGTAAGAGGAAGTTGGGTGCTTTTGTGGTCAAGGAAATACACTAAGCTACAGTACTGTAGAAATGAGAAGTAGAATGGTAAATGAACTGGACTTACACAGTGCTTTTGTGGTGTAGCTGACAAGTAAATAGGCTTTTTGCACAACAAGCCATGCGGACACACAGCTCCTCTTTAGTTTTACAGGCTACACGGGGCTCAATCCCACACTGATCCACAGACTGAGGCAGCATGGGATCCAGCCACTCTGACATTTGACCTGAGGACAGTGAAGACAAAGCCGCCAACTTTCCCAGAGGCGGACGCATGCTCCACCTGCTGACCTACTGCAACCCCATTTCCAGGCTTTGGGCTTATTGAACTCGGCCTTGTTTCATTTTTAAATGATATGTTAGATTCTTTAAAAAGGATATAGTCACCTAAGTTAGTTTATCTCATGGATGGCAGTATTATCCAAGAATTAAGCTAAATCAAAATATAAAAATAATAATCAGTTGGCTACCATAAAGTTGATTTAATAGGATGTCCTACTCCTGTCAGTGATTGGTTATTAATCAGTGCCTATGCTGGATGCAATAAAGTTTTTTTCCCATAGTAAAAACGTCAAATAAAATTATGTTATGGCCTTCTCAGATTTAACTTGTGATCTACTTGAAATCACGTGATAGAAACTTTGAAATCTTTGGATTGTGAATTGTTAGTCAAGCAAAAAAAAAACTGTCTTTTTTATTAATTTTTTTCTTTACAGGACCCATTTGTCAGCACTGCGTCAGTGATAGCCATAGCATGTTCAACTGGAGCGCAGTACTTTTTTTAATCAAAGCATTTATCCTCTGATACCTTTATACGTTTAGACGGAGACAAATGGGGTTCCCTCGTTAAACACTGGGCCAAATTAATCTGTTGTACACCTGAAAAGCGTTCAAACATGCAAACTGTGACATGAAACTGGATTAGTCAGGCCGAGGCAGGTTGTGTAGCCGCTCCCAGGTAGAGCAACAACATACCTGGAAGTAGCTAGCTGGAAATTAGGTTATGTTAGCTTAACAGTTTGACCATTTACTCACCCTGGCACGAACAAGAAGATGTCTAGATGTCTCCTTTTTCCAAACAACATGAATGGAAAATGCTGTTGTGACAGTTATTTTTCAAAGCAGTTTCGGGAAGAAAATTGGGATGGGAGGGTGCTGGCATTCGCGGTGATGTAACCAAAAACACTCACAGGTTAGTCGGCTAACATTAGCTAGCTATCGTCGGTTTACTAGCTAGGCTAGGTAGTTAGCACAGAGCTGTTTACTTTCCAGCTGTCAGTGTCAGCGCAGCCCGGCTGCCTGCAAACGTCGTCTAAAAAGAAAAGAACTGAATTTGTTCACACACGAAAATAAGAAAATTAACTACTGCACGTGTCTCCCGACAACTTATTAAGAGTCCCAGGTAGCTTCGGCAAACTTTACCCACACTCCTGACCTGCAAGCAGTGCCATACTCCCCGCTGACAGTGTTTTATCGGTCCCTTCTCGGAAACCCGGAAACAGGAGGAACTACTCAAAATGGAGGCTTTTGATTGCTGCGTTCAAGTAGTGCCGTAAATTCCGCCCTCGTCAAACAGGAACGAAATGACAGCTGGCCTTAAATCTGTCCCTGAATAGTTTGATATAGTTTGTGCGTTAATATAAAGACATTTCCGTAAAACCGTGTATTTTTAGGAACACCTTCCAATAGTTTCAGTTTATTCTAAAAATTATCTCATTTGTATGATTTTTAAAAAATTAAAAATAATAATTCAGAGATTGAGTTATTGCTAACAAACCCTGCGTTTTACAAACCGCTACCAAGATACATGGCTAATGAGGATAACTCGCCATTATTGTAGGATTCTTTTAATACATGTGTGGATCTGTTTTAGGTTATTTTTGGGGGAATTGTTACCTCTTATTTCATACAAGGAGGGCACTTAGGCAAACATAATGATTAAGTCAGACCAGGTAATTAGTTCCAGGACAAATATTTAATAGATACACTGTCTTTGCTTTCTGTTTTCCAAAAGTAAAATAGCTGAAACGTGTATGTGTACCTCAACTTCTTGAAGATCTTTCAGTAATCTTGATAAAAAGTGCTTCGTCAGTTCTGAATCACCAATACTTTTAGAAAAAGTACAGGACACCAAACAATTTAAAGTACTTTATGGGCGAAGGTGAGAATTCAAACTTTTGGAATTAAACGATAAACGACTGACATTTGACGCATGCGCCTTGGTGGCGTGATTACTTCCTGTCAAGATGGCGGTGAGCAGAGGCTGCTCGGGCCTGTGGAGGACATGCAGGGTGCTGTTCCCTGAACGCGGTAACCTGTTCCTGGCTGCCGCCCGGGCTCAGAGCTCCGTCAGCGGGGAGCTGCTGCCGCGGACGTCGCTGTCGCGACCCCCGTGGCCGGAGCAGAGAGCCGTGGAGTCGGCGGAGGAGGAGCGGCGGCGTCACGCCGCGGTGGTGAGCACCGTGAACCGGCGGATCCAGAGCCAGGACTTCGGTCGGTTGTTCGCCGTGGTGCACTTCGCCGGGCGCCAGTGGAAAGTCACCGCCGAGGACTTGATCCTGACCGAGAACCACGTCGACGCGGAGTGCGGGGACCGCATCCGGATGGAGAAGGTGCTGCTGGTGGGAGCGCAGGACTTCAGCCTGCTCGGCAGGCCTCTGCTGGGGAGGGACTTGGTCAGGGTCGAGGCCACCGTGATCGAGAAGACGGACTCTTGGCCAAAGGTCAACATGAAGTTCTGGAAAAGACACCGGTTCCAGCGCAAAAAGATCATCACCCATCCGCAGACGGTGCTGAGGATCAACAGCATCGAGCTGGCTCCCAGACTCCTGTGAGGAAACGGGACTTACCGGGGACTGTGTGTGTGTGTTTTGGGGGGGGTCCAAGCCACGGACAGGACGGTTAAGGAGGACTTCTCTGAACACGGTTCAATTATTGCCCCTCTGTTCTGAGTTTGATAATAAACTGCAAAGGAAAGATGTTGTGATTCTTCTCTTTTTGGGGGGCTGTTATATTTAGGCATTCGTTGCAACACTGTTTTGAATGTGTAGGGGAAGGTGGTGCTCCGAGGTTTTATTCGTTTAGAAACAAAAGATTCGGAAGACGAGGTTGGTAAAAGATTGGTTTATTTTAAAACCTGCCCCGCTCATCCAGAAACAGGATGATGGCTTCAACTGTTCCAAGAACTCATCTGAAGGCACCGTTGAACATTTCTGCTCAGTGATTAGTTTTACAACTGAACTCCAGCACCAGAGATGTTAAAAAAAAAAAAAAAAAAATTAAGTCTGCGTTCAACAGGCAAAACCAAGGTAAGTATAAAGAAGAAGTGGCATGTAAGCTAACTGGGCATGAGCTAAATTATTCTGGTTTGAAAAACAGAAAAACACGTGACCTGACTTTTTGGGGAAAGCGGCTTTCTTTGTGTCCGAGCAAACGCGCCTCAGACGGATTCGTGAGGGGTTGCCCGTCCCTGCGCGGATCCTGATGGGGCTGATGTGGTCTCAACCGGTCGGACGTCACGCGTCGAGATGTAAACTGAACTGAATACATTCACTTTGTGTGGATGTTTGCCTCTGCCTGTGTGAAGGAAGTGAGAGTCCTCAACCTGGTCCAGAAAGTGGACAGCCTTTTCCTGCCACCTGCTTTCTCCAGTTCCTTTTCTTTCACCATAAATGAAAAGACGCAGGCTACCTTGGGGAAAAGAAATGCCTGCGTTATTACCCAGGGAAACGGCTCGGCTTCGGGAGTCCTCCAAAAACCATCATTTTTAAAATGTGTCGAGGCGAAACAATGAGAAACCTCGGGTCCGAATTTCCACAGGCTAAGACAGAACCCATCACATTTTGAAGCCAATCGACAGATTTTAACAGTTAAGAAATCAAACAAATGTAATAAGCTCTGAGCGTATTTTCTCTCAGAATGAAAAGCGTCTAACCTCCACCTGACCCCAAACGGCTGCTCCACGCTGGAGGAAGAGCGCTGTCCAATCCTTCATCCCAGCTTCTCCTCAAACATAACCAGACAGAATTTGATGGAACGTCATTGGCCAGGCCTCGGCACAGTGATCAACTCCAAACGACCACACCCTCACAGGTGGGTGTGCATACTGATTGTACACAAGCGGACCTCAAGCCCCGCCCCGTAGCGGAAAAAGTAGCTTCAAAACAAAATTTCAAGTATTATCTTCAAAAGTCCTATCAGAATAGTCCAAAAGATCGACTCTTCCTCCTGGAAGTCGTCCTCTTCTGCCTGAGTAGATCTCCTCTGCCTGTGTTCGTCCTCAGAGGCGTACGAGTCCTTTTCGAACGGGTCCTGATGCACCGACTGGTCGTAGAACACGCGCATCTCGAACTCGCTCTCCTGGTGAGACGGGTGGCCGTAGATCCCGATGCCGACCGGCCGCTTGAAATCCCCGGGCACCACCACCACGTCGTGGCCGCAGGTGACCGACTGCAGCTTGTAGGTGTCGAAGCTGGGGTGGAGGGTTTTGTCGGACACGTACAGGTCGGCGTCCCCCTTGAGGCTCTGCATGTGCAGGACGATCCGCCCATCGTGGTTCAGGCGCAGGTAGCTGTAGTTCCCGGCCCCGATGTGGCCCTGGACCACGTGCAGCAGCACCCACTCCTCGGGGATGCCGCTGTCGTCCTCCGCCGGGGGGCCCAGGAAGCTCCGGGCGTGTGGCAGCAAAAGGACAACGAGGAGCACGCTGCAGCTCAGCATCATGGCGAAGGCATCTGTCATTCAGCCCGACAGCCTGAAACACAGAGGGAGGGGGGGGGGCACAGCGAGCGGAGCTCAGCAGGGCGAGTAGAAGCTGCTGCTCGTAGCATCAGCAACATCAGACGGACAAATGCCGGGCACGTGAGCAGTCTACACAGCAAAAAGCCCAGGAGTTGCCATGGAGGCCCAAACTGTTGGACAAATAGTTAAAGCTGTTAATTCCCAGCAGCAGATTTGTGTCATTTAACCTGAATCTGCAGAGGTTTTAGCTTCCGCCACATCGTAGAAAAGAACACACCTTTGATTTAAATCCTAAAGATGATTCTGACAACAAGAAGAGCTTCATTTATTCTGGGGCCTTAACCTTTGTTCTGCAACTTTCTTTAATGAGCACAAAGGCTTTTCTGGAAGTGAGCAGTTTGTCAGCATGAAGTCGTCCTTAATTTGCCCACTTTTAGTGGCATTTCTCTCCATCTATTAATCCCTCCTGCATTAAAGAAATCTGCTCCTCTGGACTCTCCAACACCGCCGACGATGACCATCACAAAGACACCGTGTTCCCATTTACGGCCATCAATCATTTATCTGCTTCTCCCAACAGACCTGCTGAGAAAGTCCTTGCTCATTAATAAAGACTAACCTGTTAAACATCAGGAATTATTTTATATCATATGAATCTGAGGAATAATTAGAAAATTAATAGTAATTATTAAAAGGTACTTCTGCTATGCTAAAGGATATTTTTGGCAATGGTCTCTAATCCAATTATCATAAAAATACCAAACACCAAGTCTAGAGGGCTTGAGTCACACTACTAAATTTAAAACTACAGATAGAAGCGATGATCTGCTAAAGCGCTGCTTAGTTTTAAACACGAATACACAAAAAGTAGCTCACCACAAAGATACCGGTTCGGAAGTGGTATAAGTCGTATAGCTTGTAAGGATCAAACACTGAACGGAAAAAGTGACGAGCTCCTACCAGGCAGGTTAAAAATAAACAGCTGGATCTAATCTGCCCAGTCTGACCTTTGATACTCTGAAAACAAGCTCGCAAAGCCGCAGCTTTCCTCTCAAACACAGGCCGCCAGGTCACACGAAATTAATTCTACGTACAAGCATTCTAATAGAGATTCGTAATTTAAAAAATTAAGCTCAATTTTCACCGAAAACCATCTAAATGAAACGACCGGTTCCACCTGACACAGTCCGGGGACCACGCGGAGTTTCACAGCCTTTGCTAATCTCCAGGCAGCTAAGGAAGCAACTGGCTCGTAGTTTCATGTGATACACACTATTTTTAAAATAGTAACAGAAAACTATTTCCAGAATTTGATATAAACGTTTGCTAAGGTGCACGTCAGTGTAAATCGCTGAGCTAAAAGCTAGCTACTTTCCTGGCTAACAGTCACCTTGCTAATGCCGCCGCCGGCTTTTCAACAACTGCACACGACTTCAAAGCAATAGATATAATTATTTATGAAATGTTAAATTAAAAGGTAGTTATTACACTCATTGAGTCGCTCAACAGAGCACTACATTTACTTACGCCGCTGTCATTTCCTAGCCAGCATTTTCGACTTAGACGGTGGCAACAAAGTTCACTTCTTCGCTTCCTTTTTCCGCAGACTCCCAGAAGGAGAGCGCCAGCGCCCCCTGCCGGCCAACGGCGCCTTGCAATCCACAAGAGACGATTAAAATGTGAATTTAATAAAATATTAGGTTATTAAAAAGCAGTTAATAAATATAATAACATCCTTAGATGCATTTAGCATGAAATTGCTTGTGTTTGTGTTTTCTGATTAAATGTTTGAACCGTTTAATGAATTAGATTACGGTAATAAATTAGATTAAACATTTTTTGATAAAGTTGTCAAATTATATTGATTTGATTTAATTTAATTCCTGAACTGTACAAAATGGTCTGGATGGTCTCCGAGACAAAGGGAAAGACTTCTCAGTGTGCTTTGGAGTCTGTTGCAGAGAGCCGTGTTTCCAGAATGAGCCCAGGAAAAGAGACAGGAAACAAAAGTTAACTGCAGCAGATCTGAAGGAGCAGAGACAGAAGAGGGATTCAATTTAAGACGATTCTGAGAGGAAAGGGAGAGAAAAACAACCAGAGGAAAAATGGAAGCCGTTATCAAGGGCGAAGAGATTAAGTTTGAGGTTATTATGAGAGGAAAAGGAGTGTTTAGCTGGTTCACTGTTATTTAACAATTTAATAGAAAATATTTCAGAAATGATTGCAGAAAATATATTGCACAATATCAATTAACAATATAATATTGCAGAAAATAGAAAACATTTCAAGAATACTAAAAGGGGAAGCGGGTGTTGAACTATATGGGGGATCTGCGGACCGTTACTGAGATTTTTTTTTAAAGGTCCCTTCAATCCACTTCGTTACCTTCCCTGTAATCGTGTGACATTGCTGTTGATTTAAACTTGTGTTTCTCTCTCAGACAGTTTCACTGGCCCGCGTCACGGTGCTTGTTGTCACCTCTTTGCCGTATTCCCAACTCTTACCCGGACCAGAAACCAGAAAGACGGCCGCGGTTCCTGGTATTGATGTTTTTTTTTTTTTGTTCCACCATCACATCCTGCACATTCAGGACAGATTGGATCAAAGTGAAATTCAAAGCAGTGTACTGGTTGCCTTATAGAGATAACCTTTTTGAATTGGCTCTGTATGAAGCAGACTAATTTGAAATGGGTCTATGTGGGTTGATGTTGTAAGATGTAGCAATCTGACTTAAAAACAGGACCATAAACTGCAAAGGTTGCAGTCCGTTTTCTTCTTTTCAATAATTTTCCAATACCAATGCATTGGGGGGTTGAATAAAAAAAAAAAAAAAAAAAGAAAAGAAAATGTAGCTGCCATCACAGATCCTTTGC
The DNA here is from genome assembly GCA_013363375.1 of Menidia beryllina. Classification (NCBI taxonomy): domain Eukaryota; kingdom Metazoa; phylum Chordata; class Actinopteri; order Atheriniformes; family Atherinopsidae; genus Menidia; species Menidia beryllina. The sequence continues at coordinate 200,862 of JABUIW010000045.1, read as the reverse complement.
CAGCTTTGTTATATAGGCCTTAATTTGTACATACTGCCAGAAACTGTTCAGGTCATTAAATGAACACATTTTACTTGAAAACAATATTCAGTCTGGCATTGTCAGTTCAGAAAATTCAACCTTATGCCAAAAAAAAAATAAAAATAAAATTCGCACAGCAGGAAGATTCGATACACCTGAGAAATGTCCTGTAGGGACACATGCTGCATTATCAACTGGTACTTTATTAGACTGCATATTTACAAATGTCTTGGCAACATTTCAAAGGTGTCCTGTGTGACAGCTTTCTTCTTAAAGACTTAAAACCACAAAGACGTTCCACACAAACTAAAAATCGGATTAATTTAGAGACAAAACTTTGAACTTCTCTACAAGATCAGAAACCTCAAAGCTGCCAGAACATTTTCTACAGAACCTTGATGAAACCACGAAGGTTTCAGCATCCCTGCAATGATCATGTCAACCTGGCCCGTCTCTCATTTGTGTGATTCGGCTGTTACATTTAGACATTTTACACTTTTAGATGCTGCTGGAATCTTTCTTAATTTAGTATGATCATTTCAATCCGTCTTGAGGCATGCACATCCACACCAGACACACACACACACGCACACAAAAAAAGAGACAGAAAAGTCACCCACCCCCCACCCAAAAAAAAAAAAAACAACAAAAAAAACATGTTCCGATTTCACTTAAGCTGCTTTGAAATCCGTTTTCACTTTAATGAACACGAACTGTAGTTTTGAACAAAAACCAAAGACAGCAAAAAGAAAAACCAAAGTTCCGAGCGGGGGGGGGGGGGTAAGGGGGGTGCGGTCTCAGAAACAGGTTAGATGACGCGTTTGGTTAATTCCCAAAAACCAAATCAACCTGGAAATTCTGTATGGATATACTCGTTCAACAAGTCTGCATAATCTATCATATTTGATGTTTTTTTTACCTTATGTTGGACGTTGCCTTTTGTTATCACTTCAAAGTTTCATTTTCACTGCAAACCAGCGGCTCTGAAGAGGCGATTCACGATGTTACTCCAGAACGAGAAGGGCCCCCATACGTAGTGTTGATCACCTCCCCCTGTCCCGTCCTCAGAATATAAGATCATCTAAACATTTACATAAATCACTGCATCTTATTTCTTATAAAAACACTCCTGAATGTTCATGTCGCTGTGGGAGGTTAAAGATATGGGATTAAATATGCATTTGAAAGGCCGAAACTATAAAAACTCTGAACAGGTCTTTTCTGACAGGTGAAAACGGGGTTTCTTGAACTTTTCCATTTTTCTCTGAAAAGAAAAATCTGCACAAAATGCTTGTATTATAAGCTTTACAATGTAGTACCATGCTAGTGCCGCTCGCCTCTTCC
>JABUIW010000045.1:171347-199397 GCA_013363375.1 Menidia beryllina | reverse complement strand
AAAAAAAAAAACCTGAAATCTGGTTGTTTGCACAGAGAAGCTGCTGGAGTAAACAAAGAAAAAAAAAAAAGAAAAAAGCACACATCACGCATTCAAAAAGAGGAGCAGGGGAAAAAAAGGGGGGGGGGGTGGGGGGGGGGGGGGGTTCACAGTTTTATCAGCTATGACACAGAGGAGGCTGGGTGTGTGCATGTGGGAGCGTGCGATGGCGTTTCGGGACGTTTCTCGCTGAGCACCGGTTCAATAAGTCTGCGTGCTAACTGGCAGATGAGCCCCATACGCTGACAGAATGGGGGGGGAAGGCAGGGGGGGTAAAAACTACATTCCTGGTCTGACTACACTGGATTTTTGTTGGTTAATGTAGAAACGGTCTTGACTTCTTTTCTAAAAGTCTGATCTAGGCGTGGCTTTGTCTTCTTGTTTTCGTACAGTTTGGAGAAATGAAGCCTGCTTTTGAGTACAGTCCGGGGAGGATGGGGGGGAGAGAGGGGTTTGGAGGAGGCGGCGGGTGCGGGGGCGGCTCAGACGGGGGGGGCCTTGCGCTGCAGTAGATACTGGTGGATGTCGTCGGCGTCCCGCTTCAGCCAGGCGGCGTTGAGCAGGATGTTCTCGCAGCACTGCTGCACCGTGCGCTCCGCCGCCGGCGCCGGGTGGCTGTCGAAGAAACTCTGTGGCAGAGAGAAGCGGTCGTTACAACCCCCCACTGAAACCACAGAGTGTTGCCATTAACGTTTGAAGAATAGGAAAAAAAAAGTGGCTATTTGGAGAAAGTATGCTGTTAAAAAAAAGTGGCTATTTAAAGAAAATATGCTGTAAAAAAACAAAAAACCAAACAAAAGCTCAGATTTCTGCATAAAGGACATTTAAAAACAACAAAAGCAGATCACATGGGTTTCTTGGCAGTCCATCACTGCATGAAGAAAAGTCTGGACTCTACATGAAGCCAATTCAAAGTCTTGTCAGACACTTACGGTTTGCTGATGAGCTTAAAAAGATAACTCTTATGCAAATACAACATTAAAAAAGGCAAACGGTGTAGGAATTTCTCCCATTTAACACTGAAATTGTGCTTTGCATTCTAACAATTCGCGTTTTCAAACTGGTATCGCAGCTACGGTAGCCGTCAGGCATCAAGAAGTGATGACAACATGACTTCCACATCATCCAGCTTTCTCTGGGTGATGAGGTTTGTAATTAAAATAAAAAAAAAGACAAACTGCATTGAATCATTAGTGTAAGCAGGTAATTACTCCACCAACAAGATGGCGAATTACGTTGCCATGTTAGTTAGTTTTTTTCTTTTGTTTGTTCTCACTTAATATAGCTGGTTTCTGTCACGTGACTCTGGCTCTGAAGGAAAACGCGTTGTGGATTAGCTAGACAGGCAGACTAGTGCTTTATGTCCCTCTCTGCCATTATAGTTTTTCAAAATGGCGTATCGCCATGGAAACCTCCGTGGACTTACCCGTCCTGTGTATATACAGATAGGATTTCTTCGTTTATGAGTAGAAGTCAGATCATTAAACCAAATGAGGACACATTTAGGAATGAAGAGAATGATTTTAGCTAATAAAATACTTAAAATACTACACAATGTCCCTTTAATAAATACTGTATTCCATACGTTATACTATGTAATATAAAGGTATTAGAAGGGGGATAAAAAAAAAAAAGATCAAGAAGGGCTAACAGACTTCATTACAAACTGTTGCTTCTTATAATAACCTCAAAGCTGAGGAACTCAGTCTGTCACAGAAGACAACGAGCACAAACAGACACAGCAGAGTTGCATTGATCAGAGCAGGAAGCTGCTGGCGTTGATGCTCACTCCTTCAGCTCATATCAATGCTCAGAGTTTGTGTAAAGTCAACTGGACTTCAGTTAACAGGTTCCAAACTGAATGAACCTTTAGGTGAAACGTCCAGTTGCCTGTACTGGAGCTCTGAGGATCAGAGGTGGGAGTGAAACCCCCGGGTCCATTTAAAATGGGTGACTGTGTCTGTTAACTGAGGAGATCGATACCCTCCGACTCTACGTTTCTCCACCCTGGACCTCGGGGCACAAAACAGTCCTGGATGTTTTCCAACTTTCCCTGCTCCAAATAGAGGCGTCAGCCCTTCAGGCTCCGCAGAGGGCTGGTGCACACCAGTCTATGGACAGTGTATTTTGAGGACTGCGTTGGGAAACACTGCTCTGTTTAATCATTTCTGTCATCATCAGAGTTGTTGATTCCATTTACACAACACTGAGGTTTAGACAGTTCGCTGTTGCCTCAATGTCCCTCATTGTTGTCTTGAGCTTAATTCCCTGCAAACTAACACCCAACATCAAACTACATTAACTCATTGGCTGCCAAAGACGTCTATAGATGTCAATTAAAATCCAACCGTTGACTGCCAAAGACGTCTATAGACGTCTTTTATGTTTTTCAACGCGAGTGGTTTGGGGGACGATCGGCTAAAGCTTTTCCGTAAATATCGGCTTCCATACAGAGTATGAACTAACAAATTTACCCTCTAGGTGGCAGTGCCACTTTTGATGGGAGATGAGCATAGATTGTAGGCAAATAAAAAAAAACGCAATGATTCGCTATGCGAGAAATGGCGCCGGTGAGACGCACGTCGAGGAAGAACGGAATAAGGTAGGAACAAAATTTTTTTCCTGATGAAAGAAGAGAGTCTACTCTTTCTTTTGGTGTGTTCGGTGTTTACATAGTCATAGCACAAACTATTCTGTGGCTCTTGAAAAATCAGTCAAAATGCTCAAAAAACTCTGGCAGTATGGGACTCAGTTCTGAAAATGGCTGGCAGTCAATGAGATAATTCCCAGATTGTTTGGAATCATTAAGAATAACTAGTTTGTTAGTAGCTTCCTCTGACATGTCTGTGTAGCTTTGTATGTTTTTCTTCCTCTGCGTGATGAAGCCTGCTTGTGGTCCTCTGTAATAGAGTTATTGCGCCCCTTAGTGGTCACACAAAGTGTTGGATCTAGATAACTCCCTCATGACTTGGATCGCTTTATAATTAGTGCACAAACGGAATCATGGTCTCACCTTCACTTCAGCAGCCAGTTTGTCGATGGCGAATCCGTCCACCGTGAGCTGCGGAGAGATCAAAAAGCATGACCCGGGGTGACAGAGGATGCTACGCTCTCATCCAAAATCCCGAGCACCGGGACACTCTCTGACCTTGATGAGCCTTGATATGAGGAAGCCTCCCTGGTAGCGGTTGTAGAGCTCGTCCCAGTTGTCTTTGACGAACTTCCAGGCGGCTTTGCGGCCTTGTTTGCTACTTCCCGCCACTCCCCCGATTACCGACACCGTGTCCTGAGGGCGGACCTCTTCCTGAACACAACATTCAGACAGGAAAGTTAGTTTTTGATGGCTGCTTAGAGAACAAGCACAAGAAAGCTATACAACTTAAGATTTTGATTTTGACAACATCGGGAGCATTTTCTCTGGTGACTGTCAGGATTCTAACAGATCTTTTCATATTTATGCCTCTGAAAGACGAGACAGTCTGAATAATCTTTGATTGCTGCCACCATCAATGAAAGGTTTATGGTCATCTTTGATGTGCTGAGCCACCGGCTGTGGTCTGTACCCTTTGATGAAAAGGTATTAAGAGGGGAAGTGAATTATAAAGGGAGGGGGGGGGTGGCCACAACAGCTGCTGCTCAGCTGGACACAGGCAATTAGATACTACGGCTGAGCAGCCAAAGACATAAACAGGAGAGACAGATGTTGACGGGTCAAAAAGAGAATTATTTTGGTGTCCTGGTGAGTCCGTCTTTCTGCACTGCAACAGACTCCAGCCCCGTGTTTGCATCTGGCACAAAGTCAACCGGGTTACGTACGGAGAGGGCAAAGGTGAGGACTTTCTGGATGAGGTCGGGGGCGGAGATGGCGCCCAGCACCCGCTCGATGCGATTCTTCTCCTCCTGCATGTCTGCTTGCTTGTGGAGCTGAAGGAGGGGGGAAAAAGACAGAACAATTACCGGAGGCTGGTTCGAATTTTACAAATCTGCCTTCCATCCATCAGCTAGAGCGTTAGGTTAAGTGGAGCCAGGACAGGCCTCCGGTCCACCAGACACGTGTACAATCACCTCTGATGTCTGTTGTAGGTCTGGGCTGTGAGATCAACCCAGAACAATAAGCCAATAGGAAACTGTCCCCACATACTGGACCGCTCAGTGTTATTATTTGGAGCTATATCGCTCATCATCAAATAGGAAAATTACAGCAGTGGAGTTAGAATCGTTTAGTAAAACCAAATTTTCCTGCATTCCCCCATCTATCTGTGGAGTAACAGACATAAAAAGATAGATGATACAGACACACGTGCCCATGTGTTCAGATTAGGCCTGTCCCGATCCGAAATTTGGATCGGATCGGCCGCTGATACTCGCGAAAAAAATGTGTATCGGCCGGCAGAAGAAAATACAGATCCAGACTACCGATCCAGTTTTTTTTTTTAAGTCCACACGAGCATTAGCATCTCCAAAACCCACAGGGCTGTGTCCTAACCATTAATTTTTGGGGGAGATTGTAAGTGTTGCACTCAATGTAGCAAAACAAATTATCCGAAATGCCAACACACAGTAAAGGAAGATAGACTAAGTAACTTTAAACTTTAATACATGCTCTGATAGGCCGGTATCGGTATCAGTAGTGCAAATACAATATCGGTATCGGATCGGAACTGAAAAAAGATGGATCGGGAATTGCCTTGTTCAGATTTCCAACTGAAAGTTTGGAGGTGTAGAGCCCATCTTACCTTCAGCATTGTGTCCAGTGTGCTACTGTCTCCATGCTTTAGCACTGTTAGATACACCTGCAAAAACAGAGAATTTTCACCATTATTTTCCGTGATATCTTACAGAACGCAACTGTGTGTGTGTTTGGGTGGTTGTCATTGGATTGCTCATCTTAATTGTGAAGCAGCACTTTATCTCCATTCTAAAATAAAAGTAAGTAACATGGAGTGTAAAGGAAAAATGTTGTTGTGGCCATTTAAGTTGACTTTTTGTAATTCACATGTTTGGTTTAATTTTAAGTAGTTCAAATATATTTCCATTTTTGTACAGAAACATATTGAAATTAATCAGTTGGAATTATGATGATTTATTTGGTCCTTTTTTTAAGCTCCTCCCATTAATTTGGGAGAGTAAGAACAAACCGGGTGTGTGTGGAGGGGGGTTGTGGTTTTGTTGGTGAATGTCAGGTGTGATGACGGGAGGTTTGGGGACAATGATTTTTTGACCGCACCACACTTTTGTATTACTTTTCGCCCACCTTTTTGACTTTTAATTTGCATCAAAATTAGAATGAATTTTTGGTTATTATTTCCCTATAATTTTATAAGAAATAAAAAGAAAGTGTGTCGAGAACACAAATCACCTGTTGCCACCGAAGGCCTTTTCTTTTTTGGAAGAATTTGGTTTGGAAATTAAAAAAAAAGGCTGTGACTGATGTGTTGTGGGTAGGCCATAGAAAAGGCCAGTTAAAATAAGCGACTTACTGGACTCCTCAGGTCTGCAGGCAGGACCTGCTTGCCCTCCACGTGGTCCTTGAATCTCCGTCTGGCCTCCTCTAGAGTGGGTTTGTGTCCCGCTTTGCCCAGCTTCCCCAGAACCAGACCTCTTAACAGGGCGTCCAGGTGACCTGCGGGGGATGATCGCCTTAGCATTATCGGCCCCTCTTCGGCAGCACACAGAGGAACATAGACCTCTGAACGATCCACCCACGAAAGCCCCGTTTGGAGGGAAGTTTAGGTTTAAATTTTCCTCATCGACAGCCATCCTCTGCAGACAAATCTGCCACGGCTCGTTTCCTAACAGGAGGGCTACGGTGCAACTATTGGACCTTTAGTTATGAGGTGAAATTATACTGTTTTTACAGATTTCAAACTGAAAAATGTTTTAAAAGGGGCAATCACAGCTACAGATGTAGCATATTTAGAGAAATCTGTAACACACACTCAACTGAAGAGACCTTACGAATTTGATGTGTTACAAAACCTGAAGCCCTGAATTGGATTAAATGGGTCCAGGAAATGGTCCTCACCTTCCCCTGGCTTGCTGTCCCAGCCCAGCTTGAGACCGATGGGGGTGAAGAGGTCCCGGATGAACTCCTGGATCTCCTCGAAGAAGTCGGTGTGGGACAGGAGGGAGGACAGCACTCCCAGGTTGCAGCTGAGGTCGCTCCACACGGTGTAGTTTGGCTCGTTGATGAAGGCTTCCATCAGCCTCAGCACCTCCACCGTGCTGATCATTCCTGCACGAGACTGACGCCAAACAACAATCAGAGCAGCTGTTTCTGGGAGCATCCACGTGCAGCCCTAAGCGGACCTGGAGCCGTCTGGTTGGATCCTGTAGCGAATGTTTAACTCAATTTTACAGTAAATGGCAAAAAGCTAAATTGAGAACTGGTCATTGCTTTTAAAACCTTCCTATTCCTTTGTCCTGAAACTGAGAGAGATCACCTGTATGAATAAAGGTAATAATAAATCAATGGAGCGGGGAGGCAAAGATATCAGCCAGTTTTCCAAATCCAACTCCTGATTGCCATTCAGAACCTGGCCTGAAGGTATCAGAAACCCATTAACCTACTCTAGAAACCAATTCGCAGAAAAGTGGATGTTCCAGAGTCAGACTGTCCTTTTCAGTCTTAAATCGGGCTGTTTGACGACCTGGAAAGCTGACATCTTCATATGTTGGCGAAGTCCCAAGTGTTACAAACATTAAAACAAGGCATCAGAAGAATGAACGGCTCCTTTTAACAACATGAGTAATGCACATTTAATGCTCCCTCTCAGTTTAAGCCATGGATTAGTTGGCTGACAAAAACTAAGGAAACCAATTCCATTCTACAGTTAAAAAGAGCCAATGAACTGTATTTTGATCAAAGAAATGTATGAGCAGACTCCTCCCGATTTCTTGGGCCTCGCTCCAAATCAATGTAGTACAACCAAATTGACTGTAATAAACTTTGTGGAAAGATCCAGACCTTTGCTAATCTTAAATGTTGCATAAGAGCATATAAACATGGGTCGTAATTGAAAAGTTGTTCACAGTGAGTCATAACAGCAGGTGACTGGGAGCTGGAAACCATTTGATAAAACAACGCATTCATTTTCCAGTTGTGATGATCCCTATAAGCCATTCGTCATTACTCACTTCATAACTGGATCCTCCAGTTGTTCTTAAGTATGTGTTCCCTGAGCAGCAGATTACATTTTCTATTTCTATTTAAGGGAGTCAGCAAAGAAATAAACAAAGATGGGTTTAACTAAGGTAACTTTCTTTCTTTTTTTTGTAGTTCAAACTATTATAGTCCCCCTGGTTCTTCAGTACGATGCATTTCTTTAGAGGAAAATGGGATTTCTATACTGAATAGAGCCAAAGACAGACCCCATGTGGTCGACAGAAACTTGAGGCGTTCTCGTGTGTGTGCACTCGTGTCAGTGATCCTTACGAGAGAGAAGAGGTCGTTCTGCAGGCCGAGGCGGTCCACGGGCTGTAGGCTGAGGTCTCTGATGCCCGGGAGCAGACTCTCCAGCATGGAGGAGCTGTACTGAATGCGGTAGAAGCCCACCGTGCCTGGGTTGATCTGGAAAGGGCAGGCGGACAGAACTTTACCGTTTGGTCTCCTCATTGCTTGAAGTAACCGACGCCGCATGGTGACCGGTCAACACACCCACAAAACTGGTCATTCAGACACGCTTCGACAAACATTAGGTCAGAGGGGAAACTGCGGTTATGGTGCCGATAAGTCAGAGGCGGGACAAGAGCAAAAGGAATTCATGAAGCTGTTTGTACAGTGAGCAGCTGAACAAAGACGGATCCAGTTTTACTTCTCTGTTCACATCCCGTGCAGCTGTGAATCAGACCACAGCATAAATATCAGCTGCAATCGTTTAAAAGCTTCACCCAGGAGACTTCCAGCAAGCCAGTCCATGCTCGTGTTAATTTACACTTTGAAACACTAAAAACTGATTAAATGATGCGTCAGAGTTGTTGGCAGAAAATAACTCTGGACATAATGTGCCTTTCAACTAATTTTTTTTGCATGTTTTCTACACTGTGAGGCCTTTGTTTGATACACAACCAAGGCAAAGATGAAAAGGTGCTGCATAAAATAGGAACTGAAATCCACACTAAAGACAAGACGTGTTGGATGATGTGTAGGGCCAACGTTTAATGTAGGCGACTGCTGTTGGGGAAAAGTATTCCGGGGCCTTACCTTGACCCACTGGTCCTGGCCAACGCCGCTTAGAGTGATCGAGGTCTCCGGGCTGTCCATCAGAACCTTGAGCTTGGTGCATTTGGGGTCCTCACTAGTACAAATGCTAATGGGAACCATCCAGCTAGGGCAGTCCTCGCCTGTGGAGACAGCGATGAAGGACCATCACGGAGGTGCGACGACCCGTGTGTTAGTGCCACTGAGGCTTCGTTTAACACTCACCATTATGTGGTCCACTGGCACAGAACTTCTTCTGAGATATCTTGAGGATGCGGTCATCGCCCTGCTGCAAAGGACAAAGCAAAAGGGGTGTGTCCTTACTGGTCAGTTTAATCCGGAGACACCTGGTCCGGTGGGTTTTGGCTCCTGAAATAGCTCGTTCGGTTTCGGGCCGGCTTGTCAAAATTGAATTTGACCAGCTTAGAATTTAACCAGCTTAGAATCTAACCAGCTAAACCGGACGCTCGGCGTCCAGTCGAGCTCACCTGTTCCTGGTCCACTACTATGATTGGGAATCCCATTTGCTTGGTCCACGAGCTCATCACTGCGGCGATGGGTTTTCCACTGGCCTGCTCTAGGCAGTCCCACAGGTCCTCTGTGGAAGGCAGCCACAAATCAGACAAGTGCCGCATCAGCAAATTCACCTGCTTAAACCGCTTCATCTGAGACGGATTTTTTTTTTTTCTTTCACAGTCTTACCCGTCGATGCATTTTTATGTTGGAACTTTAAAAGATAGGAGTTCATTCCTTTCCTAAAGTCCTTCAAAAAATACAGAAAAGTCCACTTAAAAAAAAAAACTAAAGCTAAAACGAGAGAAAAAAAAAATGCTTGGTCAGAAAGCTGGACAACCAACCTCGTCTCCTATGTAGTTGTGCAACATGCGGATCACTGACGCTCCTTTACTGTAAGAGATTGCATCAAAGATTTCATCTACCTCTGAAGGATGGCCCACATTCACCTAAAGCACATAACAGCAGGTCAGAAAGGGCTTTGATGGAAACATTTACAGTATCAACACAACATATATGACAAGAACATTCCCCCTTTACACACACATTACGCTGCAAGTGACCAAACAAACTTTCTATCTATTATCTATCATCATATCCACACATTCCAACAAAGAGAGAGCCTTTAGAAGTGAATTCCTGCTGACCTCCCACATAGCTCACCTCTATGGGATGGCTGCTGTCCAGGGCGTCCAGGTCCAGAGCGCGGGTGTAGTCGGCTGAGACGAACTGGGTCCAGATGTCGTATTCTGGGAAGCAGTGGTCCACACACAGATACTCGATCCAGGACGCGAATCCCTCGTTCAGCCAAAGGTGGGTCCACCATTCCTGCGTACAAAAAAAACAAAACAAAAAACACACAATTAAACAACAAGCCGGGGGAGGTTTTCATCATGCTTATCGCTCAAACTAAGACTGGTGACTTTCCAGTATTGCTGTGCAGGTTTCATACTTCCCAGAAACTGTTTCAAAGTTCAGCCTATCATGTTTTTAGTTCCCCATTTGAGTTTTAAAGGAGTTCAAGTTAAGTTATTCTCAGTTTATTTAAAGTTTTGACGTGAAAATGAAAGAATTGAACTTGAAAGAGAGAATAAATCATAGCATTGTGTCTTCTAATAAAATCAATTTTGCCAGAGCTTTAATTCTAAACACAAAAGACATGCATGTGGAACATTTGGTGGGAAATCCCCCCGTCCCGCAGGCAGTGTGATCCCGGTCAAATGGGGATGAAATTCAAAGGCCGGCAGATATTTTGAGGCAGGACGAATGCTTCAGCTCCACACTTTTCAAATTGGAAGCGAGTGTTGCACAGAAATGTCTGATTTTTGCTGCAGAATATTGCAGGTAAAACTCCTGCTGTGCATTGTGAGTCTCACAATCTGAACATAACATAATGTTAAAAATCCTCAAAAAAAATGTGTTTGATTCACCGTCATCCCTGCTGTCCCGGAACAGCCTGAAAAAAAGGGTTGCCCTGGTGACGCAGCAGAGGTACCGTTTTCTTGAAAATGACCTACCGAACTGCACTCTTCAATTTGTTAGGAGAAAAAGTGTGTTTGTACATAGGCACGAGACTTTATTTGACGGTGTTGTGTTAGATTACCATGGTGACCAAGTTTCCAAACCACTGGTGGGCCAGTTCGTGTCCAACCACCAGTGCCACCCACTGCTTGGACGACGAACAGGAATTCTTTGGGTCGATTAGCAGCGCCGTTTCCCTGGAAAAAAACAGCCTCAGGGTTAACGTCTCGTGTGTTAACAACGGGATCCCTTCAGCCATTCAAAGTCCACATCAGCTGCTGGGCTGTTGATTAAGAAAATCTGCACATTAGCCGGCTGACGGATCAAATGAGCCCGCTGCCGCTTTGTGCTGTGCACACGTTAGCTGAACACTTGACGAGTGGAAGCACTCCTAGCCAACAACAAATGATGCAAAAGCCATTACTGTCAGCCCAAAGAATAGCACTGCTCTTTTTAAAAGGTAGAGCAACATAACTCATTGACTGCCAGCCATTTTCAGAACAGAGAGTCCCATACTGCCAGAGTTTTTTGAGCATTTTGACTGATTTTTCAATAGCAACAGAATAGTTTGTGCTATGACTATGTAAACACCGAACACACCAAAAGAAAGAGTAGACTCTCTTCTTTCATCAGGAAAAAAAATTTGTTTCTACCTTATTCCGTTCTTCCTCAACTTGCGTCTCACCAGCGCCATTTCTCGCATAGCGAACCATTGCGTTTTTCTTATTTGCCTACAATCTATGCTCATCTCCCATCAAAAGTGGCACTGCCACCTAGAGGGTCAATTTGTTACTACATACTCTATCTAGAAGCCTGATATTTACGGAAAAGCTTTAGCAGATCGCCCCCCAATCCACTCGCGTTGAAAAACATAAAAGACGTCTATAGACGTCTTTGGCAGTCAACGGTTGTATTTGAATTGACGTCTATAGACGTCTTTGGCAGCCACTGAGTTAAATGTTCTCAGTCAGGTCACTGGGATACACAGAGAAACAGCCAAGTCACTGACTCTCGCAATCTTATAAAATGTTATTTAAGAACATTTTTACCTGTAGGTAACAAGGCCCCAGTTTTCCATGGCACCTGAATGGGGAGAGAATATGTTTTTAGGCTCAACATTTTCTCTCAAAATTCTTAAAAAGTGTAGCAATGAGCTTTTTTTTGGAGGGACTCACCAGCAGCAAAATCTGCAATAGCTATGAGATCGATTTTCGGTAATGGATAAGGAACGTTGAAGTAGTCTTTGTAGAAAGGTAAAGTCTTAGTTGCCACCTGAAAAACATGGGGGGTGGGGGGGTGAAAGAAATAAATCAGCTAGCTCTTATGGCTTCAAAGTGGTTTCTGCAAAACCGATGGAGCATCATATCAAGAAGATTCAATGTGGTTGAAACCTGATACCTCCCAATATCAGAGCTGTCTGCGCATTGGTCTCTCGTTAGCCGCATGTGCAAAGTTTCTAATAGATACTCAACCAACACACTCACCTCCAAGGCGAATCGTCCTTGTTCTGCCTTCCCAATCGGTGTGTAGACACGTACAGTGACACCGTCTGAAGACTGGCTCTCCACGTAATCATATTCGCCAATTACAAAAGCTACAAGGTACGTGGACATGATGGGCGTGGTGGCAAACTTTACTTCCACTAGGTTCTCGTCCTCTGGGTATGGCTTTCGGTCGATGGCGTTCTGGAAAGGAAGAACAAGTGGCGTGACGGCTCGGGGTGAAGAAATCCCACCGAAAACGGAACCAATGGACACAGTCCAGCGAGAGGTGATGACACGAGAAGTTTGCCAAAACCAGTACGGATGATTTGATCATTTTGCTGTGGAGCTTAAAAAAATCAACCAGAGACAGTAAAATAGTCACACGTATTAATTACCTAAAAACCGTATTGAGCTAAAAACCACAATTCAACGTTTCTCTGGGAAACTGTTAAACTGAGTCGTCGTTTATGAGCCGGGTCACTTCAGACAACCTGCAGTTTGAGGAGCAGCAGACCAGAGAGAACGACCATCAGAAACACCGTCACATGACTGGATCATTGCAATTCATTTGCTGGAGACAGATTTGACTTTTCACAGAGCAATGATGAGGTGCACGCTGTTTCTGGGACCGACGCCAAAAGGTGGTAGCTTTATACTGGGCTCGCGTGCAGTACTTGGACCACAATCACTGGAGGAGCTCCACACTACCTCATTATTTTTCCAGTTTTAATTTGATCAATGTTGTAAGTCATTTGACTGATGCCAGAAATCAAAGTATGTGGATGAACAGATAATTTCTGTTTGATTTCTGCTCATTTTGAAGCAGTCTGTCATGTCCAGCAGGGAGCAAATCTGCAACACACTTGCAGACACAGAAATTCTGGCAGGTTTTCACCCACTAAATGTCTACCGAGAAGTCAAATCCATCATTATCTCAATTTTTCTTGACTGAACATTCAGCCGTGATACTATAATGCTCATGATTATTCAATATCCACACGTAAGATTTGCTTTGGACAAGACAACTCACAGGTAGCGAGTCATTATAGGAGCTAAATCTAGTTATGTACACTGCACGTGGATCAACTGTGTATGCCTGGAGGAGAAAAAAATACGATCCTGATTCAGTTTAGCCCTCAATGTCTCCAGAGTACAATAAAAAAAACCCTCACTGTGCACATGCCATTCTAAAATGTTCTAATATGTTGTGTGTCATCCAGAGGTACAATTTACAGTCACGGTCTATACCGAGTAATGTACGGGTTATCTATTAAGATTACAGGCCGATGCAGAACACAAAAGAACACATGACACTTACCATATTTGACAAGGCGACTCTGTCCTTGGGAACAATCAGGGTGATGTCAAAGGTGGCTTTGATAGCTGGCTCATCCCAGCAGGGAAAGGCTCTGCGAGCATCTGTTGCCTGAAGGGGGTTCAGAGGGGAAAAGCGCGGTTGAGCCAGGGAGTGTTTACACCCGCGGCCAACAATTAGCCTAAAAAGATCTCTTTGTCATGAAAAATGTCCTTTTTATACATTATCACTGCAGACAAAAAGAAGCATAACATGAAACATAACTGAAATGAAAGAATATTAAAAAGACTGAGACCTTTCCACACCACTTTTACCAATAAATACTTACATAAATAAGACAAAAACAACAAGCGGGCCTGGACATGCTACAACTGGCAAAGTGAGTAATTAGGAAAGCATCAGATTGGATGAGTCTGAACTTCATCCTCAAGCTGTTTTGATGCGTCGCATCGATCCAAAAAACATTCTGTCTGTGCAGGCCTGAGCAGGGCTCTCCAGGGACGACTCCCCCCCCCCCCATCACTGGACGCCTTTACGCATCCACCAGAGACGTCTGCAAAACACCTAACTCCACTTACCAATTTGTCAAAAGCAAAAAGATTCACCAAACCCCTCAGTTGGTTAAAAAAAACAAATCTGATGAAGTCAAATACACCAGTTGTACAATCGTGGTTTCACACATGTAAAGTGAGACTTGGAATACACAAGAAAAAGATAATATTTAAAGGTTGAGGACTCGGGACGCAGTACCTGTATATAAAATACAGTCAGGTGACGTGCGCGGTGAAAAACATCTGTTCCAGAACACGCTCAATGACATCAGCACTATCCAATGGCGCGCCAGATCAGCCTTGGTGTTATTTACTCATTACTTACTTATTTTAGGGTTTGAATCCAGTTTTCTGACACAACTCTAGTGGCCTTTCCTCCTGGGACATGGACATCAGAGCTACCACACCCGTGGGTTTAATTCTACCATGGACTTACGGGCCATTTGCCCTAAGAGTCTCACAGGAAAAGGAGGCCCCGCAGAATAGGGAGGTGCTCAGGTGCCTCGGTGGGTGAGCTGAGCTTGATTCTGACTGTTCTACCTCCTGTGTTTTTTGCTTTATTGAAACATGGCCATGTGGACTTACACTCTGCTCAGCAGCCCAGTAGTTTCTCTCTGGCAGAACAAAGAGGCTCGATCTGTTTGGACACCCACTCTGGCTAAAGATGTAGCAAACAAGTAGCAGTACTGACCCAGCAGAAATGAAAACTCTGAAACCCTGAGGTGAGGACTTCCAAACCGTGGAGCTGTGGGAGAACTTCAGGTGTGTGTGGTCAGTATAAACTAGGCGTTTGCGGTTCGGACATCCTAAACGAATCTATGTGTGAAAGCCATCATTTCGCAACACAATAATGACAAACCCTGGTTTACGGCTGAAGCCAGCTCAGGTCAGAGAGAGAGAGGGAGAGAGGGTGCATTCCGATGTGGAGACAGAAAGATCCAAGGAGGCCAAGTACAGATTTAGCAGAGTGGTGAGAAAAGCTGCATCACTCCACGGTGAGAACATTTCTCAGCCAGAGACTCCACCCCAGTCTGGAAAGGGCCGGGGGAAATTGCCGAATCCAATCTAAAGTCCCCACTTTGGTAATGACATGACCCTCAAACCATCAATACTAGATCCCCTACCTTTTTTTTTTTTTTTTTTTTTTTTATAAAAAGGTCCGTGGCATGTTACACAGCCTGTATGGATCAAGCTTTGCATTCATTGTGGTCTAAATTGTTTGGGGTATAAAAGCATGTCTTCATGTCCTAATAAGTCTTTTGTTTTAATTAAATGATAAAACAGCTCATTGTGACAAACTAAAGACAGCAGGAGGGTTTAAATTAGGGATGTCCCGATCCAGCTTTTTGCACTTCCAATCCGACCCCGGCCTATCAGAGCATGTATTAAAGTTTAAAGTTATTTAGACTACTTACTTAGCTGTCAGACTCATGTTGAACAGGGATTTACTCTCATAACAAGTTAATGGTTAAGACACAGACCTGCGGGTTAGGAGATGCTAATGCTAAAGCTCATGTAGGATCGGGAGTCTGGGTCGGCATTTTCTTATGCCGATACGCATTTGTTTGCGAATATCGGCGGCCGATCCGATTCTAATATCGGACCGCGAGAAGCCTGGTTTAAATCCTGCAGCTGACAGCTTTTCTGTAAAAAATTTCATCATCAGAGGCCACACAACACTGACCTCACTGACCAATTAGCATGCAGCATTCCGAGAAACATGAGCAACGTCATGGTTTGAAAACCAAAAAGTTTATAATAAAATGTGCATTATAATAAAAAAAAAAAAGGTGAGGCAATTCCTACATAACAGTCACATGACCATCACTCTGTGTTGCAGCTCAGAGAAGAAGAGAGTTGGGCGATAGAAGCCCCTCTCCCGGGAGGAAAGGCCCCCTCTTCCGGCGGCTCACCTCGAACTGGGTGACGGCGGCGTACCGGACCTCTCCCACAGGGGTTGTGTATTTACTTCTGTAGAACCCTTTCATTTTGTCGTTCAGCTCCCCGACAAAGTCGATCTTCAGCGTGCCGGAGCCTGGGGGGGGGGCGTGCACAGAGAAAGTTGCACTGTTCGTTTCGGCATCGACCAAAAGAGGGAGGAAAGCCGGTTATTCTAACGCCAGCGAGAGACGAGAGAACGCAGCTTCAAAGCCGGGACGACCAACCGGGGGGGGACCCTCTTACCATTCAGTAGGACACTAGGAAATGACAGGGTGACTTTCTCATCCTCGTTTTGATAGTTGAATCCTGTAGCGTTAATTTCTGAGAAAAGCAAACCAGAGGCATGACAGAGGGTTGAGCGTCCATGTGGACTTTAAATCAAATGACAGCTACAAATGGATTTTTCTTAGCATACTCCTCACCGTCTCCTCCAAGTGGTGCAAAGGAAGCTGTGATGATGTCGATGTCGGCACAGTTCATCACAATCTGATTTGTAGCTTGTGTGACCTGCAAATATTGACACAAAACGACGCATGTTCAAACGCACGCCCTGAAATTCTTCACCGCATCCAAACATTTGCATCCCCCTTTGTTCGAGACTAGTAAAACCTCTGTATGCAAAGAGGGAGAAATAAAACAAACTTAGTTTGACCCGAGCAAAGGCAGTAAACGGCATCGATGGCAGAAAAACCTAGAGCGAGCCGGAGGTGTGAGACGGGAGAGAATCAGGTGGCTCTAAGATGAACTCTCGTAGGTTAAAGGCAAAGCTCGCCAGCACACAGCGCCCGTGCTCGTCATACTCTGACGAGGTACAACACGTGCACGTGGAGGCTGTAGCTAAGAAACAGGACACGCTCTGATTGGTTCTTTTCTATTACATTACCCACCGGCCAGTCATCCTGTTTTCTTGGAACATGCATGCGTTTCCTCTTTTTAAGCCTGGAGAGACGTTTGAAAGCCTTTAACATTTATCCTAATTCATTATTATACTATTATTCATACACCCAATGGGCAATCAGCCATTCAAAGAGGAGTCTTATGGTTTGACATCCTAAATTTTTATCTATAACCACATTATCTATATGGCAAAATGGCTCTATAGGTAATTTAGATTTTTCCCTGAATCCCAAAATCCCAAAAGACTCATTCACTGGTTGGCTTTTAGCCCAAGCTTTGTTTGCATGGGTAAACAGGATGTGGCTGAAGAGAGCTGGTCTGAGAACTCTACTTTATTAACAAAAAAGAAAATGAAATGCTAAAATTAAACATTGAACCAATAGGGGAAAAAAGTATTCTGTCCCTACTTTGTTTTTACAGGTTACAGCAGCAGTGCCCTGCAGGTACGCCCGATGTCCCAGTTCAGCCCGGGACTGGGTTAACTGGCAACCTTCAGCTGACGGCGTCGGTGGTTGCTGTTAGCTACAGCAGCTGTTGGAAAAACCGGGAGAAGCCTCTTAGCTGTCCTCAATGCCGTGTGCTTTATGTCTCATGAAGTTCCAACGCTTGCATGTGTGACTGTGATGTGGACTGTGTTTAGAGGGAAGAGTCACTCAGTAATATTCCAAATGTGGCATCACAGAAAATGTAAATCCGAGCTTCCAACAATCCCGAAATATCCATGAACAGTTTTATCTGAGGGGGGCCTCACACTCCTATCTAAACCGGAACTGAAATGTGGGGATGCTAATGTTACGCCTTGTTTTGTTTAACCTCCCAAACGCAGGCTCAATAGCATTCGTTGCACTGCCATATCGGTTTAACTGCAAACCAGAGATGAGTAAACGCATCACACAGCAACCCGCTTCAGCCACACTGGGACATTACATTCACGTTTCTGAGAATTCCTGTAACACTACACTGGCATAAAGACGTCCAGCCTGTGGAGCAGTATCCTTGAGGTTGTCACACATCTGATTGGGTCACATCACTTTGCCTTAGACGTCACAGTTTCCCTGGACTGCTTTGTTTACTTCTGAGACCAAACCAGTGGCGAACATAAGCTGAATTGTGGTTTGGCAGGTTACGATGAATCCCGGGTAATGAAGTAGATAAATAGATTACATAGAATATGTCACCTCGATTTTAGCTGTACCCCTGACTTTTGATTTTTTTTTTCTCTGATGCCTCTGAATGTTCCTGGTAAATATTCAAAACTATGCAGCTAATTGGACAAATTATGCCCAGACCTCCTCCACCCTTCCTGCTGTTGGCTGTTCCTGTAACGCCACAGATAAACTGAATATTTCTGTGGGACTCTTCCCTCTAAACACAGTCCACATCACAGTCACACATGCAAACGTTGGAACTTGATGAGACATAAAGCACACGGCATTGATGAGGACAGCTAAGAGGCTTCTTCCGGTTTTCCGACAACTGCTGTAGCTAACAGCAACCACCGACGCTGTCAGCCGAAGGTCGCCAGTTAACCCAGTCCCGGGCTGAACTGGGACAGCGGGCGTACCTGCAGGCCACTGCCTTTGTAACCTGTAAAAACAAAAGTAGGGACAGAATGACACCGTAACACATGTTTGGCAACAAGCCGATGAGTCAACTACACATAAGCTAACTAACTCGTTAGCGAAGCCAATACCAGAGCATACCAAATTTAATTTAGAATCATCAGCAAGCATCCAAATGATCTAAACTTATTTCTCATATTACCCCTGAGCCCATTTCATATGAGGTTAAACTCCAATTGCAATACAAACTGAGGAAAACAGAAGGTGGGAGGGGGCGACACGATGTTGCCATGATTTAGCAAACACTAGCAAGCGTTAGCCAACTTCTGCTAGGTTTGTCAACCTCATAAGTGATCACCATGAGGTAATCTGACACTTCCTTTAAATCAATGCCCCAGCCTTATAGGGGTTGACAACGGTGACATGAATCATACTGCTCACTGACATATTAAGCCCAATCGCTGCCAGAAGGCTCATCGGTTCGGACAGCTGGCTAAGCTAACGTGCAGATACCTTCGGTAATGTTGTGCTAGCTGAATGGAGGCAGCATGTGGATAGAGACAGAAATGCATAACTGTTAATTATTTTATTCTTATGTATAGTTTGGCTTTAGAACGGACCCGTCAGTAGGGTTAACTCTTTAACAGCCCCCAGCAAACGTTGAGACTAAGCTAATGCCTCCCAACGACAGCTAGCGGGCTAAAGGCTAACAATTTGTCGTGATCAGTGTAACCCAGCAAATTGACTAGCAACTGGTAACGGTAGCTTGTCAGATTACATAACAAAATATCCTAAAAAGCACACACCATGTCTTCCCAACACAGACAGGAGCCTTAACACAACATACCTCCACCAGGGCTTCCAGCTTGCCCTCGAAAGTGAAGTCGATCAAGTCTGGCTTCAAACATAAGCCATAGTTGACGGGGTAAACGTCTGTTGGCAACCGTACGAAAGGCCTCCTTTCGGGCATGGTTCCTGTATGTTGGCCGGCCGTACTACCGAAGACGGTCAAGTGTGCAACACTAGTTGTATCTCTGGGTTTAATTTGCAAGAAGCTGACCAAACCGGGCCTCGGCAGTGGAAACGGACAGCGGGTAGCGACACTTCGTGCGAGCGATAGCGAAACTGTGCGGCCCAGGAACAGCAACATTAACTGAAGACCTGACACCACTGTCAACTACACTTCTCCCCTCTCTCGGCCCAAACAACTCTACTTAATCAGCGTCACGCTGAAGGAGCGTTACGTCATCACGTTTCACCGTACGTAGAGAAAGTGTGCGTGCATGGCAGCCTACTTTCTACGCCCGAGCACGTAGACGGACCTTTTTCACAATTTTACATTTTTTCCGACAATTTGGAACAACTCGTACCTTATTGTAAAGATAGATAATTAACCGTATTAACTTGTCTTCGTTTGAACTGTATACCATTTTAGTTTTTATGAAGAAAATTTCAAGACATTGAAAAGTTGAATAACCGTGAGGGTTTTATTCTGAAAAATTGTGTACGGAAGTTTACGTTGAACATCCGTACTGCTGAGAGCAAGATGGCGACGTCCGTCAGGAGGACGCTGGTGGCCCTTCACAGAGGGGCATGTCACAGTCTGAAGGTAGGGTGAGTTTCGGTTTTCCTCCGGACGTCGTGCTTTGTCTGGGAGTCCTATCTGCTCCTCTGTCCCTGCTTTTGTGTGCTGCTTAGCGCCGGCGTCTCACGGCAGGAGGCTTTCTGGGTTTTTGTCTCACTGTTTTCTCACCGTGCGTGTGTGGGTTCGTTCTCCAGCACAATCTGGAGACAAATTAAAATTGATTTTAACTGCCAGGGTTTCTGACATTTCTTCTTCGTGTGAGATCAGAAACACAAGCAGAATGCCTCTCAGGGTCAGAGTGCATGGTGTGCCTGAACAGGCCCCCCTCCTTTATTTAGCATGTTTTCCTTTAAAAAATCCCAGTTTAAAGTCCCCTATGAATGTAATATGTATGGCCTCTAACTCAAAGGATCACACAGATTAATCCCTTAATTTTAGGAGTTAAACTCATTTATCCTCCCCTGTTCAGAATGCAGAGACCTCTCTGGAACATCCCCTCCCACTTTATTTGCCCGCCCGGACCAAGAAGAGGTACTTCATCCCTCCGGCAGTGGGATTGAAGTCGAAAAGGGAGCAGAACCCAGAGGCCAAGGCGAGAGCGGCAGGCATCGTCTTCAGACAGCAGTACCTCGAAAGGCCCATTAACATCGCCTGCACAGGTAACGAACCCGGTCATGTGTCGGAGGGCGTGCAGCATATTAAAGCTACTTTTGTCTCCTCTGTTGGGGATTAATGTTACTTTCAGATGAGTCGGAGTCAAACAGCAGCCTTGTGGTTCACCCATGTGTCTGTTAAGAACTGAATAATCACACAGCATTTACAATCTGAGACTATTAACTCTTAAAAAGTCTTTTTAAAAACTTGGATGGCACACACTGATTGACGGCTTGTGTCCTGCTGCCTTCATCAGCTGGAGTCTTTGACCCGTACATCCCTCCGGAAGGTGACGCCCGTCTTTCTGCTCTGTCCAAAGAAGGCCTGAAGCAGCGAACTGAGCAGATCCGGCAGAGCGCCGCCTCACAGCTAGCGTAAATCTGGTTTTGCTGTCACTTCCTCTGTTGATACTTTCCTATCCAGCATTCCTGGAGATAAGTAACTGTGGTATTGTGAGGGCCTTATTACAGTTTAGATGGTTTAACCTCATTAATTTGAATTCCCTAAAGACGTTTAAATGATGATCTGTATGTGTTCTTTTTGTGTTGTTCCAGGATTCGTAAAATCAAAGAGCATGATTCGCAGTTCTCCACTAAGGGCTTTGCAGAGAAAGCTCAAGAAATCTTTATTGAGGCTCACGGTGCTCTGACACAGTAAGGAAACCATCGTCTCGCTCAGCCCGCTGACACGGCTCCACACTGTTCATCCACTGAGACATTTGTCATAGAAGTGGGAGTCTTGATCTGCCATCAGTTCTGCTGATAAACTACTGACAAACTGATTAGTTGTTTTTATCATCTAACTGGGTCACATCAATCTGCAGATGTAGGGTTTTATTCCATGATATATTATCGCTATAGGGCTCATAGAGTGATAGTAATCTACAGAAGAACATACAGATTATTGTGGGACTGGTCTGATTACCAAGAGGTTCATTTAGTTGATTAGAAAGAAATCAGTTTTAAGATGGACCAAGTCTTTTTGTTTGATATCACACACTCCACAAACCTCATATTGGATCTGTTTCTGGGACCTCATTACTGTGGAAATCCTCCCGTTTAAGTCATTGGCTGCCAAAGACGTCTATAGACGTCAATTCAAATACAACCGTTGACTGCCAAAGACGTCTTTTATGTTTTTCAACAAGAGTGGCTTGGGGGAAGATCTGCTAAAGCTTGTCCGTAAATATCGGCTTCTAGACAGAGTATGTAGTAACAAATTGACCCTTTGGGTGGCAATGCCACTTTTGATGGGAGATGAGCATAGACTGTAGGCAAATAAGAAAAACGTAACGGTTCGTTATGAGAAAACATGTCGCCGGTGAGACGCAAGTCGAGGAAGAATGGAATAAGGTAGAAACAAATTTCTTTTCCTGATGAAAGAAGAGAGTCTACTCTTTCTTTTGGTGTGTTCGGTGTTTACATAGTCATAGCACAAACTATTCTGTGGCTCTTGAAAAATCTGTCAAATGCTCAAAAAACTCTGGCAGTATGGGACTCTCTGTTCTGAAAATGGCTGGCAGTCAATGAGTTAATGGGGTGTTTTTGTTCTGCTCAAAAGAGAAATTACCCTAATAAAAAAAAAACGACGGTTGAGTGTCTTTTGCGATTTCTTTCGTCACTTATTAGACTAAAGCTAACTGGAAAAAATATTCACAACCGTCCCAAAAATTTGAAACTTTTCTGTTCGCAGATGTTCTGATTTGTTTTCGGTTGAGAATTAAAGTAAATTGCTTAAAATGTTGATTAATTTAGCTTGACAGTTTGTACAGTAAAGCAAAATAACAGATTTCGCCAGTAATTTTAATATTAATGAGGGCATTTCTCTTTCCACTGAGCAGTACCTTTTCACTGGGGTTTACCTTTCTGAGGACAGTCACCTCCAGCCTTGTGTGTTACAGGTTCAACAGGGAGAAGCTCCACTCTCTAGTTACAGAAAGGTGCTATCCTGTAAGTTCTGGCTCAAAAACATTGCAAACATTTCTTTGTTTGAATCCAATCTTGAGTTCTCCGCCATCGCCCCTCTGTGCTGTACTTAGGAAATGACCAGGGGAAACCGCTACAAGACGATCCGCTGGACGTTTGTGGAGTCCCTGGAAGTGCCCAGAGTGGTTCACGCCCGCTGCCCAGACATGGTGACCAAAGGCAACTTGTACGGGCAGGTGACGGTCCGCATGCACTCAAAGCAGGTGGGACTCCAACGTCCAAGACGTTTCCTCTTTAAAGTCAGATACCAAACCTGCTGCGCGCTATGCCAACAAGTAAAGGAGTTTAGCTATTTTTAGAAGCTTGTTTGTTTTGGACACATTTCTACTTGGACTAGGTTCTTGTTTTGGGTTTGCAGCCTCGGTTGTATTATTCATTTGCCCACATGTGCAGCCATTTGCTTCAAATTTCCCCATAAAAGTAAAAAAAATAAAATATATATATAGACCTTTCAGAAGTACCACACTGAAGAAAGTTTCCGTTCAGCAAGGATCAGTTTTTTCTGTTTTGTAGAGTAACAAAGAGAAGCCACAACATTGTTTTGAGTTTCTATTCAGGATTTTGACGAGAGAATGTAGCTTTTTGCGCTTGCTTGCTTGGCAGACTCTGGCCATCTATGACCGCTTCGGGCGGCTGATGCTGGGTAGCGAGGAGCAGCCGAAGGATGTCCTGGAGTACCTGATCCTAGAGCGGCACCTCATCAACCCCTACGGCATGTGGAGGCTACACGGGAAGATTGTGCCGTCTTGGGCCCCCGCAAAGGACCCGATCGTAAAGGTGATAACGCTCAAATATTCACCCGTTTAAGAAAAGGGCCATGGCTGTGGTTACTTCCTGTCAACAAGGACACAAACTCATTAGATGGAGTATGTTAGTTACTTTTAAATGTATTTTTGTTCAAATAGCCAAGGTTTTCTCATCAAGATGAGGTCGCAGACAGGTGGGAACATACTTTTAGGACATGAGAGGTGTACTATATTGATACCAGGATACCAGGGAAATGATTTTTCATAGGGGTGGACGAAGAGAATCGCCAAGCTAACTGAACAGGAGGTGCAACAGCAAATATTTGGGTCAGTAATGAGGGTGAGGCGGCAGAGCCAAACCACATCCCGGCACAGCTTCTGTTCTGTTCTGAACTTGTGGTTTGCACCTCTAGATATATCACAAATGTCGCTTGGCAGTGGCACAAGTAAGCCGATGGTTCCATCAGGGCTACACTGTGAAACACTCATGTGCGACTCTTCAATGATTGCATTATTTTGGAAACATTTAAAGAATAGATCATCTTTCCCACAAAAACAATGGAATCAGCTTCTTTAAACCCTGACTATAAATGCGGTTAAACTGCAGCCAAACGGTGACGTTTCCTCTGCAGTCGCCTGAGATCCAAACGATCTGAGCACAGCGTGTGTTCAGTCTGCGCTAACGTGCGACTCGGTAACTGATAAACAAAGCTGCTCTGGACTCTTAGAGTCTCTTAGGCCGCGCACCAGAACATGGCTCGCGCATAGCCCCGCTGTGTTCTTGACTCAGCCTCCGATTTTCCCGACAGATGGAGCAGTTTGTTGCCCAGCGATTGCTTTTCTAACGGTTAACACTCTCAGACAAACATCAGACTAGTTCCAATAGTGCACAGCGTGCTTACAAAATCCCCACATTTGCTATTTTGTGAGGGTCAGTTGTTTAAAATAAAGCATTCAAAAGCAGTAAAAAGAACATCTTTTCTTTAAAAGTGCACCAATATATCCCAACAGAATTAAAGCTACTAAACTAAGAGCGTGGACATTCCCT
Organism: Menidia beryllina; assembly: GCA_013363375.1. NCBI lineage: Eukaryota > Metazoa > Chordata > Actinopteri > Atheriniformes > Atherinopsidae > Menidia > Menidia beryllina. The sequence goes on along the minus strand of JABUIW010000045.1, from coordinate 175,356 downwards.
CTCTGCTGCCTCATGATGATTATTAAAACCCCCACTGAGCGCTGCGCCCCAGCAGAATGATGCAGTGTAACAGAATGTTCTCTGTGGTTCACTTCACATGTCGGTGGTTTTAATATTGCGGCCCACGTCTGCCCGAGGGGCAGATTTATGTCTGCGTTGCCTCACACAATCCCAACTGCGTCTTGTTTGTCTGCATTGTGACTGGGCATAAAACTCACACACACACTCTCCCCTCTTCTCGACTTTTTCAGACCCTGTGCATTCCTGGTCCTGAGCTGAAGCCGTGGCAGGAATTTGACCCCCTCAGCCACGAAATTCCCAAACCGGCCGCAGTGCAGTGGTATAAATAGACCACCGGATGGCGGTGCTCTTCAGAGTTACTTCAGGACACCGGACTGTTTTTCCCCAATCTGTACGGCTTTAGAAAGTCTTTGGCTGTAAGGATACTTCACACAGCAAGTCATTGAAGATGGAGCAGGTTGAGTCCTGAAACCAACTACAGATCGTTTCACGGTTACAGTTTTGTCTGATTCTTTTATCTATTTTTCTGTTTTTTGCCTCAGGAGACAAATGGAATTGGGATGTATGAGAAGTATGATAACTAAATGGATTATTTCTGTGATGAGTATTCAGCATGGCGACATGTGCATGCTGAATATAAATAAAAGTGCATATCAGTGTACAACATCACAATTAATGGCACATTCAAAGTAATAAAAAGCAATAAAAATGAAAAAAATGCATGCACATCTGGACAGTCACATTTATTTTTAAAAAAAGATTTATTTAAACAGTGACTTAACAGCAACGGTGCATCAGAAAAAGTGTCCATCACCACTACTGATTTCACATGTTGCTGCTGTGTACATTAACAAAAACTTTTAGACAATAAGATATTTGAAACGACATATTTATGACATACGGTGTGATGCTGGATTCAATTTGAACAAACGTTTTGCTGATAGTGGAGAGGTAATAACCATATGACTCTGCTTCTCAATCCACTTTAATCCACACGTATACATACAGGGCTTAACAAACGTATCAGACTGCCACCCGGTGTAAGGTTTTGTCATAGCTGCCCTAAGTTAAAGGCATTTGCAGTAACCGAAATGAGTATTTTGTGTAAATACACCACCATTTACAAGCTTTTTAGCAGAAAATGCTATTTCGAATTACTAAAGTGACTCATAATGAGCTCCTTCTGATTCAGAGACTGATCACACAAAAGGTTCATCTGGAAACTCTGTGAGGCTCATAACATTTAGCGATTTTCCACATTATTTCACTCATTTTATTAGATTCAAATTGTTTTTTTTAAGCCTAGTGTTTACATTCAGGTGTTCTGAGAAATTTGTTAAGCTCTGTTCATATATACATGCAGTCAAGCCCAGAATTATTCATACCCCTGGCAAATATTAAATTAAAGTTTATTCTTTATTCAAGCAAGCTTTTTCTTGATTGAAAATGACACCGGCATCTCCCAGAAGGTAAGACGAAGTAGAGGAGGCATCAGAATGGAAAAAAGAATTTCAGCTTTTATTTACAATTGAAGAAAAATAAACGTATCCAAAAAAATTCATACCCATCCCACCTCCATGTTTGACAGTAGAGTGGTGTTCTTAGGGTTGAAGGCCTTTAACATTTTATTTGATTAAACCTGAAAACAGAAACAAAGGCTTCAACATTGTTCCTCAAACAATTAGATGCGACGTCATATCTGTTCCCTGACTCATGAGCAGCTGCAGGTCCTCCGTGAGATCCTATGTCTTAGCCATGAATGTCCACAAAACCAGCTCCAGTGAGTTGAGTTGTGGTCATTTGAATGCTTTAGAACAGCTTGGCTTATTTGGAATGGTACAGAACTTTGGATTTTGGACTGGGTCAGTTTGCAAAGGGTATGAATAATTCTATGTCATAAGAATATATATCATAATTAGCCAATAAACACATTTTTCTATTAATTAATTGATATGGGTATAATCATTTTGGACGTACCACTTTTTATCAAAATGTAAATAAAAGGTGACAAGTTTTCCACAATGATGCATTTTGTGCATAATCTTATTATCTATTATCTTCTGGAAGATGCTGGTGTCATTTCCAATAAAAAAAGCAGCATAAATAAAAATAACTTTAAGTCAAAATAACTTCAGGATTATGAATAGTTACATGCTTAACTGTACATTTAATATATATATGTATGTATATATGCTATCTCTAAAAGGAATGTAAAATAAATCTAGATGACAAAAATGCAACCTTAATACCAAATACAAATGGAACCTCTTCACGTCATCTTAAACATTTTCAAAATTACTTTATTTGTAGCTTTTATTTCTATTTTTTTTGCTATGAAATTGCTAATAAATTTTCAGCTATTCATTTTAGGGAGTTTTTTTAGTTTTAGTTAATACATTTAGTTATGTAGTCATTCCCATTTAGTTTGTAGTCCATTTGACTCATTATCAAAGCATTGCAATAATTTAGAAAAAAGGTTTTCTTAAAATAGGTTTATATCTTACTTATAGGTTTATTTCTTACTTATAGAAAGAATAGTGATTCTTTCTATAAATACATTTTAACGTCTGCTATCCTTTTTCACTCATTTTGATTTAATCAAAGGTGTAAGCATGTTATCAAGACTAACACTTAGTCAATATATCTAATGCTGTTAGGACCAGATGCAAAATTGTGAACTTCTCTAAGGAAAACTTCACAGTATTTTTTACTTTTTATGAATATTTCAAACATTTAATATTTGCCAAGGTTATACGATTGAAAATAGTTTTGGCATCATTTGGCATTTTTCTACATGATAGGGGGAAAATGAGGGGCACTGCCAAGAAGTGTTTCAGAAAATACATTTTTCCGACTTTTTCCAACACTGAGGGTGTGAAGCTCAAAATAAATGTGTCATGTGACATCTTTGCAACAATGGTGCCTCTGTTCTACTGCAAGAAAAGTTTAATTTTCAGAAAGCTGTTGGCTGAATGAACTTTGATTGAATTTAACCAACATCTTTCTCTGCTGTTAGCTCATTAGTTTTTTTAGACCTTCTTCTATGTGTTGCATTTAAGACATTGAGTTCTTCTGATGTAAGTACAGACTTTGAAAATGAGTTCTTCTTATCCATGGATACATTACAAGCAAGTATATGATTTGTGAACTAAAACATACAAACACACACAATATATTTAGAAAATAAAATGGTGGGTAAAAGCAGGAAAGGGGGGCTTCATCTAATAACCTTAGATGCTCTTCCATCATTCAACATGATGTTTCATTGCTGGGTCAGTGAGGGATGTTGTGAGCATACCAAATGTACTTCATTAAATATAAACTTTTTTGCACAAACAATTGTGTCCAGTTCATTTGGTCACATTATTCAGTTCATAGCAAGACTTGTCCATGTCCTTACTGGATGTGCACTTTCATTTTTAGCTGGAGGGAGGACGTTGTGTTAGGGATCCATATTTCATTTGTGATTCAGGAGGCTTAACAATAGTTCCCTAAAAGTGTCAACAGATGGCTTTATAGTTAATATTCCCTGTTATTTCATCGGATGAGTTAAAAATCTAAACTGGCTAGGCTTAGATCACAAATCAGGCGGGAATACAAGAGCCTCGGCCGCACACTCTGCATCATCTTCCTCATCTTCCTCAGGAATATTCTCAGGCTCCCATGTAAAGACATCTGAAGTACTGTCTGTGAATGAACCACACATGCTCCTTTCAGTGTCCCATGGACACAAAGCATCCCGCCGACCCAAGGCTAAGTTTGCCTTAGACTCATCTGTTTGCTCTGAGCTAATGTCTTCTGAATTCTCTTCTACTCCGAGTACGCCCTGGTTCGCTGTGTCATCTATGTCACAGTAAGAAATGTAAACTCTGTCATCTCCACTGCTTTCGTTATTTCCAGCAGCCCCAGGTTCTCCCCCCTCTGATGGACAAGAGACTTCCCTAATGCCATCTTGCTCATTGGCAGCATTAGTGTCTTCTGTGTCCCA
>JABUIW010000045.1:149347-171165 GCA_013363375.1 Menidia beryllina | reverse complement strand
TTTTTAAAACTTTTGGTTCCTCAGAGTCCCATGGACAAACATCTGCCCGAGCACTGTCCTGCTTTTTCAAAACTTTTGGTTCCTCCGAGTCCCATGGACAAACATCTGCCTGAGTGCTGTGCTGCTTTTTCAAAACTTTTGGTTCCTCTGAGTCCCATGGACAGACATCTGCCCGAGCGCTGTCCTGCTTTTTCAAAACTTTTGGTTCCCCCGAGTCCCACGGACAAACATCTGCCCGAGTGCTGTCCTGCTTTTTCAAAACTTTTGGTTCATCTGAGTCCCATGGACAAACATCTGCCCGAGGGCTGTCTTGCTGGTTCAAAACTTTTGGTTCCTCTGTCTCCCATGGACAAACATTAAGAGGTTTTTTCAGTGCCTGAGGTATATTAGTGTCTGCAGTTTTTTCTGAGCTATCTGTTTCCCAGGGACACACATTTACTTTAATTTTTTCTGTCACTTCAGTCTGTATGGAGGCAGCTTTTATTGGTGATGGACCTTTTCCTGAATCATCTGCAGTATCTTTTTCAGTTTCCCAGGGACATATATCAACCTTAATTGTCATTTGCGAATATGTATTAGGGGACTCTTTCCTCCCACCTTCCAATGAGCAAATATCTTCCTTGATTGTCTTGGATACTTGCTCCGCTCGATTCTTGGCAGGTGATCTTGTACTGTCGGGTGGATTATTGCTTTTGACTTCAATGGATGTACCAGGATAAACGGCAGATCTGATGGCTTCTTGTCTCAGGGGCACAGTTAGAGTTCCTTTGTTCTCCGAAGGATTTATGTTTTCATAAACGCCTTCAGCCTTGCCCTGAGAATCCCAAGGACAAACATTAGAATGTTCACTGTCCTGTCGAATTGAAATTTTAGGGGTTTCAACGGTCTCCCATGGGCATACCTCTGTTACATGTTTCAAAGATGGTTGAGTCTGAAAATCTTTGGACTGTGCAGTTTTGGAAGTTTTAAGAATATCCTTTGATTCCCAAGGGCACACTTCGCTTAGACCACTTTCTTGTCCTGGAGAACTCCCTTGCTCATGGGATTCCCATGGACATACGTTAGATCGTTCAGATACCTGTGATTCCTGGTGACTGACATCTACTTTGATGCTCTGTTGTTTCTTTGGTTCTTCTCCTTGTTGATTAGGACCAGCTCCATCCCACGGATATGCTTCTGAGGGAGAAACATTAGATGCTGGTCTTATTCTATTACTACCTCTTCTACGAGTTGATGGAGTTCTAGAATTACTCGCATTATCCCAAGAACTTATGCTGCTACGTTTGCTGCTCTGCCTTGATAAAAATACACCTTCGAAGAGGCCATCTTTTTGTAAATCATCAGCATCCCCAGTGTAGCCAGAAGATTTCATAATCACAAGCCTTCGAGGGCTTCTGTCAGACGAATCCCCAGAGGACAGTCTAACTGCAGTTTGCTTTACAAGGCCGGGTTTTCCATCAGTTGTCGACATACTCATTTTCTGCAGGGACCTTCTGTCCATGCTTGGACGTCTACTAGATGCTCCAGACCTTGGTGTCGTGGAAGTGCTCTCCTGGCTTTTTTGTGAATCTTCTCTATTCAAGACTACATCCTGACCGGACTTGCTGTTTGCATCGACGGAACCCATAAAAGATTTAACAGACAGCCACTTGTTGGTAGTATTGCGGAAGGAGAAAACACGTTGATCCTTCATTACCATTGGCCTTGGGGAGCCTGGTGCACTTGCAGACACAGTAACTGGTGTTTTGGTGATCCCAATGTCACCATGTGGTTTACTCTCCTCTGTTGGTTTACTTTCAACAGGTGGTAAGTGGTCCCAGGGGCAGATAAGAGCCTGCGGAGATGCTGGCCTCTTATCCTCACCATCCTCAGAGTTTGCGTAGGTCACATGCTTGTGGTTCTTTTCAGCTGATTGTTCTGGCTCCACTTCCCAAGGACAAACCTCAGCCTTATCAAATGACTCAGACTGAAGAGCACTCCGTGTCTGGTCACTTATGGACATGCTCTGCCTTGACCGCATTGAGCTGGCTCTGGAGATCTTTGCTATGTTCTCAATTGAATGGGTGGTAGAGGAGCTTAGGCTCCAAGATTTATGTAGTCGAGTGTGATCAGGGTGCAGAAGATTGGTATCAATTGTCAGATTCTGGGCACTGGCAGACTTACAGACACCTGGGGGAATATCCAAAGAGTCTGTCTCAGATCTCTGGGAGGCTCTCTTTACAGAATTGGCCCTTAATGTTGAGTCGCGCTGGGAAGAGTCTCTTTCTCTACTATAGTGATGGTCACTTTGGGACTTGCGTATCGATGGTGATCTTATTGAACTTCTGTAATTGATAGAAAAAGTATCTGGGACTATCCTGAAAGAGTCGGAATGACTCCCACATTTACTACGAAAAGATCCATCTCTGTCGTCCCGGCTGCACCGCCGGCTCACCGTTTCTGGGATATCAACAATGCGTTTCATGATGGATCTTCCCAGCGAACATCGAGAACTGCGCTTCTTAGGCAGATGTGGGTTGTTTGCAGACATCTTCTTCGTCTTGTGGACTTCTAACTGGGTGTATAACTTCTTCAGTTCATCCTGGTGCACAGGAAGAAGGAAGGGAGATGACGATGGGATTGAGCGAAGAGTTGAAATGATTGAAGAAAGGAAGAGACAATGAAAGTAACAAGTCAGGGAACATGAAAAATATTAACATGTAAAGAGCATAATTAAGGGTAGAAAAAGGATATAGGATGGAAAAAGGTGATAAGTTTGCTTACTTTCATCAACTGAATTTATTACTTATTAATTCATTATTTAAATTAGAAAGGTTTTAAGATTTAGTTATGTAGCGCTACATTTAATCAAAAGTAGAATTAGGAAGCTTTATTTTTCTTCTTTAAATGTGGGTTTCAAGATTTGTTCTACGTTTTGTGAATTATGACTCAGTGTAAAGTGATAACATCTGTCCGAGGAGAAGAGAAAGTTTACCCGGAAGTCATCCGGTTCCACACTGCGCTCACTCCAAGCAGAGCGAAAGCTGTTGTTGAGGCATGAGCCGGAGCGCCGTAGATCCACTTCATCCTCATAGACCTCTGCTGCTATCTCCTCTCTCCTGGGCTTTGGTACATGCAGAAACTGTGGAGTACACAAGCATGCAAAAATGTATAGGTTAGGTAAGTTGTTTGTTTGTGGGGTCGAGGTTTTCTTAATTGGCTTGAAAATCCCATAAAAATAATGGCTGGGGTGGTGTGAAATTAAGCAAAGATCAAGGACCCAGAATGATCACAAGGACATAAATGTTCCACCAACTTTTTATAACGCAGAAAAAAGTCAAAATCTAGGAAACATATATGTCCTCTGATGCTATCAGTGGACAGGAGTTCTACTGATAAGATACATGCTAACATACATTCCAGACTATAGGAATGTAAAGTTGAATACAGGGAGCTGACCGACCATTTACAGCTCCTTGAACATAAATGATCAAATATAAAGTTTGTATATTAGACACAAAATTGTCAGACTTCTGACAGAGACTTTGAAGTCAGAGACTTCTTCAAGTTCACTCCTGCCCACTACACGATTCCGGAAATGACCAATGTTTCATCAAAATAATGTAATGGTTCATTTGTTATAATACTATAGTTTTCATAACTCAGTACGATTAAATTTTGTTTTCAGAGAGTTTATTTTTCAAAATGATATATTATTTGTTAACATGGCATACAAATGTTCAATACCTTTGGAACAAAGAGCAGAGCCAGTGTCACTGTGATAGTGACGTGAGTGTGCAAGAAGGAGAGAAGTAGCATCCAGTCAGGATGGAGAGACTGAAAGGTAAACCTGAGGGAGGCAGAAAACACAAACTCATCCCTTGTCAGTGGAAGCTGCCCGAATGACTTTGAACTAAATTGTCTGCATTACCGGAACAAATGGAACATGGAGGAGAGAAGCAGCTCGTTGTGGATGGCGATGCCCATGTAGCGAGGTTCGTGGAAGGCAGAGGGGACAGGCCTGACTGCAGTCCACAGGGAGCTGCCCCAGCACAGGAAGAGAAGCTCAGCTGGGACAGAAAAACAAGTCAATGTAGTGACAAGAAACAGTTTGAACAATGAAAAAATAATTGTTTATTCTAAATGTTACATAAATACCAATTTTGATAAAATACTAACTAATGACCCCATTGGATAGCTTTTTGGCCTAATGCATTTAACACATCTATTGTAGTTTTGCTCTTTCCTTCAATAAAGTGATTTTTTTTTATTAGAACCTGACAAATGATTTATTTTAGTAAACCCTGATATTATTGATAGCCAAATATGTGACCTAAACTAAAAAAAACTTCTGGTAAAAATGACCAATGGCTTACTTAGTCTTACTTGTAATCCCTACTTGAGTACCATTTCAATAAAAACATGTAGTAATTGTGTATTTAAGCTACATTTTGTGATTTGATCGAGTAAGATAAAAAAAAAATCTTTTCTTTAGGGTTCAGAAATTTGAAGATATGACCTACTTGAATTGAACTGAACTGGATGATGGTAAGTCAGCCTTGGAGTTAATTTTGTCAGTCTCTTGCTCTGTGTAGTTGTTTTACCTTCATTTCTCCATGCATTCAGTCCGGTTTTTAGACATTGTCGTCCCTCCTAGTTATGGCCAGTTCCTCCGATTAATCATCACATCAGTTCTTTGCAATTTTAATCTTATTGGTAATTTTCTACGTCAAGTTCATAATTAATCTGTTGTTCAAGTTTTGTTTTTCTCCGTTAAGTTTATGGACTTTTCAGGCTCTGCTACATTTTTAGTTTCGGTTTCTGAAAAAAAGCTAATGTCAAGTCTTCACCTGCCTCCAGTTAATTTGTTCTGCATTTGAATCCTCAGCTCCCTGCCATCCACAACCACAACAAAAGGTGAGAACAGTCTCCCGCTCACCCACAGCCATCATGTAGTCCCAGCGGTCCACGTAACACAGGCTGAAGTCCTGTCCGTCGGACGTGGTGGCCGTGACGAACACTGGGATGTTTCGGTCGCGGTTCTGCAGGACGCCCACCGTCCATGCGCAGAGGAACCAGCTCGCCGTCATCAGCATCACCCCCAGAATCCTCAGCAGGTGGAGGCTGGACATGTAGGGCACTCGCTGGGCTGTACGCGACAGGAATACCTTCAGCACCCTGCGCAGACCACAGTCAGGGTTCAGTGGACAAATGGAGAATTCAAGATGCTTTGAGGATTGCGGCTTAGGTAAGAAAACAAATCATACGTCTACGTAATTTTCTTTTCCATAAGCAGGAATACTTTTGTAAGATTAACTTTTCCTTTGCTACACCTTGAGTACAGTAAGTCAGAATAAGCCGAAATAACTAGAACCTCACCTGCTCCTCATATAAAAGTTTTCTGTTGTATTTTTATGAATCTGGTTGTATTGACAGATTTATTTAATGAAAATAACTGACTATGTGATTAACCTTGTGTTAGTGATATCTGATCAAAATTCAGACAACTCCCCGAAATATTTGTATTCAGGATTTAGTTTTCCTGATTGTTTATCGTAAAGGATTCAGACATTTACCGATTTTTCAGTATTTGATGCTGCAAATAATAGGAGGTCATTCTTTTTCCATTCCCAAGTACAATCACTTTACAATAATTTTTTACTCTTGGTACTCCAGAAATGAATTCTTTCAAATAAAAAACAATTAATTCAGTCCTGGCTGTGATCAAACCCCCATTCTTGCATGCAACTCAAAATAAAGAACTGTCTTTAAGGAAGTTGGAGTTTACAGTACGTTTCCATAAAATGCGATTAAAGCTAACTGACCTGTACATCTTCAGTGTGATGGTGCCGTAGACGATGGAGAAACCAAGCATTCGAACCCAGCGGAGCAAAATACACCTGAAGGTGCTTGGCTTGAAGTACAAAATGAACACCTGCAAAGACACACCAGTTTCTGTTGCTGTCCCGACTGACTGTACATTATCTTTACAGTATAACTCATTTACATCGTACAAAACTACCACTTTATATAGTCTAAATGTTCCTGTGGTAAGGTTTTTGTGATCGGCCAGTAATACAAAATTAATTTTAGGAGTACAAGGCTGCTAGCAGAGCTTTTCACCATAAGTACCTGGTACAAAAACGAATGCTTCCTCCTCTACTACTACCCCCACTCCTGACCTGCAGAATTTACTTACCATTTAGGAAAAAATTTGAGACTGCACATCTAGACCCACTGTACTAGCTGTCATGTTCATATTACTTATACTTGAGTATATTTTTACTTCGGCAGAGGACCTGACTACTCCTTCCACTGTTAGTCACTTGACAAATAGTGATTGCTTTTAATATTTGGAAGTTCCAGTATGCAGGTCAGAGGATCAGACATTACTCCATTAGCACACACAGAAGCCACACAATGAATCATTTCCCAGTCATGTGCAGTTCTGTACACACTGACCCTTTCTCCCATAGGAGCAGGCTTTCATCAGCTGACACTTTCAGGTGATGAAAAAGGCTTCCATTAGCAGCTCTTTGATTGGTCAAATTAATCAAAAGATTGACAGTTCATGACCAGAGTAGGGGGATGTTATGAAATGTTGACTGCCTGCCAGCCCAACCCATTACAAAATCCACACACCTCGTCTACCGTCCGTGAATCATCCATTATGATATAATCCTCGGCGCTGTGCTGCGCTGTCATTTGTAAAGAGCTCTGATCTACAGCACGTTGAAAGCCAAGTCAGCTGGAAACTCACCGGGAAGTAGAGGAGCAGGGAGCCAAAAAGGATCATCTCCAGGAGCAGGAGGCCAGATGCCCGGATCCTCTGAAAGAGGGAGGAAGACGGGGTGAGGAAACATGGCACATTTGCTGGGCTGAAGCCCATTGCGTGGGCATATTCATGTTTATTTCCCTCATTTTCAATTCTGTACAGTCCCCTTAGACACATTCTGACTTATATTAGCATTTTTCTGCCTTGTAACCAACCATTAAGTGTCAGAGGATGCTGGGTGATTTCTAATAGAGATACGATGACATCCTTGGCAGGGATCATTTTCAGACCACTTGCTTCCCTCTTTGTCCGTCAATTGATCTATCATCTATGCCCATTTAATACAAATCAAGGCTACAGAGGCTAGAGAGAGGCGGGGTACACCATGGATAGGTAGAAGAGAGGTACTCAGAGATATTGCAATCCTTTCTTAGTTACTTGGCCTTGCGAGATTTAGGCCACATCCTGGAGCCACACCTGGAGAAAATGTTCGTCTCTAGAGAGCAGAGTTGGTTGAACCAACTCCCATGGGTCGCTGCATGGAGATCTAAGATTTGGCCTCAGCACTGGTTCATCTTTTGGAACCCAAAAAAACGGAAGACCAGACGGCTTGTTCCAAAAAGGTCTTTACAGCCTATGCAGGAGAGAAGTTAAGGTGGTTCCAGATGCCTCCCAGATGTCTCCATGGGGAGGTCTTTCAGACATTTTTCAATAGGTGGAGGCCCCTAGGAAAATCTAGAACCTGATAGAGTAAGTTTGTCTCTCAGTTGGCTATGGAACAAATAGGCTGACTGAAATGAGTGGCCCAGGAAAACAGTGGTGCAGCCTCATGCATGTGCATGAGGAGAACCATGAACTTCTCACACATTATGTAATCCATCTTCTAATGCCACAGCTCAAATTTGACTGAATGCTTTAGTTATAGAGGGGGACAATGCAAATATGACGCTATTATGTGGTAAAGGTGGCCGTTTTTGCTCAGTGGATGTCGTTTAACGTGTTCCCTGCCGAGCCAGAAGATCCCACTCACCCGGTTCTGACGTCGCCGGTAAGCCACCAGCATGCTAACGAAGATGAGGAGCATGAAGACCCCCTGGATGGCCAAGACGCCGGCCCTCAGGAGCCCGTCCTCCTGCACTCTGCAGGGGGTGCTGTCCTGGCACTTCTTGCAGCCGGGCCAGCACGGGAGGCAGACGGGCATGTTGGGGTAGCACACGCCGCCGCCGCCGTCACTGCCGTTGGCGGGGCCCCCATCTGCATGAAAACACACACAGCCATGTGACAACCCCCCATTCAAGTCACCTTTTCAACGGCCAGTGTACAGTCAGTGGAAAGTTTATTCTTTTAGGTCTTTTTTCAACTGTCAGTAAACAGCCATTTGGGGCCTTAATGAGCTCTAGGACAAAAAACGGAGGGAACAAAATGCAAAATGCAGAATACAGTGCCCACACACAATCTAGCCTCTAAACATAATGAATACTTCTCACTGAAGTATTTTCAATTATTTTTGAATAACTGGTAAGGTTAAGGCCACTGCTGGATGCGATAATACATAGTAATTACATATTACATAACATGTGTTCAACCAGTGTTGCTTTTCATCTTTTTACCTTTATTTTTTTTACACTTCTGTCCTCATGTGAAATCATATAAAAATAAGTTGTAGTGGAAACAAGTTGAATTGAAAATTTAAATAAAACTTTCAGACTTAATGTATAAAAATATATTTTCCGGAACTACATGGGCAGTATACAGTGGAGTGTGAAGGATAAAAAGCTATGATTTTTTTGTCATTTCACTCCGTGTGTGATGGGATGTTGGCTGACTTACCCATGTCCTCAGAGGATATCTCAGGATTGTAATATCCTTGTTTGCAGCGGCAGCAGTACTGACCGAGCCGAAAGCCTCGGCCTGGAACAGGCACACACTGAAACAGAGAGAAAACTTAGTTTGTTTGATGTTCGGTTAGGATTAGAATTAGTTTTTAGTGTGTAGAAATCATTAATCTGAGGCGAAAGAATCAGCACCATTTATGATAAGACACCATTTATAAAAACTTCAACCATCAGAATTAAAGTAAAAGATCAGTTTAAGTAATTTAATAATTGTTTGTCTTCAGCTGTTACTTTCTTTAAATGTATGTGGGTTCCCTCAATTTCTTTCTATTCATCAATGATTATTCTGGAATTTTTTTTTGTCCGATAAGTGCAATAAGTTTTTTTTTAATTCATTTTTCTGTTATTCATCTGCTTCCTTCCAACTCATCATGATTGTATTTCACAATTTCTCATCCAAAGTTTCAGATAATACTGCAAAACATGTTGTCAAAAATATTTTTTCCATCTACTTATGATAACTGGTTTAGCTGGTTTAGCTATCGCTGCAAAAACTCACACATTCTGCTGTATGAGAAAGCCTTCTGTAGCTTAAACAGAAACACGTTTTCCATGATTCAGTCCTGGGTTTAGGGAGTCCTCGACTAAAGTGGAAAACGATGACCGCATGAGAACCTTCAAAGGCTCCTAAAAACTGCAAAAAAGCCAACAAAGATGGATATTTGGTCCTTTTGGTTCAGGAGATGGGAGACAATTGGAAAGAAAAAACCCTTTTTGGACTCTGATGTCAGAGTATTTAGGGAGAACTGATGCATGCACAAGAGAGTGACTGCATAATGAAAAGGCCCCAGCCAAAAACTCCAAACCAGAAACTGTTTGGGTTGAAAAGTAAAAAACGCTTAAGGAAACATCAAGTTGGCGATGCACTGCCTCTAATTATTTAATAGTGTCTAAATTAAGTACAAGTAACTTTCATGGTATCAGCCACTAAAAGAAACTAGCAACAACTCTGAGCTGTCCTGTTTTCATTTATGTCTGATATTAATATAACTGAGGATTATTCAAAACACTGAGAGTAATTTTATGGGAAATTATGGTTCTATAACCTTTTCACTGTAAAGAAAAAGAGAACGATGAACAGCAGCATTCACAGAGCTAACTTACAATCAAAGTCCCACAAACCTACACACCACCTTTGCCATTGCAAAGGCTGGACTATGGAATAGCTCGTTTTAATTTGTTTATCCTTTTAATTTTTTATCATATTCTTTTTATGTAGATCTTTTTCATTGCTCATTATTGTTAATGACAGGAAGTGTGATAGCTTTTTAAAAATAAGTTGATGAAACAGTTGAATTTTCTGTCTGACATGCTCGACTATTCCAAGTGTATTACGGTAAATATTTGGTTCTAAATAGGCTACACATTGTAGCCTACCATCCATTATAAACTTAGTTGACAGGGCATCTAAAAAAAGGTTTAAATCTTTTTGTGCCAGCCTAAACAGTCTGCGCCCGTCACTGATGTGTACTTTCCCTTTGATCACATTCTACATCCACTATATGATCATCACAGACAAAAAAAAGCAAGAAATATCTAAGCAAGAGCCTAAAAAAAGGCACAATCTGTGTTAAGTGCGTCCCAGGTCAACATGACGCTGAACTGTGTGGATTTTGAGATTGCGGCACTGTTATTCTGAACTTAAAAGCACCTGAACGGATGGAGGCTGAAAACAGGGTCACATTACTCTGTCATTCTGATTCCCTCTGATGCTAGCATAAATTTAGTCAGCCAGGACCCGGAGACAAACACACACATACACACACTTGAAAGCTCTGTGGGTTAATCTACGCTAAAAGCTAAATGGATACATAATGCCTCCACTGAGAGAATTATCTTTTTTCTAGAGAAATCCTGTTCCCCAGCACACACAAACCTAGACGCTTACAAACACACACTTGTGTCACATATGGATACTCAAAGTCGCGTTGGATGCTCAAAGACCTAATGGAACGCGTTGAACTTTAAAGTGACACGGATTATACGGCGGTCAACTTAATTCTCCTCACGTTCTCGTCTAAATTGAATAAATTCGCTCATCCGTCGTGTTTAAGTGGAATCTTCCAAAGCTTTACAGTTTCATGGCCGCCCCAAAGCCTGTTGTTTGCATCGATGTTTGTAGCGACAGCCTAATAATTGAACGTCACGGCTTGGCACTTTGTTGTGGAGCGCACGGGGGAAAAAAACTGTGGATTTCTTGTTATGCCGAGATGGAACTTCAGCCACTTCATTCATCAGTGACCACTTTTGATTTTAGCAGGTAAAAGATTTAACAATATTAATCAATATCTACAAACAAAAATGGAGATCAACCAGAAAATCCCAAACCAGTTAATTTCAGAGCATTTCCACGAAGGGCTGAAAAAAAACAAACTATAAACAGGTGTGGTGACGACTAAAAAGCAACAAAAAAGTGACTGCTGTTGACGTGAGAAACAAAAAAAAATCCCCACATCTTCCACAAATCTACATCATCCAGATAACAGACAGATTTTACTTCTTGAGGAAGCTGAGATCGGCATAAAATCGAGAATTTTTGGGATAACCCTGATCATCCTCTTCATAAGACTGTAACTGGAAACCAGAGCCCGTTCAGTCAGAGGCTGCTTCAGATTGGTTGTTAAACGGACAGCTAGAGAAGATCCTTCCTGCATACAGCCATAGCAATCTATAAAAACTAAATTAGTAACAACAACATTTAATTTCTCTTTGGGATAGATAAAGTCTTTTAGAATTAAATGGAATTTAATTGATGAAATCTTACAGGGGACCCAAAATGAGAAGACATAAAAAACAATGGTGACTTTGGAGTCAGGCATGAAGTTTGAGATGGTCTATGATGAGAAGAGGGACAGACAAAATAAGGGAAACAAGAAAAGATAAAGCTTTAAAAGAAAACAAATAATAATGCAAAAAATGGGGAAACACTGAGTGGCAAAATATTAAGTGGGGATCGGAGCTTTTATGGATATGGCAGTCTAACATGAGAGAGATGGTGTTTGACAGAACTGTAAAGGAAACAAGAAGATCAAATTGGTGACTTGGTTCCATTCTTTTTCCACCAGTCTGTCCAAATGCTTAAACAGAGGTGTGTCAGAGTGTGAAAAGCACACGACGAGTTTCTGGGATGTTTTTTGGAGTCTACTTTTGTACTTCAGACCTCCCTGAGTGCAACGCATAAAGGAAAAGTATGTCAGAGAGCTGGATTATGGCCATAATCCATCAGATCATCCTGCAGTCCGCTACCAAGCACAGCCACCTTTAAATAGACCGCCGAGATGAGAGGTAGAGGATTGACTGCGAACGGATAGACGGGCGGGGAAAGGGAAGGTGGAGCGGGAGCGGATGGGGGAGCGGACGGATGAGCGGGAATGAATGGAAAAAAAAGTCTAAATTAAGAAATGAGCACAGAGAAAAGTTTTCCAAACTGGTCTGGAAGATCACAAAATGTAATTAAGGCGTCGGTGGTACTAAGAGCTGTGGATGAGTTGGACAGTAACTCTCAAAATGTAATGACCAACCTGTTCTCGTTACCAGGGAGTCAATCATTGCCGTTTTGTCAAAGCCATTTGCATCACAGGACACACAGAAAGTATTTTTATGAATAAGTAGCTTGCATAACTGCCACATAAACATTCAAAGAGGAGAGCTGAGATACTAACAAATGAGATTTGAGGTAAAGATCACCTTGGAGCACTTTTTTTTTTTAAATTTTGGGCTGGTTCATGTACATTCATGGTTTACTTGCTGTTTTGTTTATTTTTAGGAGCATTTTTGGCTAAAAAATACAGTCCTCCATGTGATGAAGCCGACATTTCACATGATCTGAGGTAAATAAACCGGTTCATTCGATTAGTAAGCATCCTGATATCAAACTCTGAAGGGTTCCTTCTGCACTGAAGCCATTTTTCCTGATTAAGTGATGTTCTTCTAGACCAGGATTAACTAAACTTGGACAGGCTGCCTCCATTCAGTGGAGTAAAGACCATACTTTTCACTTTTAGCTCCTAACTGGTCGGGTCCAGGCACTCAAATTGGGAAGCTAGGTTAGGAAAGTTGGGAAAAATCCACGTTTACCTTGAAACCATGACCATCTATTACATATACATACGGATAATGAGTCCCACTCCTGCTTCTAAAGACCCGATGCTTAGTTCTTACAGGAAAAATTCTATTTCCAGGTGTCCCAAAATGTCCTCTTAGCTGAAAAGTCTTTGGACTTATGGTAGGTTTGCAGATATGTTCTGAAATGATGTGTCTGTCCTCAGAAAACACCGACATTATTATACAAGGCACCAAAGTGTAAAGCTATTTCCAACTTTACCTCTTTAACTTTCAGATAAATACTTACTGCTTCATAGAGTGAATGAGAAAGCTGTTGACTACAAATGAATAAGTCGAGGTTGGTTACATGTTGAAATGGTTTAATTCCTTTGATTTAATGCTTAATATTCTATATATCAAATATTTTTTTCAGACAGCGAAAAGTCTCGCTAATTTGTATAATCATGAGCTGAGCTGAATCATATTTGAAACACGGTGCTCACAAAAGAATTTCATTATAATACAAATATTCAAAATGTTGAACAATAAAGAATGCTTGTTGCAAGAAGAAAGCTATGAAAGATCCTTAGGTGTGCAACTAAATCCATACCTATAAGCTCACTTCTGTAACAGCTGGATGTTTTTTTTTGTACCCCACTGGGGTAACTGTTCACCTGATTGTACAACCTTGTGCCGAACCGCTGCACAATTTCTAAGTTTATTCCCTTGGTTGACGGATAGATGTACAATTAGTTTAGTTTAAAACAAAACTGTTGCTCCATCAATTCATTTAAATTGTAGAAACAAAGTTTTGGGAAATTAACTAAAAAATTCCAGTTGTGGTACTGAATGAAGTCATGTCTTTAGATGCTAGTTTGATTTCCTGAGTCTAAAAAGAGAAATGTGTCCATAAACTGCGATTTTTTTGTGATTAAACAGTCATCATATGTACTTTAAATTTAGACTCTGAATGCATCTCATTTTATTTTCATTCCAATGTGTTTTCCAAAGAAATACTTGATTCATGCTTTGGTACTAGACCAGCTCTTTGGTTACAGATTATTTGGTTCATTTATAGAAAAATACATTTACCCTTACAGTACTGTGGAAGAATTTTCTCCCTCTGGCCTACCTCCATGGTGGTGCGATTGCATTGGTGAGTATCAGCAAACCAGTTGTCTCCAGGCATACACTGGTCCAAGTCGATGTCCTGAATGTTGACGTCCACACGTATCACACCTCTGACAGTCAAGACACATGTACACACGTAAAAAATAGGGATGGGGGGTCACAAGTTATGTGTCAGAGTAAAGAAAGAAAAGAAGATGTGGGGAAGTCCTTTATCTTGTGTTGTAGATCCACATTTTGCCATTTCTTTTCCTTTTTAATTCTGAATTTGGGTTTATTTTTTCTTCAGAATGAAAGAGGAAAGGCCACTTTGGCCAGTGTTTTTTTTTTGTTTGGATAATTGTCAAGTTTTCCTTGTATGAAAGACCAAATTAATCAAAAAAAATTCTTTTTTTTGTTTTGTTTTTTTACCAGTAAGACAACAACAGGTTTTGTAATCAAATTACTGAAAAATTTTTAGGTTTCCTGTGACATCATGCTTTGAAAACTGTTCTTGTTTGGACTTTCAGGCAGCTGATATAAATCTTATTCAAACCAAAAACACATAAGCTGGTGTGTGGGCACCAATGACCTGAAATCAGTGTCATAATTACTTTCAAACTAAACATTTGGAATAAAATCAGACACTTTCTCACTGTGTCTCTATTGTGTGTGTATGAATTTTCCGGCCTTACCTGAACTCTGGAGTCAAGTCGGGTTTGAGTCCGTAGAAGGAGGTCGACAGGGTGAGCACCCAGCCGGGGACGAAGCGTCCGTCCCTACAGTCCAGAAAGGGGGCGCTGGCCCAGTGGACGCCGCTGCGGTTGGTGACGTAGCTGTCTCCCTGCCCCCATTTGGGGGTGTCCAGGGTGTTGAGGTCGTTGAAGAGCACCCGCTTGGACAGGGCCGCCGTGCGCTGGTCGGACTCCGGGAACTTCCACCTCCTGAACCAGCCGTCGTCCGGGGCCGGCGGCGGCGGGTGGAGGGCGTCCCAGGCTTTGGACAGGTCCTGCAGGACGATGGCCCGCAGCCGGGCGGCGGGGTCCCGGGTGGCGCAGAGCACCAGCTGCGGGACCGGGGCCGTGGGGTCGGCGTCGAAGGTCAGCAGGGCCCTCTGGACGAGCGCGTCGGCCTCCAGCAGGGCGCGGACCAGGGCGTGGTACCACTCCATGTCCTCCTGCACCGTGCTCTCCCGCAGGTCGCTGGCCTGGAAGATCATGTTGAGGAAGTTGGCGGCGTTGGCCAGCGCGTCCAGCGCCGGCTGGAGGGGGGCGTTGAAGTTGCCGGGCAGGGCCCCGGTCTGGCCCGTGGTGCTGTAGGCGCGCGTGCAGCGGCCCGTTTTCAGAGTGGACGGGTCTCCGGTGTAGAGGAAGGTCTCCGCCGGCGTCCAGTCGTCCTCCGGCTCCGTGGGAGCCTCCGAGGGCGTCCCTCCGAACCAGGAGGGATCGGTTGAGGGACCCGAGGAGTTGGTGGAGTTCGTTGAAAGATCGGTGCTGTTGAGGGCCTCCACCATGACTCCGGATGGCAATTCTGGAGTCACCTGAGCTCTTAGGAAAGGCATGTGCAGAAGGAGAACCCACACAGGACTCATCCTGATTCACTCCAGGGACCAGCAGGAGGAAGGGAGCGGCCACGCGCAGACAACACTTTGTGACCAGATTGCAATTTCTTTGAAAAGAAGAGCCTCACGTGATAAAGAAGGCGCAGGCTCCGCGCGAAAGGTCATCTTTAAACGAGCGCACTCGGCTCCATTCGTGCGCATTTTGCGTCCGTGCGCATCCTCTCGCGTAAAGATGTGAAACCCGTTCATCTGCCGCGTTCGTGATGAAAAAGGAGGGGACGCGATGGCGAGACCTGCATGTCCGGAGTCCGACCGATGTGTGCCGCTTGGTGTTGCCCGGCCTCCGTTTGGAAATGTCCGGCTCATCCGCGCACAGAAGTGTGCGCAGCCTGAAAGTTGTGGCTACCCCTGCGTCAGACGGCAAGGGAAGGAGACGCGAGAGCAGAATGCTGAAGGGGTGAAAAGGGAGGAGCAGATTTCCTCCGGTTTTTCTCCACCTCTCTCTCTTTTCTGGTTCGGTCTCCGGAGCATCTGTTGCTCCGCAGAGCTTCAGGCGATCCGCCGCTCCATCCCCGTCTCCATTCTCCCGGGGACTTTTCTCTCCACATTGACAGGGACGCGTACCAGGGCTGGAAGGTGATGAGAGTGGCACATCTGCTACGTGTGTGTGTGTGTGTGTATGTGTGTGTGTGTGTGTAGTTTCCACAAAAGGAGAGGATGATGATGTGGCCGCGCAGAGATGAGTGTTAAGCTCTGCATCCATCAAAAAATGGCCCTGCTGGATGGATGGATGGGTGGATTAACCCCTCCACTGGAGAGTGGAGTGAGATCAGGGTGCTCTTTTACTGCCCCCCCCCCCCTCACACACACACACACACACATACATACAGATACACACATGCAGATCATAATCAAAGAGTCAACTTATTTTAAGTTTAGATGGATTTGTTTCCTGGATTTTGATATGTTTGGGTAGCCCGAGAGTGAATTAACTATTTGTGTGTGAGATCCACGCAGAGGAATACAAAACACAAAGGCAACGAATGTGTGTATGTGTGAAAAGCAAAGAATTTTAGAGACACTGTGTAAAATGTTTGCGAAAAAAAGACATGAGATGAATGAAGCATACAAGAATTCTTGTTTTGGTGGCCATGACAACCAGCCTCTGAGAATCCTCTTTTAAAGTACGCACACACACATAGACACTCACACAAGGACACACTCTCTCACACACACACACACAAACTCAGTGATACTACTCCCACCCTGGGATTTTTACTCTGAGTGATGATAGTGCTGCTGCTAGCAATGCTAGCATGGCCTGTGTGTGTTTGTGTGTGTGTCACTGTGATGTTGAAATGTAACCGTCTCATTGTCTGCTCTAATGGAGAGATGAAAACATTTCAACAGTAATCACCTAACTTAAAATTTAAAAAGAAGAGCATTTCAGACACATATCGTCCTTTCGATGCATTCCTCTACGCCTTTAACTCATCAAGCCATCAGAAATGATAAAATAATGAATTATTATGTTTCTTTGCTAGTAACAGGCACCATAATGGATCCAGGGTTATTTATAATGTGACAGATCACATCAAATATCACGTGTAAGAACTTGAAAGATACTGTCTGGTTCAACCTAATTAGAATCAAAGTCACTTTGATATTATCATAGTTCCATCAGCAGTCAGTTAAATCCCAAAAGATATCTGGTATGAGGAAACCAACGGATTGCATCAAATATTCTCACTACGGCAAGATGTAGACTCCTTTTAAACTAATATGAGAACCACAACTAGGCAAAAAAACTAAATCAGGACCAGAACCAGCTCTGTCTGGTCTGACTGGGAGAACAGGAAGAGGAGACGACCAGCATGGAGACAACTGCTGAGAAAGAAAAATACAACAACAATGTCACATGAACATGGAGAGGAAAGAAAGCAGAGGGGGGAGAGGTGCATCATGGGAACCCCCCCAACAGTCTGGGCCTATAGAGGGAGGAGAGGTGCATCATGGGAACTCTGGGATGTTTAAGGATGTTGTTGTTTTCATTTTCTTGGTTTAGATTTCTGTATTATGTTATCCTGTTATCACAAAACTTATTTACCCTAAGTTTTGGTTGTGAGTTTAAACTTGTCTGGTTTGTAGTTTTATTCTGTCCTGCTGCTTGTGTCTTGGTTAGTTTACAATGTTCTTCTTGATTCATGTTCCCTACTTCCTGTGTTTTCTTTCATTGGTTGTCGTCGGTTTCCTGTGTCTGTTTGTGTTACTTCACTTCCCTCAGGTTCACTCTGGTTTTAAAAAACTCGATTACCTTCATTTTTTCTTCGTTTCACCTGCTCTGCATCCACCGATCCCTCTCCCATCTACAAGAGCTTCCCTGCTTTATAAAGTCCTGGTCAGATCCTAGTCCCAGCTTTTTAACACCCATTTCCTTCTCCTCATCCTCATGGTTCTTTTCATTTACTTTAGTTTGTAGGCTTTTGTTGTTTTTTTTTACTTTTTCCAGTGTAGTTCAGAGCTCCCATTTGTTCGGTTACTTCTGCTGGGAAAAAATCCCACTTTGAACGTTTTAAAATGTGGTCCCGCATGCTCATTCAGAGCGTTATGTGAGGAGAAGACTTTTAAATAAATGAGTTTGAACTTCTCTCGCAAAAGCTCATCTTCTTTGTTAATTTTTCAGTAAGACACCTGGATCTGCACCTCTCAAATAATTATTTACGTCAACGTCCAATAGTAAAACACCACAAAGATTTCTGTTCCATCTTTCAGTTCCATGTTTTTGCTTTGGTTCCTTCTCTAAGTTCTGTATTTTCTGGTCATTCTGAGTTTCCTTTTGTTGTCCCCTGTCCTGGTCATCGTCTCCACTGCCTTCCCCCATGTCGGACACCCCAGGCTGGACTCATTCACGGATCAGTCCCCTCACAGGTGAGTTCAGGTCCTCAGCTTTCTTTATTCCCCGTCATATTCTTATTGTAAACCCTTTAAAAAGGAGCTTATGTTTACTCCACACTGTCATTTTGTTCCTCGCAGTCTTGTTTATTTCTGTGGTTTTCTTTTATGCCGTGGTCTACACTTTTAGTTCTTCTGAAAAATCTAAATAAATTGGACCAAAAAGCAATGCTCTGAAATCCTAGCACTTCCTCAAGCATGATACACATAATTTCCACCTTTTTAACCTGAGACTCCCATCTGAAGAGTTCAGTCTTAAATTCTAATCCATTTCTAGTCTTCTTCTGTGTGCATATCCCTCGAGTTCTCATTGTGTGTTTGCATGAGTCTACACTTAGTCCACATTTTTAAAAAAGATGATAAAACGTGTGTAATTCAAATGAGGAAACTCATATTTTAGACTGTAAAAGCGGTCCTGATCAACTCTCCAACAGTTATGAGTCGTGGTCTTCCTGTTATAGTGGTATAGAACTGATTAAGCAATGGTGGCTTTTAAATGATACCTCAGCTCCTTTTCCTTTAGTAATTTACTCCTTGGGTGTCCCTGATCCGTCAGAGGCTGTTTGCCGTTTACAGGCACACTCGTTCACTCGTTCACGGCTGTTTTTGCTCATCTGGGTCCTTGAGGTTGCTCAGTGTTGCTTTGGTAAAGCATTGAAACAAACTAAATACACCAAAATAACATGAAAAATAACTGAACGTGAAACAGATTTATTAGTAATGTTTTTTTTACCGCTGAACTTTGACCTCCGGGCTGCGTTACATCAATATTCACCTGCACAGGGAAAGGCGTTAGTTTGATTATTCCACATAAACCTCACATGTGAACAAACACTGCTACATTTCTTTGGCTTACAGGCAAACACACACTTGCATACACACACTGGAAGGATTAACAGATCTTGATCCACTGTCCATTGTGCACGTGCTGAATGGCCTGCAGCGCCATCTGCCTGCCACCCTGCAACAACACAACCCAACACAACTCAACCCAACCTTTGTGTTGTATAGTCTGGCCTGAATCTGTGCTGTTCTTTGCTCTACATGCTAAAAAACACGTTTTAATCCAAATATAAAAAGCAAAACGTTAGTTATTTTGTAATCGTACTGACATGACGAACACTTTTTGAGGGACATTTGTGTTTTCAAGATGTTTCCTGCTGACTGTGTATGGCTCATTAACTATAACTGGGATTAATGTGTAACTTTATGGTTGATCTAGTCTTAAAAACTGTTTCTGATTATATCATTGTGCCAACATAAACTGTTAGAGTTTAAATTTTAGGTGTTCTCCAAAACTCTCAGGGTTCCTCTATTTTGTTGTTACCGATAGGTTAAGACTAGCATTATTATAATGGTTTCATCATTAATTGGATTTACAGGTGAATATTCTGATAATTATTTGCAACCAGAATCAAATGCATAAGACTAAAGACATTTCTATTTTCAATTCTGAGTATAACCGGATGAATTGCTCAACTGTAGTTCCCATAAAGTGGTTTCATATTCATGGTATTAATTCAGCTGAATCAATAAGCAAACTTTAATGTCTTTCTGCAGAGAGGATTGACCAGTTTAAAAAACATGTACAACGTCCAAATTGTTTATTGGTGTAAACTCCGATTAGGAAATTAAATCTGAGTTCTGTCTCAGTCACCATCTCCATTTCCTGTTTTATTCTGAAATCAGAGTTATTTCTGGTTTGCAGCAAAACCTTAGCTGGTCCAGCTTTCCAAAGCGTCAGTCTGGTCAGTTTCAGCTGCACCTTAGCAGCTCATCGAACTCTTACGGCCCGGTCTTACTCCGGCGTGGGTCGAGTTTGGTTTTGATGAGGGTCACTGGTCTGTTTTCATGTGTATGATATTTATCGTTTGCATATACGCGTCAAATAACAGCTCAGATTTCCTGACATTCATGGTAGTCTCTGGTTTTGAGTCATCAAGCAGATATCACTTGAGGATTCAATTAATTCTGGATGACTTCAAGCTCTAGTGTTGGTAACAGTGGAGTGACCCAGCAAAAGGACAGGCCCTGGACACAAATGCAATAAGGGCTGGGTTCTACCACACCCCTTGTAAAATGTGAAAGAAGGCCTCTGAGACAGTGACAGTGGCAGATGTCTGCAAAAGTTGGTGTAGAAACGCTTAGCTACGGTCCTGTTGGGGTCACTGACCTTTATGGTCACATATGCTGGACCTGAGTTGGATGTAGCGGGGCAGGAGGTCTCCAGTTTGGACCTGAGCAGCACTCACTGCTGTTTTATTCACGTTTATACTTCAGTTGTGGATTTCCATCCGGGAGGTTAAGCTGATGAGGCCAGTAAGATATTTTAGTTTGGGTTTTCGTAGCCAGTTAAGTTTTCACCCTCCATAAAAACCACTGTCCTTTATTGCATTTCAAACCTTCTCTGTTTATGGTTTATCATATTAAGAAAACTATCTCCATTGCCCAAATAAGACCAATGCCATCTGTGGTTAGGAGAAAAAAATACAGATTTAATCCAACAAAACTTGTTATATTGCATACAAAATCTCACTTTTCTAACAAAATAGATCCACAAATATACTTGGTTTGAATGTATTAAGTGTACTGAACTTAAAAATACTGTCTTTAACCAAATCAGATTAGTTTTAATTTGTGAAATGACATGAATTATGTTTTAGGGGTTCTTTGTTGACCTCTTTGTTAGTTTTAGCCTTCTATAGAAGTTACTAACAGCTGAACACTGTCCATTCGGACAGGGGAGGGCAGTTCCATTTCTTGAAGGCTGCTGTCCTGCAGGTTTCAGATGCTGCAGCACACCTGACGCAAATCGATGCACGATTGGCAGAATGGTGCAGAATCTTTACAAGAGATCAGGCGTGCTGAAGCGGGGAAGCATGTAAAAGCTGCTGGACGGCAACCCTTAAGGACCAGAGATGTCTACAAAAAAGGGAAAAAGCAGAAACCCAGGAAGTGTGAGTTAGTTGTAGCTGCCTTGTTAGAGGAGAGGATAGGAGATTGGACTGGACAAAACCATTTGTAGGGAAAAGGTGGGGGTGGTCCAGTATTTTGAAAGTCCATGCACAAGTATCTTTGTTCTGGTTGAATTTTTATTTCTAATGTGGTTATTTTTTTACTCTTCAAAGCCATAAAAGTATAGTCTGAAAATCCCTCCAACTGCTCTTCTGATGACCAGAAGCCAGAGAGAAATAGACGGTCTTTATTCTTACAGGGATGTCACATTAGTCTCTGCTTTAAATTTTTATTAGTTTGCGGCCAATAAAGCAAACATTTTTCCCATATGGCATTTATGATTTAGGATTTTTTGTCAGTTTTTTTCCATCCATTTCAATCTTGTTTGATAAATTATTTTCTCAGTTAAGATATATGACTTTTTTTTATGCCACACTATAGGCTATTGTTAATGTATCACAGAATAAAGGAATCAATATATAATATTTTTGTAAACAGTGGGATCTATCTATCTATCTATCTATCTATCTATCTATCTATCTATCTATCT
>JABUIW010000045.1:109582-149337 GCA_013363375.1 Menidia beryllina | reverse complement strand
TCTATCTATCTATCTATCTATCTATCTATCTATCTATCTATCTATCTCTTACTCAAAGGTTTTTCATATTAGGCACTTTTCATACAAATTACAACACAAAGTGCTTTATATATAATAAAAACAGAAGACATTTAGGAAGTTATATAAGAATATGATTAGGAAAAAGACTGATATTAATCCTCTGTCCTCTGTTAATGTCCCAAAACTACACGAGTGTCCCATTTATACACAGAAACCGTGATTATTTTTAAAAATAAAAGGTCAAAATGCTGCCATAACCCTCAGTGTGCTGCTGGGTTGAACTGTTTCTGTGTGTAAGCAGAATTGTTTTCCAACGTTGTTTTTATTTGATCATTTCCAGGCACAGTTATTTAGTTTAAAAAGAGGGTTTGTGAAACAAACAAAAAAAAAAAATCAGCTGTGAGGCTGAACTGCTGCATCCGACGGCGTAATATGATGTGAAAATGCCAACAGTGGGAATTTATGGTTCTCATCATCGGCGCTCATGAGGAGGTATTATAGGCTGAGCAGGGGAGGGAGGAGGAGCGGGTGGGGCCTGAGCACGGGGAAGGCAGTCAGACTGTGTGTCACCGGCCGGAGAGACTCTCTTCTGGATTTTTTATTCCGCCAGCCGGGGAAAAAAAAAACAAAAAAAAAAAACCCGACCGCATGTCTGACCCGGGGTCGGCCTGCCGCCGGGAGCGATCCGCTGTCATTTCTGCGCCGTCCGCAGATGGATGCTGCTGCCGCTGCGCCGTCGTCGTCGGGGGGAGCATGAAAAAATCGCCCGATACGATTGTTTGCGTTTCCGCTCGCAGCCCACAGCCTGCACGGGAGGCGGCGACGGCTCGGCCCTTTCTTTATTAAGGAGCGAGATCCCCCCCCCCCCCCCCGCGCGCGGGTTAGCGATGTGAGGGAGCAGGATCGCCTTGTAAAAATTCTCGTCTCGTGATCCCGTCGAATAATTATGAACAACGCGCAAGATATGTCGCCCGATTTTGTGTTGATGCGCCTGGTTTCCGCGGCCGAAGATGACCGCCTGGACGCTGAAAACGGGAATCTGCCCGGAGGAGGAGTGGTGGTGGTGCCAGCGGGGCTGGGGAAGGAAGCCCTGGCGCACAGCGGCGTCAAAGCCGGGCTGGACATAAGCCGGGATCCGGCGGCCGGCCTCGAGCATCCCGCCGGACACCCGAACAAAGCCCAGCAGGCGAGCGGCGAGCGCGCGCCCGCGCCGGACGCCGGGGCGGCCGAGGGCCGGGCCGCGCGGACCGCGACCCCCCCGCCGCAGCGCGCCGTGGAGGCCCCGGGCTTCGACTTCGCCCCCAGCTCCGGCCTGCGGCCTCAGCTGCTCGTCTTCTCCAACATAATGCGCAACGGGGACGGGATCTTAGAGCTGGACCGGCTGAGTCAGCAGAAAGACGTCCTGGACCCGGGTCCCGGATCCGGCCGCTCCGGCCCGGCCGTCAACAACAACAACGCCGGGGGGCTCCGGGACGCCGAAAGGCTGCAGCCGGGGGGGCAGATTCAGCAGCAGAGGCAGCAGCAGGGGGGGCACAGGCAGCAGCAGCAGCAGCAGCAGCAGAACCGGCCCCCGGGTCCCAGCGGTTCCGTGCCCCCGGACCTGCAGGGCCGGATCCAACCCCCCGGATCCAACCCCCTGACCGTGCTCGACTCCAAGTGGGGGTGCGCCGGCGCGGACAGGGAGGGCGCCGTGTTCGAGCTGGCCCGGAGGTTCGGCGAGCTGGGGGTGGACGCGGTGCCCAAGATGCTGTTCAAAGCCGGCGCGCTCCCCAACTGCTCGTGCCAGGGCGCCCACGGCCCGGTCGGGGCCGGAGGGGAGCCCGGCGACGACCCCGCGGAGACCAGCGACGCCCTGCTGGTGCTGGAGGGCCTGGGCAGCGGGGACGTGGAGGGTCTGGGCATGGAGGACGAGGCGGACGACGAGAGCAGGCGCCACGAGTTTCTGCTCAACCGGAAACGGGAGATAGTCAAGAAGATGTCGGGGGCTTTCTCCATCAGCGGCTTCCAGGTGGAGCTGAGGCGGCAGGTGGAGGAGGCGGACGCGGGAGGGGGCGGGGCGCACCTGGGCGCGCAGGTGTGCGGCTTCCACGGGGCCGTGCCCGGCCGGCCGCCCCCCCACGCCGGCTCCGGCCACTCGGAGGCTACGGTCCACGCGCCGGCCAACTTAACGACACCCACCCAGAGCTCCCCCTGGGCCACGACCCCCAACCCCAGCCAGGCGTCGACCCCCCGGAGGCGCCCGGAGCGCTGCGCCAGCGCGCCCCGGACCCCCACGGGCCGGGCCGCGGGCGGGGAGAAGGCCTTCAAAGGTCCGGGGAAGTCCAAGAAGGGCTCGCTAAAGATCCGACTGAGCAAACTGTTCCGGACTAAAAGCTGCAACGGCTCCAGTCACCTGCTGGATAAGAGACCCTCGGTGTCGTATTCGGTGTCGTCTGCCGGGAGTCTGGTGGACATGGCGGGTGCGTCGTGTCCCGAGCAGGATCCTGACAGGTGAGAATGCTAGACAAAAACCAAACAAAACAACAAAAATACTGGTCAGATGAATTAGTGTGGTCAAAAATAAGAGCATCCTAATAGAAAAAAAAAAGGTCGAGCGCAGATGCTCCCACCGGAAGCTGAGCTGCTCTGAGACTCTGTCACTAACACTTCTTCTGCATCCCCCCTGTCCTCTCATCTTCTTTTCCTTTCCTTCTCCTCCGCCTGTGTTGTTGTCGATACAGCCACAGCCAGGCCAGACTGACCAGGGCCCACAGTGCCTTTTCCCCTGCATCCCTCTCTGCTTTCACTGGTAAGGTCTGCTTCGCTTAAGAAAACGGTTGAAAAATATGGAGGCAGAGCAGCCAATCCACAGCCGTTACTGTGAGCTATTACTGTGTATCATAGTAACCAAACAGGAAAAAAAAGTCAAATAAGACTAAATATATTGTGGCCACTTCTCTTCAACACTTTCTCTTCATGCTTCTCTTTAACAGCACCATACTGAGTCTTTCACTATTTGAGCATGTGCACACTCTTCTTCTTTTGTTGCTCTTTTTGGGATGAGATAGGGTATAACTTTTGATCAACCTGCAAAACACGAAGATTAGAACAAGAGTTTTAATTCAACACAGTAGTGTAAAGATGTTCCGAATATGCATTATGTGAAAAGGACCTTAAAATATGTCATCTTCAGTCACGCCACAGAACAATAAAGAGGTATAAAGCTACTAAAAAGGTAAAGTTAGCCCTGGAAATTTACTTCCATAACTGAAACATTAATACAATGTGTCTTAAACAATGATCAAGTCATCAGTGCAACAATCTCCAGGTGACATAATGATATTTTGGTGCACGTTCAGGACCTGGAGGGCCCCAGGCTCCTTATGGCCATTGACCCAGAACCAGTTTCATTCAAATTTGAATGTCCACAACTGTTACTGTAAACCCCAAAAAATAAGAAAAGGTACAGTCTATACGATTGAAAATAAACACTGATTTCTGTGAACAGCCATCTCACGTGTAAGCTATAATGTTAAAATAAGTTTTTATTGAATTATTTTTGGCTTAAATGACACACTAAGCATCATGACATTGACAAATAAAGCACCAAGCATGGAGGTAAACGGGCACTTTAAAAAAAATAAATAAAAACTATTCCATTGCACTGGCTATTCTAAACAGGCAGGATTACTTTTTGGCAGAAAATAGTTTGTCCATCCTCTTAATCCGCATGAGCTGTGCCAAACATTGACTATAATACATTTTTAATGCCGAGTTCTTTGGAAGTAAGTTGAAACTGTTGCCGGACTCACTTTAGGGGATTTCAGTCCAAAACCTCCAACGTTTTCTTTCAGGAAATTGTTATAAAGACCCTTTAGAGGAAGGCAGAAATACATAAACCAGAAAGAGGTATCTATTATGCTTTGGATTCAGGAGAATTCTAACCAGCACACGTGTCATGAGTGAAAAGGTAATTTAGCTAAATGGAAGAAGGTAAAGCACATAAAGACCAAGACATTTAAAAAATATTGGGAGATGACAGACGTCCATCGGATTTGTGGCAGAAATCAGTTCAAATTAAAGTGGTAAATAGCTGACTTCTTCCCTTCAAGCTGATAAAAAACACAACCAAAATAATAAGGATGAGTGCTTTCTAATCTGTAGTAATGGCTGCTCTTTACCATCCAGACTGTTATATTACACCTACATGTTTCATCCAGCAGTTTCTGAGATACACATTTCAGGCGTTTGTATTTTTTCCTATCGGGCTGAAAATACCTTTTTCTGTATATTTCTTAGATCGGTTTTCGTTCCACATTTTTCAAGATATTTCCTTTGTTTCAGGTAAAACTGGCGTATTTAAAGAAAATGTAACTTTGCCACTTAGCAAATAATGAAACCCCACAAACAAAGAGTTAATAACAAATAGGCTCCAGCTACATTTAATGATCAGCATGGCAAATTTGTTATGGGAAAATAAGGAAAATTCTGTCTCTCCCATGTCAAAAAACGTTCATCCATGCTGCCTATTTTTGTAATCCACTCTGTCCCCAAAAGTATGTACCAGATTTAGTTTTGATACAGTACAAACACCAAAACAGAAGATACCACTGTACAGATTTTCACCCTATGCGAATAAGTCGAATTTGTAATGTTGGATTTTGGTGAACCTTTAGTGGTCTTTCTACAGAATACGTGGCCATGTGTATTCAAGTTGATAAGTTCTATGTTTCCAGCTCAAGACACTCTTTGTAAACTTCAGTGTAGCATCAGAACTGGAATATTAGTCAAATAAAACAGTGTAATGACCATCAGAACATAGCCTTTCTGAGTTAGATCAACTATTAAAAGACAACCTGACAATGCTCCTGACAACTCTCAGGTCACCATATTATTAAAAACGTACACACATATTGTACTTTTTGACTCTATTGTGACTTTTGTTGGATTATTGCGCCCGTGGGTGTTCTAGAAACTAACCGAATATCCTCACACATGTTTAACAGATTCTTATGTTAATGGATATGAGAGTTTGAGCACCGTCCACTGCAAGATTGGGCAAACTGACCAGCTGGCACAATTTCTTTAGCTGACTTAATAAGAATATGTTCACAAGGAAAAAGGAAAGGGAGTTTTCTTTTCCATTGTTGCCTTGTGCATGCTCAGGAAGGGGTTTGAGTAAAAAGACTCATGATGGTTTTCTTAGCTAGACAACTGTTTATGAATTTGTTTTTTAGATTAACATAACTCATGTGGATTTTAATTAATTTAATTTATGACTAATAACTATTAATTCAACTGAATCTGCACTATATAAATAGAATATAATAGCAGGATTTGTTTTTAATGGTCCCTCATGACCAAAAATTTGACTAAGCATTAAAACCCTATTCATTCACTTTGGGCACTCTGTGTAAACAATTTCTTTGACGTTTTTCAGATTCCAAAGGCCGAGACTTGATGGATTGAATAGTTTGGCTCCAAACATTTGGTTTAGTTTCTTTCTCAGTACGGGATTTCATTTGTGTAACCAGAGACTCTTTTCTTTCTATTTCTCGTTATTTCTCGATTGTTTTCTGGCCTCAGGTGAGACTGTTTCTCTAGTGGACGTGGACATCTCACGGCGAGGGACGAACACACCGCACCCCCCCACGCCCCCTGCTCCTCCACGCCGAAGTCTCAGTCTCTTAGGTACCTTTTTCTCTCCCTATCTCGCCATCTTTCGTAGCGTTTTCTCTCGATATCCGCGTCTTTTGCCGCTCACATTTTCTGGTATCCGTTTCCAGAAAACTCTGACACAGACAAGTTTTGGTAATCTGCTTTAATCAGATCGGTGGAGCTTTGAAAGGTCAGCACCCGTCACGCAGCATCAGATTTCATTTGAGATCTGGATGCGGTGACTCAATTGATGGTAAACAGAAAATCCTCTGTGGAGAAAAACATGTACAGGTTTTGTTTGTTTTCAACGACTCCTTTGTCTATTTTTTTCCTTCTACTGGCCTTTGGCGGTACAGTAGTTTGATATTTAGTGTCTCTTTTATGACCTTTTCAATCCTACTTTTAGCTATCAACTTGTGTTTTTTAATGACCCAAATATCTATAATATCTCTATCTGTTCCAAGACAAAAGGATGTTTTTTTTTTTCTCCCTGAACACCAACATTTGAGGATTGCACTATATTTTTTCCCTCACCTTTTTCTCTTTAAATTACCTACCAAATATACTGGAGGATTATGTCCTCTAAACATCTGGTTTTAGGCCCCTCTGAATTCAATTGTTTCAGTAGTTTATGTGGAAGTGAACGAAAGAAAAGGACAAACACTGTGGTTGACGTTTCTTGGTTCAGGTCTTTCAAGAACCGTCATAATGGTGACCTTTTTTTTTGTTCGAACACGTTCTCATTCGATAATCACAACACAAAAGTGGTTTGTACAAGTTGGTAAAGTCTCTTCATTTGGTTTAAAAGACTCCCTGTCTGATGGTGCTGAGAGGTCCTCCTTTATATATATATTTTTTATCTTCCTTCTTTTATTTATCCACCCGTTTCCTTCTCTTTATGCACTTTACTCCTTGCTTGTTTTTCTCGACTCTTCCCTTCGGTTTGTCCTCTTTCCTGTCCCGTCGTCTCTCATGCCCTCTATTTTTGTTTTTCTATTGCCTTTTTTTCTCTTTTGTCCTCCTCCTCCTGTCCTTCTTCCAGATGACATAGCGGGTCCTCAGCCAGGGCCTTTTATAGTGAGTGTTATGGGTGCCTCTTTGCAGTCCCTTCCTTTGCCTCTCCCTCCTCCTCCTCTTCCCTCCCACGCCACCATCCAGCATAGTCTCAGCCTCAATGGTAAGACATGTCTGGGAAGTCGGGATTTAGAAAACCGGTGTCCTCTTTTGTGCCTTCTGAGTATAAACGCGAAATTCAGCCATGTTTCTCGATACCGAAAACGCCTGATTTTGCAACTTTGAATGGTCCGATTTAGACGCTTTCCTCCGAGCCCTCCCGCACTCGAACCCATCGGCAGATGACGCCCCCCCGCCGTCCAGACAGGCTCCGCCCCCAGTGCTGTGCGCCCTGCGGCGGTCAGAGGCCAGCAACTTCACGGCCAGTCTGCGAGAGCTGGAGAAGGTAAGACTGTACAGGACTGTCTCAGAAAATAAGAATATTGTGATAAAGTTCTTTATTTTCTGTAATAGATAGGATAGGATATTTGGGTTTCTTAAGCTGTAAACCATAATCAGCGATATTAAAACAATAAAAGGCTTGCGATATTTCAGTTGATTTGTAATGAATCCAGAATGTATGACATTTCATGTTTTTTAATTGCATTACAGAAAAAAGAACTTTATCACAATATTCTAATTTTCTGAGACAGTCCTGTAGACTCAGCTTCCGATCAGAGACTGCTAACATGGCATTTATCTCTGAGTTACTGGCAGGTGGGAAATTTAGCCGACTCCTCCGGGACACCCGCTGGATATTTTAATCTTTAATCTTCATCACAGTCTTGAACGAACACAAATTCTTTCATACAAATGTATGCAGACACATTGTTAACTCACTATAATAAATAATTCATGCCAACTGTTTAGAACCTTTCACATAAACAATCTGTTCAAATCACTCAAATAAAAAAAGACATATAATAGAATACCAATAAAGTTTTGGATCAACAGCGAAAAGAACTTCAAAAGAAAAAAAAAACTAGCAGCTTCTCTTGAGCTAATCGTGACTTTTTAAAAAAAATCAATTTGACTCCATGATTTTTGTCATAATTAACTTCTCTCCTCACTCATTCTGAAAACTCACCAGAGAAACACAGTTATAATCCCAAGCTTCTCTTCTCTGTGCAACATAAACTTAATTTAACAGAGGATGAGATTACTGTAGAAGGAGCTATTAAAGATCAGTAGTTTAGAATAAGTATAGTCACACAAAACTTTGAAAATCACTATTACAGTATTACAAAAAAGTACAGTTCTCATGATTATGATGATTACCACATCTGAATGAGAGCTTTTCATCCTTCAACGTTGTTCAATCTCCACTCTAGGAATCGTACAGGGCAACACTGGGATAAGTTCTCCCAGAGTTCCTGAATGCTTTGTTGGGCTGTGTGTGTCTGCAGTGCGGCTGGTATTGGGGTCCGATGAACTGGGAAGATGCGGAGATGAAGCTGAAGGGGAAACCAGACGGTTCCTTCCTGGTTCGAGACAGCTCGGACCCTCGATACATCCTGAGCCTCAGCTTCAGATCCCAGGGTGTCACACATCACACTCGCATGGAGCACTACCGAGGTAAAACACACACATTCACATCTTTTTTTTAAATTTCTGTTATTTTTGACAGGGACAGTGCATCGTACATATTCATTAACGCTTAATAATATACTGCTTATACCTAAATACGGTTCACAATGTGTGTCACAGACATAAAAACTAAAAAATCAGCATAACAATCTAGTTAAAAAGTAGCAAAAATAACAATTTTCAAAGAGCTATGAAGTCTAGTCGAGCAATGCCTTCATACTCATAACCTTTTATGGAACGAGGCAAATAAGATGAGAAAATTTTCAAAAACCTTCAAAAGCTTTTGAGAGAGAGACAGACTAACAATGCAATGTAACTTAAAAACAGGAAGTGCAACTTTAAAAGAGGTAATAAACTGAGTTTGGGCTTAAGATGTTTATTGCCTCAGGGTAGTAAACATCTTAAGCCCAAACTCAGCTCAGGATCTCTTCCCAAAACTCATCTTACGTTTTAAGGCAAAAGTAGATTTGTAGTAGTTCCAAATCAAATTCTTTCCTGGGGGCAAATAATTTAATTGTGGTATTGACAAGAGTAACTTTGTACACCTATTTTGTACATGTTGTACATGTTATTTTTGTTTAATTTAAATGTTTTTTTTTTTTAAACTCTTGACTGTTTTTCACAGGTTTGCTGTCTCTTTTAGAACTTTTGAATCTGAAATTCTTCAATACTTTGACATGGTTACAGGAGAATATGTACACCCTGGATGGGTCACCAGTCAATAAAATATAGAACATTAATAAACCAAGATTGCTCACACCGGTCAATGGGATACTTTAAACTTTAGACAATACTTGTTTTCCAAACTTTCTGTGTGGAGTTTTCATGTTCCCTCCTGGTACTCCGGTTTCCTCCAACAGTCCAAAAACATGCATGTTATGTTAAGAATAGACTCTGGATTGACTTTAGAATTAAGGACCAGCGTGTCCATTTCCCCTCTTATAGGAGCAAATAAGAATAAAGGTTCTAATTAAGGGAAAAAAACAATATCCTGAAAGCTGCATGATGATTGAGTATACTGTAATAATGAACATATACAGGAGTTTTTGTCCTTCTAGTGGACTTGAACTGAAGGCCAATTTCTACTGTTGAGTTGATTTACAGATATTAAAATGTTACTTGTGACACATCCATTGACAAAAAAAATCTTGTTTTTCTTCAGGGACATTCAGCTTGTGGTGTCACCCCAAGTTTGAAGACCGCTGCCACTCTGTGGTGGAATTCATCGAGCGCGCCATCATGCACTCCAAGAACGGCAAATTCCTCTACTTCCTCCGCTCCAGAGTCCCAGGTAGAAGAGAGAAAAGTACACACACTCACACACAC
Source organism: Menidia beryllina (assembly GCA_013363375.1). NCBI lineage: Eukaryota > Metazoa > Chordata > Actinopteri > Atheriniformes > Atherinopsidae > Menidia > Menidia beryllina. Next base: position 139,713 of record JABUIW010000045.1, on the reverse strand, counting down.
ACACGCACACAAACGCTAGATATTTTCATTTCAGATTAGGGATTTTTATTACTGCCGTGAACCTGGAGCAGAAGTAGTGTAAACGAAACCACCACAGTGCTGACTCGGCACTAAACTAAAGGACTCTGGAGACCAACAGTGTGAACAGAGCGAGAAGATGTTGCTTTGCTCGATGTTGCGCAGGCCGGTGGGGTCAGAACGGGTCGAACGATGAATTGTTGATGTTCGTTTCAGGGCTTCCACCCACTCCCGTTCAGCTGCTGTATCCCGTGTCCCGCTTCAGCAATGTGAAGTCTCTACAGCACCTCTGTCGCTTCTGCATCCGACAGATAGTCCGCATCGACCACATCCAAGAGCTTCCACTGCCCAGGTACACAGGTCCCGCTGGTAGTAAACTATCATTTATAACCACGTACGAATTCTATAAGATATCAACTAACCACTCGCTAATAGCAAAAAGCTTTGGCTACATCATGAAGTTGAACATAAAACTTTCAGTTAGAGAAAATCTTAGAAAAGATAGAGGTACAGAGAGCTTCTAGAGAGTTTCTAGATGTTCATATTCAAGGTTTACTCAACTCCAGAGCCTGCTCCTAGAGCTGTCAAATCTCATTGGCTGGATTACCAATGCCGCTTCCAAAATTGTAGTTAATCTCAGGAAATTCTATCCACTTTTGACCCTTTTTGTTTTTTAATTCACCAGATATGTTGACATGATGATAGCAATAGCATAAGGCTGATAAGTGTTCCCATTCATCATGCATCTGGTTGTTCTAAGAAAGATTTGTCCATAAACTCCAACTAATAACATCACTGTTCATTCACTTTTTCCCCAAACAACAATGAAAGTGATGGTCTGTGGTATGAAAATTTCGCTGATTTCTGCAGAAAAGCTGCCTGTTTCTCAGTGTTTTACAGATCGAGAAAAATTTGTGATTTGTGAAGTTTGAATTTTGAATTGATGGAAATCTTTGCCATCGTCGTTTCTCTTTTTTTCCCTCCCTTTCCAGATCTTTGATCTCCTACCTGAGTAAATTTTATTACTACGACCCCGAGGAGGAGATGTACCTTTCAATCAAGAGCATCCAGAAGGTGGTGGGAGCAGACCAGGAAGCCGAGTCGCAGACGTAGCAGCGAAGATCTCCTAAGCTCAAGTGAGTTCCAGCGGTTTATTTAGCACTAGGTTCCACTCTGCGTGACTTAAGGCCAGTCCTCTGAATGTTTTATATGAATTCCTATCGGTTCTGGATTCATTTCATTTGTCTGCGAACGCACCAAAATAGCTAAGTTCACTTGGTTTGTTTACAGCTGGTTTGAATTTGAACTTGTTTACTTTCTCTGTAAAGCACAGTAACAGGACTTTTGTTGGACGTGTAGAGCAGTGTTTTTCAACCACTGTGCCTCGGCACACTAGTGTGCCGCGAGTGATGGTCAGGTGTGCCGTAGAAAATCATCCTATTTCACCTAATTAGTCTAAAAAGATTTTTTGATAAAGAATTAATTATCTGCAAATAATATGCCATTCTGAGTGCCTGTGCTGTACTAGTGACTGGTGGGGTAATCATGTAATAATTCCTTATGACTAGATTTTGTATATAATCTTGTATATTGAAGTGGACATGTTAAGCGCAATTTGAAAGAAGAAATATAAAATATGATAAAGAATACATTTTTTGTGTTTATTTGATTCCTATTCAAGACAATTAAGATAAGATAAGAATAAAATAAGAATAAGTATAGTGTTACTATAGGCGGCTACAGATTTGTTTTTGGTTGGTGGTGTGCCTCGTGATTTTTTCTATGAAAAAATGTACCTTGGCTCAAAAAAGGTTGAAAAACACTGGTGTAGAGTTGAACTAAAGTGAACCCCGGCTCTCTGTCCAGGTTGCTTGCAGAGGACAGGTCTGTACTGGTCAGCTTGTCGTCCGGCACCAGCCAGCCAGTGTTGTTTGGAAGAGCATCCAGTTGGACTGGGATGGACTCTTACTCTGTGCTGATTTGGATTAATTAAAGGAAGGCTGACTATTCACAGTTGGAAAAACGGGGGAAAATATCAACGCAGGGGACATGGATTCAGTTACACCCGAAGATAGACTGCAGAGACGCTATCATCCGGGAACATATTTGCAGAGACTGGGAGCGTCGGAATCGTCGATTCGACTTCATTCCCGAAACCTGCTGTACTTTTAAAAACACAATGCACTGATCAGTTTGTACAATTGTCGTTTCTTAACATTGCATTGTCCTCCCCTTCCGTTCTATCAAAATGAAGGGGCGATTGAAAGATGTCCACAGGAGCGAGGTGGCTCAGAAGAGGACCCTCCAGAGAAAAACTGAAGCCCAAACTTGAACCTCTGAATTGGCTGAGTCTGGTTTTTATTTTTCTGTGAATAAACAATGGCGATTCTCTCTTTTGCTGACATTTGTGTAACATGGTGTGATGCAGTTTGATGAAAGAAACTCCTAAGTCAAATTTTTAAGGCATCAGACTCATTATGTATCCAGTCTCTTGAGCAAGGCTGGTTACTTGCCGTCTATTTTGTGTATGTCATTTGATAAATCATAGATTTATAGAAATCTTGGAGCATTGAAGTATATCACCCATATTTTGTGCAGTTCTTCATACACATAAGGACAAGTTTGTATTACTTTAACAAGGGAAGAACACACCGGGAAGGCTGCAAAGAACAATTATTTTGTTACCAGGATATGAAACCTTTATTTTATTTAATAACTGACTGAATACATCATATTTAAGATAGTAAAGTCTTTAAAAATGTCCTCATAGAAATCAGAAATCATCATAAATGACAATTCAGCCATCAACAGCTCTTAATCGAAGAAAACTTAAACAACTTACAGGAGCTTTAATTTACTGCGGTAATTGTTTCATTTTTTGGCATTCATTTGGCATAAAAGGAGCTATTCACACTAGTTATTAAAATGTGAAAATCCACAAACTCATTTGGTCACCATGTAAGTTCTAGGTCGCGTAAATTTGCAAATTGATGGAAACTTTCAAAAGTTCCTTTTCAGAGTTTCTCTCTAGAATGGAAAACATTCTTATCACAGTTCACTCAGTATATTCAGTCTCAAATATATTATGGAATCGGGTGGTTTATGTTCATATCTTGTTTTTTTTCTTCTCCAAGATGCCTCTAAATACATTTTAGCTGTATCCTTTAAACTCCTGGAAAACACAATCCACTCGTCATTATCTCTATTACGATAAGGCTCCATTCAGATCTACTGGTTATTGTTGACATATCTCACTCTGATCTGTTTCCTGCCCTTACTTGACATTTACTTGTGATCACGCCAAAGAAAGGAAATCCACAGAAATCCAAATCACAATAAAAACGGGGGATTCTGAAAGTATTTCATATGTTTAGGTTGGTTTCTCGTTTGCCAGTGAGACAACAATATTGAAAAGCTTGTCTGAAATTGCTATTAGTTTTTTTTAAAGGTTCATTCTACTACCGATGCCTCATATCTGTCACACCTCGCCCTGCCTTTCTGTGTATATCTTTCACAGCTGCTCCCGAGCTTTCTGCTTTCTTTTGTTGGAATGGACAGGTGTGTTTTGTCCTTCTGATTGCCCTGATGCTGGCTTGGCCTCTGACTCACTGTTTTCAGTTTCGAAAAGAAGAAAAAAGGCAAAATAAACTTTGGTGGTGAATGGTAACTTTATTTCGATGTGACCACTTTTATTCTGAGAGTTATACAGAAGCAAGTGAAAGAAATATTTCCATCCAAAAGAGCATTTTCACTTCAACAATTTTGATAGAAGCATTCGATCAGAGAACAGATACATAGAAAAGAAAACGTAGAAGATAAATTCAGAGAGCAATGAACTGTGTATCGCTGTATTTAACCTTGTGTTGTTATTCTTGAAGCACACACTAGTCAGCTATCTCCATGACAACTCTATTCCTACCATTTCAAACCTTAAAGATTAGGGAATAACAACTTATTTCTGATGAATTTGAACTCTTAATCCCCTCATGCAGATGAAAAAAATGAAAGACAAAATTATTCAAGTCCCACTGGATTTCTTCTCAAACAAGGAAAGAACATTTTTATTCCAACCAAATGTGGAAATGAAGATGGCAGCAGTTGTTCTCTTTTAAAGTCTGTATTATTAAGTCATTTACTGAATTCAGCAAGCCATTGATAAATTACTTTTAAGACTTAAATCTGCATGACTGAAATCTGCATAATTGTATTAATCTACATTCAAATCTGTTCTCCCGAGTTTTCTGGTGTAATTTTCTAGGTCAACAAGTGGTTCACTCACAAATGTTTCCCACCGTTCATGTAAGCCAATTCCAGGTATCTGAACAGATTTTGATTTCTTTAATTCTTGGAGTTTTGTTCTTTTTTATCACTGGGTATGTGTCAAGGGTCAACTCACTGGAATTAATTTTCCCAGTTCAGTCTGGTTTCTTAAATACGTTCTTTCTTTCTTTTTTTTTTTCCAGGGTTGCCCACATGCTCTTGTATAAGTCGCAACTTTTAAATGCTGCTTTTGGCCGTGAGACAAGATTCCGTTTATGGCTTTCTGAGAAGCAAGAAACTTGTATTATGCACTGTTGTGTTTCCTTACAGGAGTCCGCTTATTCTATCCTTTATGTAAGTTTAGCCTGAAGATGCCCTACAATGTCTGGTGACACTTTTTTTTTTTTGCAAACAGCCTGCTTCAGTTTTAATGTTGGCCTGTCTCCTTTAAACGGCTAAGGCAGAAGACAGGCCAGCCACTTGGCTCACTTGCAAAGCTTGCTGGAAAAGATCCCACTAAAATTAGGCCACTCTATCTGTGTCTCTCCAGCGGTGCCTGGTACAGTATTCGCATCCTCCACTGCCACGTACATTCCTCCGGAGGTGAAGAGGAAGTGCCTTCATTAAAAGGGATTCCAGTTTAACCAGCCTGGAGAATTTATTTTCGAGTAGTTCATTTGTTAAGCAACTTTGAAACAAGAGAACTCCATTGACAAACACATTCCAGTTACAACCAGCAAATTGACTCACATCACTGAATACTTTCCAGTCAAAGATTCAGTGGACATTTTTTCAAAGAAGACAGTTTTTAAAAGTGAATAACCACCCTTTTAAAAAATTATCTGCTTGTGTTCACAAGTTTGAACTGAATCTGAACAGAAATCAAGGAAATAGGTTCAGTAAGTATCGAGAAAGTTCAGTGTTCCCGTTAAAATTGTACAAACTTTACATTCTGTAAAACACATTGTGTGTAACTGAGGATGAGCTTGCCTATTTGGTTCAGCGACTTCTTATAAAGTCAGCGGGGCAAACGTAATGTCTCCACCCCTGTAAAATATAAATGCCCAGCATACAGCTGCAACAGACCGTGTCAGACAGCCGTGGGGAGAACCAGAACCAACAAGACACTGAAGGCCATGACCATAAATGAGGTTACACACACACAAACAGTGACTTTGGGATTGTAAGGCATGCAAGCTGAAGTTGGACTATGAAAAAAAAAAGCACGTTAACTGAGATCCAAAATAGCGAAAAAGAGATGAGACTGCAAAAACATAGGTTGTATATTTTACTCCAGTAGGGGGGATTACAGTTCTGAGCAGGAGGGCCTCTTTTGTCATCCGTGGTTGTTGCCTACTGTGTAATGGCTGCTAAAACTCAAACACTGTTACTTGTAAACCAAGACTTGAATGCCACAACTAGTACAATTTTAGCAATTACAAACTAAATGCATAGAGCAAAGTGCACAAGCTTTTGTGAAATCTCCAGAATCCAGGAAAAATGGGTTTGGACAACCAGTTGTTGCATGGTACGCCATGCATTTGGCCCAATGTAGATAAGAATATTCATTGTAAATATTCTATTTCATCATGGTGTGAGTGAATGCGTATAAATACAGCAGCAATCTTAGTTTATTCTATCCTTTCCCTGATAAAGGTGCGCTCCTTGCGATACAACGTGGAACAATTCAAATAACCAAGACTTCAGCTGAATCGATCAGTGCAGTTGTCATGCTGCTTTCGGCCAAAATGCCTCTTAAAATTCACACTGGACAAAGTAAACGTCAATGAATCAGTGCGCCTGCTGGTAGAGGACTCTAACTCTCTTGCTCGAGATTGATTTTACATGAACCTCCCCGCTTAGTCCAATTCTGACATTTCATTGGTTGAGCCAACGTCAATCTCTAAAAGTAGTCCAAAACCGTCTCTCGATTGGATACATTTATTTTCAATCACGAAGAAACTTGAAAATGATTGGTGTAACCAGAAGTCTGTCAACGAATCAGCGTGCGTGGATTGGTGCTGGTTCGCGGGCGGCCTCCTCCACGGGCTCGGTCTTCAAGGCTCACGGAGAGCGAATGTCGTCATGAGCGGTGGGTAGGAATTTAAACATTGGTGTTTATATTACATTCTTCGCCCTAAAACATTATATTTTAAATAGGAGATATTGATAAGATATTTTGTTGCAAGAAAAACATTTTTTGTGTGTAGCTTCGTCGGTTGTGCGCACCAAAATCAGCGATGTACTTCCGGAAAAGGACTGCCTTTTTCTGTAACGTTATCAAAGAGAGTTTGACTTGCTAGCTGCGCGTCAGCTAGCAAAATGTTAGTAGTGGCTATGTTACTGGGTCCTCTTTTTTTCCCTCCCCAAACATTTCCATGCCTTTTCACGAACCGTCAATACCATAACAAAATAACTAAATTGTGGCCATTAAAGTTAAGTTTCGACTGTGATTTTTGCGTCAGTAAAAATAAAAATTGGCTGCACAAATATCAACGTGAGCTAGCGAGTTGAATGTTCCCCGGCTAGTCAATATCGCTAGTTAGCTAACTTGCTAACGCTAGTAGCTTGTCCAGAACAAACAGACCCAACAAAACATCTTAGATGGCGGCGCTGTATTGGGACAACATTGTTTAGTTTGATTTCTTTGTGCGTTTTTGCATGGTTTGTAACGTGACATAAAGTTACACCATCATGAATGATTATGGTTGTAAAATAGCTGAAGCATAGTTTATCCTATTGAACTCTTTGGATAGTGAAACACAATAAATTGACGCTCATCAAGCTGCTATGTCCGTCGTTTGAGTCCACTAAACGTTAAGTTCAGCCATAAAAAGATTATTGAGATCATAGAATATTGAGAATGTGTAATTAATTAGCACGAAATAAAGCCAAACAAACAGTAAGGCTAAGATCAGCAGACATGGAGGAAACATTTTACCCTCACGAGCAACTTTTTTTTAGTTTCATTTCTTTCTGCCTGTTGTTTTCATTGCAATATCCGGTAGGTGCTATGCTTGCACAGGGAAGGGAAGTTCGTGAGCAGTCATACTGTCTGTGCATATGAAATATGTTTTTTCTCACCATTACAGTAGATCTGTGATGGATCACACCTTCTCACGTGACTCATTTCCCTGAAATATAGCCAGTTGTTGAACTGTGTGGCTGGTTAGATGTTTGCTGCTGTTTGTTTTCTGGTGTCAGTTGGTGAACAGGCCCTGAACTCAGCCAGTCTTTATCTAAGTGAGGCTAGCAATACTTTTGCATCACTAGTGACCAGTGATGATGGATTTGGACCCCCATTAAACTGGTCAGTTTGCTTACACTGGGTGTCAGAACTGAAAAATGATGTGCTCAATACATTTTAAAACATGTTTAAATTGCTGTCTGATTGTCCATCGCGATGCTCTGAGCCCAGAGATGTCTGGAAGGTTTAAGGCTTCTTTCTGCTCGGTGACTGTAACTTTGTATTGTGGTGCTGACAAAGGTTTCCCTCAGCAATCTCTTCTCCGTGTGTTTCTATCAGCTATTGATGAATGAGGGATCTTGATACAGAGCTGTTTGAAGGATCAGAGATCACAGTGTTCAGCTTAGGCTGGCTCCCTTGTCCTTTACATGCTGAAATTCTCCCAGATTCCTTCAGTAGTTTAATGATTCTCTGCCCTGTAGTGAGTAGAAATATGCAAATCCCTCTCAGCCTTCACACCATTGTTTACTTTCACACATTTGCTAAAATATTTAAGATAATCTCTAATCATCTTTTATCCCCAAAAGTTGAGTCTAAAGTACACCGCAATAGCATTCACTTTTGACAATCCCCTTGTTTAAAATAACACTTTTTTGGCATCTAATTACATCCATTCCACCTTATCAGCGGCCTTAAGTGTGGTGTGTAGTACAGTGGGGCAAAAAAGTATTTAGTCAGCCACCAATTGTGCAAGTTCTCCCACTTAAAAAGATGACAGATGCCTGTCATTTTCATCATAAGTAAACCTCAACTATGAGAGACAAAATGAGGAGAAAAAATCCAGAAGATCATATTGTCTGATTTTTTAAGAATTTATTTGCAGATTATGGTGGAAAATAAGTATTTGGTCACCTACAAACAAACAAGATTTCTGGCTCTCACAGACCTGTAACTTCTTCTTTAAGAGGCTCCCCTGTCCTCCACTCGTTACCTGTATTAATGGCACCAGTTTTAACTCGTTATCAGTATAAAAGACACCTGTCCTCAACCTTAAACAGTCACACTCCAAACTCCTCTATGGCCAAGACCAAAGAGCTGTCGAAGGACACCAGAAACAAAGTTGTAGACCTTCACCAGGCTGGGAAGACTGAATCTCTAATCAGTAAGCAGTTAGGTGTGAAGAAATCAACAGTGGGAGCAATTATTAGAAAACGGAAGACCTACAAGACCACTGATAATCTCCCTCGATCTGGGGCTCCACGCAAGATCTCACCCCGTGGGATCAAAATGATCACAAGAACGGTAAGCAAGAATCCCAGAACCACACGGGGGGACCTAGTGAATGACCTGCTGGGACCAAGGTAACAAAGCCTACCATCAGTAACACACTACGCCGCCAGGGACTCAAACCCTGCAGTGCCAGACGTGTCCCCCTGCTTAAACCAGTCCATCTCCAGGCCCGTCTGAAGTTTGCTAGAGAACATTTGGATGATCCAGAGGAGGATTGGGAGAATGTCCTATGGTCAGATGAAACCAAAGTAGAACTTTTTGGTAAAAACGCAACTCGTCCTGTTTGGAGGAAGAAGAATGCGGAGTTGCATCCAAAGAACACCATACCTACTGTGAAGCATGGGGGTGGAAACGTCATGCTTTGGGGCTGTTTTTCTGCAAATGGACCAGGACGATTGATCCGTGTGAAGGAGAAAATGAATGGGGCCATGTATCGTGATATTTTGAGTGAAAACCTCCTTCCATCAGCAAGGGCACTGAAGATGAAACATGGCTGGGTCTTTCAGCATGACAATGATCCCAAACACACTGCCCGGGCAACAAAGGAGTGGCTTCATAAAAAGCATTTCAAGGTCCTGGAGTGGCCTAGCCAGTCTCAAGATCTAAACCCCATAGAATATCTTTGGAGGGAGTTGAAAGTCCGTGTTGCCCAACGACAGCCCCAAAACATCACTGCTCTAGAAGAGATCTGCATGGAGGAATGGGCCAAAATACCAGCAACTGTGTGTAAGAACCTGGTGAAGACTTATAGAAAACATTTGACCTCTGTCATTGCCAACAAAGGGTATATAACAAAGTATTGATATGGACTTTTGTTTTTGACCAAATACTTCTTTTCCACCATAATTTGCAAATAAATTCTTAAAAAATCAGACAATATGATCTTCTGGATTTTTTTTCCTCATTTAGTCTCTCGTAGTTCAGGTTTACTTATAATGAAAATGACAGGCATCTGTCATCTTTTTAAGTGAGAGAACTTGCACAATTGGTGGCTGACTAAATACTTTTTTGCCCCACTGTATGTAAGCATTTGGTTGTTAATGAAAAGAAATTGGTAAGTCAAAACCTTAAAAAAACTTTACTCTTATGTTCCAGTGCCTATGAGAAGTCAAAGTTAATATAAGAATGATGGTGGGTACCTGGGTTTACAGGTTAGGTTATATGTTGACAGTTGAGGTGAGTGTGAGTGCACGTGGTTGTGGGTCTCTGTGTGGCCCTGTGATGGAGCGCTGACCGGTCCAGGGTGTAGCTCGTCTCTCACAGAAAGACAGCAGGGATTGGCTGGCATTACAGGCAGATGTTGAGCTGTTTCTTCATCCGGCAGACGAGCGTTGTTGTTGTTGTTTTGCGTGACACCTGTTGACAGCCGGTTTGACCCGATTTCTTTACGCTGCTTTGTCTTTTCCAGAACAACAGGACATTATGGCCACCACTGTTGCTGTGAGTCCCAGTGAATACCTTCAACCCTCCACCACTTCCGCACAAGTGAGTAGCAGCCCTGCGTCATACCCCACGTTGCCCCGCGCTCTCCACACGCCATCCCTGTTAAACCATAATGTTTTGGGCTGCTGTCCACAGACAGAAGGAGGTTGGAATAAATCAGTAAAGTTGGATAAACCTGTAGAAACAAGAAGCATCAGCTTTCAAGGCTTGATCAAACCCCATTTCTGCCGATCAGCTTGAATTTGTTAAACCCTTTAAGGTTCCCTGGAAAAGGCCTTTTTGTGTCATTCTGAAATTTAAATTTGAAAAAAGGAACTGATATGAAGTTCTTCCTTTTTTTTAATACCTAATCTGATCAGCAGTTATGATCAGTGATCATTTCATCCTCTTACGAAACGCCTAAAGCATTTGTCCTGAGTGAGCGATGATGTTCAGGTTTCAGTTTTTAGCTCGGTGAAAATAAACGTGTGGCAACATCAACTGGTCTGCTGACATTTCTGTAAAATCACAGTTCCACTCTGTTACCTGAATCATTATTAAGAAACTTTTTCCCATCATGTATTAGAGCAGCGCTGTGTCAGGTGCTCTGAGACAAAAGGAGTGTGGAATAAATAAGTGTCAGACCTCAGAGACAAACTGAAGCTTTGAAACACAACCAGGTGTCTGTCTGAAGAGGAGAAAATGGTTCTGTTCCCTCTGTGTCACCTAAAACAGGACATTTTCATTTATCTCTATACAAAATATTCAGATTGTCTAACATTTCAACAGTGGGAATGTTCATCCATTGTGACCGTACCCTTTGAAACGGCACTCGGAATCCTGAGCAGTTTAAAAATGAGCCTCAGAAAACCTTAGGATACTGATAACCTAAAACTTCGGACAAAAACTTTCTGTCTTGAATGATTTTGAAGCACCTAAAGATCTTACAGATGGTGTTGCCGTCACTGCAAACACAAAGCTTTCAGCTCAGCTGGTTTGCATTCCTCAACTGTGAATCTACATCACCAGCAGCGTCATACATGTGGACCTAAGGGCATTACAGTTGGAATCGGTTGTTCGGAGCTTACCTGTTTGCCTCTGCCACTTGTTGCACATTAACTTCAACTCCCCGTGCCTCATCTAATGAATCTTGATGCCTCACTCTTCTCTAGGCTGGTGTTAACGCAGCTTATGTTTGTCCCAGCAGGACACTCAGCCTTCTCCTCTGGCCCTCCTGGCGGCCACCTGCAGTAAAATTGGACCTCCAGCCGCTCAGGCCCCTGTAACGTCCCCCCCCACACAGCCGCAGCCTCGGAGGCTTCTTCCCATAAAGCCGGCTCCGATAGCCCCAGCACCCCCAAAAAACCTCGGCTTCCTCCCAACGAAAGGCAATGTGATCCAGCTCCCCGCCGGCCTGGGCTCGGCCGCCCCCGGCGCCCCCATCGTCCTGACCATCCAGCAGAGCCCCGCCCGCTCCAGCGCGTCGGGCCCAGCCAACATCCAGTACCAGGTGGTGCCGCAGATCCAGGGCACGCAGACTATCCAGGTGATGCCGCAGGGGGGCCAGATCCAGCTCATCCCGGGCACCAACCAGGCCATCATCACCACGCCCATGACCGTGCCGGCCCCGGCCGCCGCCGCCACCCCCATCACGCCGCCAAAGACCGTGGCCATCAAGCCCTCCCCCAAGACGCGCAAGGCCAACAACGCCGCCGCCAACGTGGTGCAGCTGCCCGGCGGGCTCACCCTCCCCCTCAACGTAGCCACCGGGGAGGTGGGCGGGACCCCCGTCGTCACCGAGACGGCGGTCGCCCCCCTCACGCCCGAAAAGGGGCGGCGGGGGAGGAAAAAGAAAGTGGTCCTGCCCGCCGAGCCTCCGCCACCGGCTCCAGCACAGGCGGCCTCCCCGACCCCGGAGCAGATGGAGACCATAGTCATAGAGGCCGGGGACAACATCATCCAGGTACACCAGCCCGGTTTTCTGCTTTACCATCAAAGAAGTGGTCACTGGGTCTGTGGTGATTCTTTTTGTGTTTAGAGGTGTCAGACTGAGATAGTATTTTATCCCTTTTCATCCAGCAATAGCTAAATTTTAAAAAACTTCTTAACTTAAGACTTTCTAGATCAAGTGAATCAATGATTTAGAAATGATGTGATGCTCTTTTTCCTTTGTTGCCTTAACTGGTTATCCCATTAAATGACAGGCAGGCAACAACTTGCTGATTGTGCAGAGTCCCGGGCAGCCCGCCATGGTGCAGCAGGTCCAGCTGGTCCAGCCAAAGCCCGACTCTCAGCTGGTCCAGATCCCCCAGCAGGCCTTGAAGGTGGTGCAGGCCGCCTCCGCCACGTTGCCCCAGGTCCCTCAGAGGCCGTCTGCTTCTAGTCTGCAGGTCACTTCAGCAGACCCGACTCCCACGCAGGTATCTGCAACCCTGTCCCACCTCTGTTTTTCAGCTGATCAAAACCTGCTTCTCCATCTGTCATAATAGTCAAGATTTTTGGTATTTGTTTGTCGTGATGTTTACTACTTGAGTTTTTTTCAGGAGATGTTATGTAAAATTACTAAAATTATTAAATAAAAAGCTTTAATAAAAATAAAAATAAAAAACCTCTTCTCTGCTGTCAGGGGGGGTTGATTTTTCTACATGTGTGGTGATTGTCCACATGTCCATCAGTATGTGGAGACCCTTTGTCATGTGATACATTTTCATAGGAATAGGGTCATTTCTGCAGTTACTTACTTACTTACTTATTTATTTATTTATTTATTTATTTATTTATTTATTTATTCTGTTGCACTTTCAGTTTACAATTTACAAATCTGCATCCATTCGAGTTTCAGTGGAGATAGTGTATGTGATTCATGCTTTTAGTTTGAAAGGCATATTTCTTTCAGTCAACATCTCACGGTTAAGTTTAAGTTCAAACGTTTGACTTTTTCTGTCCTTAGATCCTCTTTAAAACATCTTCAGGGGAGTGGCAGTCGCTTCAGCTTCAGGAATCCGTCTCCACCACGACCACCCCCGCCACCTCGGTTGCCCCGGCAACGACGTCGCCGCCCGCCAGCACCAAGAGGACGCACGCGGGCGGGAAAAAGGAGCGGACTCTGGCTAAAATTGCCCCAGCGGGGGGAATAATAGCTTTCAACCCATCGCAGCTCTCCTCGGCAGCACAAGCGGTTCAAACCATCAGCATAAACGGGGTCCAAGTTCAAGGAGTTCCTGTTACCATCACCAACGCCGGGGGTGAGTGCACGCCCGGCATGTTTTTTTCCAACCCCTCAGTCGGTGTTAATAGTTGGAGAGCTTTATGGAAGCTCGGATTTGCTGTCATGACGTAACCCTGATAGCAAATCTGCTGATATGATTACATTTTGATGTTATTACTTTTTCGAATTTTAGCCCTGATGGAGATGATTGAGCAGGGCATAAACAACATGTAAGTCAAACCAACAGGATGCCAAATAATGCAGTTCAAATCGGGTCACATATTTATTAAAGACCGACAAAAATCTTAGTCTGTGGATGCGTCTTGAGAATAGCAGCATGCTAACACGGTGTTTTTTTTTCCTGACCCAGGAAGGCAAAAAGCCGCAATTCATTAGATCTGCACGCAAGTTGTTAGAAATGTGTTGTTAGAAGAAGCTGCTGAGAGGAAGCTCTGGTTTTCTGTGGGGGCATGTTTCATGCTCCACGGCACACGGGCAACAGCTTTAGTGCCAGGCAGCTCCTTATGACGCATCTATTTCAGAATTTGACAGAAAAGTCGTCATGTATGCAATTTTGATCTCTTGCCTTCTCCTCAAAACAGTGCACACAACCATAGAGAAACTAATGTGTCCCACCGACATGCATCCTGAGTATTTATGAATGTGTGTGCGTGTTTGTGCTCAGCTGAGTTGTGTCACACGTGGAGCCATATTTTAGGATTTGGCTAAATGAAATGAGACACGTGTAGACCTTGACACATGTCATGGGGTCAACAACAGCAGGATGGCTGCACAGTAACCGGTGAAGCTTTCTGGGGGGGGCAGCTTTGCACATAAATCATACCCCACATTATTTTATCATTGTGTTCCTCTGTAACTTTGCCTCTGTGCAAATCTTTCCCTGCCAAGCGAGCGCATGTATTTCACTCCTTCGACCTCTCCATCACATACTATTTATGGATTGATTCATTTCATGGTGGTTATGTAAGGAAAAATGTAGGTTTTGTAATTGCCGCCAGTGGGGAACCGCACGGTCTAAATTTAGTTTGACCTATTTACACACATAAAAAATCCGAATAACCCCAAGATGTGTAGCACACACTGTAAATGGGCAGGGCATATTTAAAACGGTGTCATCCCTCCACCTCACAGTAACTTCTCTCCCTTTGCGGGGACCTTTAATGAGTTGGCCTTCACACTCGAAGGCCGACTCAACTCTGTCTCAGTGTTCCAAATGGATCCTTGTCTGGCCGTCTCTTCAACAAGAACTTGGAGGAACTTTTTTAGACCAAAAAATACACCCGGACAGTTCCTGCCAGTTCATGATTGTATCAATTAGATGACCTGAATCTTTTTTTTTTAACAAATGATACATTTCTTTCCCAAATGTTCTACTAGTAGTGCTAGTTGTACTAGTAATGTTTTCCAATCTGCTTGAAAGTTAAGTTGCTTTTTAGTCCTTAATATCTGAATTTAAAAAAGATCAGTTGTTGCCTCTTTCTTTAAAATTCCGAAGCTTTCATTGTGTTTGGCGTTCAACCCTTCTATCGGTTGTTTTAAATCTTATAAACTGCTGGAGTGATGTGAAACGCCTGTCTAGACCAGGTGTGTCACACTCCTGAAGGCTCAAGATATTTTTCTGCTTCTACAGATCGGATTCAGATCAGTGGACCATTAGCAGGTTTGTGGAGAACGTAATGTTTTGAAGGGCCGTTTAATCTAAATCAGGTCTGTTGAAGCAAAGAAACATCTAACTCTCGGGACTGGCCCTCGACGACCTGGAGTTTGAGATCCCCGCTCTAGATCTGGGCTCCACCTCCGGGGAAACGGTGTCTCTGACACAGTGTCTGCTTCTCCCCGTCAGGCCAGCAGCACCTCACCGTGCAGACCATGCAGGGCGCCGGGATCCAGCTGGCGGCCGCACAGGGCCAGCAGGCCATCCAGGTGGACCAGACCCTCACCCTGGAGCTGCCCGGTCAGCCGGGGGAGAAAAAGCGACGCATGGCGTGCACCTGCCCCAACTGCAAAGACACAGACAAGAGGTGATGTCAAAGTGTTGACAGTTTCCCCCCCTCATTAAAGAATGCAAGGCTGGAAGCTAACATGTTCAGCTGGGAATGGGTGATGGATTCATTCTGATTGAAAATCAATATTCTGTACACTGAAAACTTTCGGCATACATTTAAATAAGATACATTTTATATTATGGTGTCTTGAGATGGACTATGAATACACTTGTTTTTAATCACAATTCCAGTTCAATTGAATGCTAAAGTGCTCAGAAGTGGGCGTTTACATGGATGGTCACGCTTTTCCCCCGCAGGCCCGGTGAGGTGGGGAAAAGGAAACACATATGCCACGTCCCCGGCTGCGAGAAGACCTTCAGGAAAACGTCGCTGCTCAGGGCTCACGTCCGGCTGCACACGGGGGAGCGGCCCTTCGTCTGCAACTGGGTCTTCTGCGGGAAGCGCTTCACGCGCAGCGACGAGCTGCAGAGGCACGCGCGGACGCACACAGGTACCGCAGGACCTCAGATATTTTAGACGATGAGCCTTAAAGGGGACCAAACGACGATGCTAATGGCTAATACCAATGCTAACTCACGACCCGACCTAAAAGGAAAGGCATCAGGCCCTCATTATTTGGTAAAAGTACTGTGTCAGTTGACAAGCTCAATGGAATTAATGAACTTCAGAGTTCGCTAATAAACAGGAACAAACAGGAACAAACAGGGAACGTTTGAAAAGAGTGCATGTTGATACAGAGCTTAACAAATGTTTAACTTTTCCCATTCCATTTTCTCCCCGAATCTTAGCCGACTCACTGAGCTTCTCTGAGAAGTAGCAGATGCATCAAGCAGAACCTTCAACCACTAAAACTCCCTTTTCTGTTCAGGAACTACATGAAATGAATATCATTTTACAGTGGGGGAAATGAGTATTTGACCCCTTGCTGATTTTGCAGGTTTGCCCACTTACAAAGAATGCTTTTTTTTCCTCATCAGATGGTTATCAATTTTTATAAATTCATATGATGTGATTTTCTGGAATTTTCTTTGGGATTCTGTCTTTCACTGTTAGAATGTACATATGATTAAAGTTATAGATCGTTGCATTCTTTGTAAGTGGGCGAACCTGCAAAATTTGCAAGGGGTCAAATACTTATTTCCCCCACTGTACATCAAGTAATGATGCTCTTTACCATGTTTTCATGTTTTGGTTAGCCAGGATATTTAAAAATGCACGGATAACAACAATAACTCTACGTTAGTGTTAAAACCTCATCTGGGATACAGAACTTCTTTATACTGGAGTTTTAACCATTAGAGGATCATGCAGAGTTATTCTGGAGCTGCTCCTTAAGGGCACAAACCTCCCATTGGGTGGTGAATAGCTTTGTTAAGCACCGTAATGCTTATGATGGTTCTTTTTCATTTGATGTCCTGCTAATGATATTGTGCTAAGAGAAGCAGAGTGTTTAGGTTTTTCCTTTCGCATCCATCGTCGCTCACAGCTTTCTTCTGTCCTTCTCCCTCAGGAGACAAACGCTTCGAGTGCAGCCAGTGTCAGAAACGCTTCATGAGGAGCGACCACCTGACAAAGCATTACAAGACTCACATAAACACCAAAAACCTGTGAGCAGACTCAGCCGGGGCGAAACTGAGATGAGCTGTCAGAACTGTGTAACAGGAAGGACAGCAGAGGGTGTGTGTGAGTGTGTGTGCGTGCGTGTGTGTGGCTTTCCTCATACAGGAAAATACTCCAGATAAAGCCTCTATATCCCCCTCCCGCCTCCTCCAGGACACCGTTGTTGTGTGATGTACAGAGAAAATCCTCCCACGCGGACTTCAGACTCATCCTGTAAAATTACTATTCTTTTTTTTTCTTTTCTTTCTTCTGTTCTTAAAGACCAGAAGCAGCTCTGGCTGAATTTCTAAGATGATCTGAAGGCATGGCTTCAGATACAGATGTTCATGGACTTCTATGAAGGATGAACCTTTTCAGACATCGACCCCCAAAGCGGATCTTACCTCAGTGGAATGGTAACGTGAAGGCTGTACGCAGCATTCACACCCTTTGGCTCTGTTTCCTTTATTTTTACGTTTCTCCATCTTCTTCGTCTTGCAGAGTTTAATATGTTATTTAGCTCATTCTGTCATCAAAACGTTCAGCCAATTCTGGAGATTTATGCTCTGACTTTTATAGTTTTTTTTTATTATGAACTTCTCTTTTTTAAATCGAGCAGTTGAAATGATTGGATGATCTTTGGTGGGCGGACACCTGTTCACGCATGGTTGATGACTTCCATAGTTTCTGCTGGTAGGGACGCCAACGCAACACGCGAAGCACTTTGACTTTTTATATTGTATTTCATGTCTGTCGGCATGACCTTTTTTCTTGTTTTGAAACCCGTTTCAGTATTAAAAGCCGTAATCTTTCAAACAACCAGACGTTGGTGTTCCAGGTTTGAGCTTTTCCTCTTAAACGCTAACGCCGTGGCACGATGGGCCCTCACCGTCGGCCACGCTTATGAACGTTTAAAAGGGGTTTTAGGATAATATGGTAGCTTAACCGGAACATGAGGCCAACTTCTTTTTTTTTCACAAGCTGTGACTAGTGTTAAGGTCACCAACCATGTGTGAACACGTTTAAAATCGACCAACAAATCAAGGCCTGTCCAGTCATTTGACTGCTTCTTACAGGTTTAGTACATGCTGTGACTTTGGGTATCTCTGCCTTTTAGAATTATTAAGATGTTCGTGTGTGTGCGCGTGTGTGTGTGTGTGTATTTGAGGGGATGTTGGTGGAGGGGTTGTACATACAAGGTCCCTAGCATCCCAGTGAGCTCGGTAATGTTGATACGGCATCGCGAATGCGCCAACTGACTCAATGGGTGCTCTGTGTTCAAAGACCAAACCTCCTTAAAACAGCTGCTCACTGTCAGAAATTAAGGCTCGAGCCCTTTTGCGGGCAGAAAAACCCGCTAATAATGGAAACGCTGTAAGTCAAAGCATAACCCTCCAGATTGAGCTGACTATTCGGGTTCTGAACGGCATAAACTTTGCAGATCGAATGGCGGAACTTGTTCAGAAATGTAAATAAAAGGTCCAAAACCAGCTAGACACGTTAGCATGTGGAAATGCTAATAGCTGGAGGAATACACGTAATTTTGTTCTCATTTGTTTAAGTGCTGAAATTTCTTCATAAGAACAGACTTGTTGCTTTTGGTGAATGTGGACGCTTTCATGGCCCGACAAAATCTCTCTTGTGCAGTCACTTTACTGCTTTTTAACTGCATTTATTTGGACTTTATTTCAGCAGATTAAGGGGGCTTTCATTTACAGTTACTGCCATTTCATAAGAATAGCATCTTTCTGATTTGTTTTTGTCTGCTGAACTTCAAACCCTCAACTTCCTTTGTAAAAACCTTTAAATATTAATATAAACTATTTTTAAAGTGTCTAAAGACATACAGTAATAATGATTAATAATAATTATTTACACTATAGTTCCACAATATCAGAAGAAATTGGCATTCAGGCTAAATTTAAGCAACTCTAAATCAAGCTTGAGGTCACAACGACATGGCTTTTGATTTGAAACTAGTGCAAGTTGGCTTTGAGGGTGCTGCTGTAGCCTGTGCTGCTAGCTGAACGTGCGGGCTCACTAAGGGCAGCTCACAGAGGTCTGGGCCCAAAAGCCACCGTGCCTTATAAAATAAACGTTCATAAACGGGCCACAAGAGCTGTTATTCTCAAGCTTCATTCATTCATTCCAGAGCATTCAAATGAGATTTGAGCTGCCCTAGTAAACGTTACAAATAAAGCGGTACGTGGTGTTCGCCGGGTGAACCGGAATCTGAGTCGATTGAAATTCAACATAGGAAATGTATGAAAAGCGTTTGTGGAGTTTTTTCTGCTGACTCATTGTCGATGTGTTAAACATTTTCTCCGGAGCCGAATGACTTGTCCTAAATATATTCAAAGAATACGTGAAATCCTGTGGTACCACAAGCGGTACGCTGGCATCCAACCTTCCTGCTTTTAGTTTCTTTCCTCGATCTTGTCTAAATGTCGACTGTTTTGCACCCGAGTTGCGTGGCTGCTTTTTTCCCAGTCAACATGTAACATGTTGTTTTGTCACATTTTGTTTTGCTTATTTTTTTATCTGGATTTTGTGGTTATCAAGACAGAATTGACTTTTCCAATCTAGGATTAAAAAGCAATAACTGCAGTGATGATACCCAGCCCGTCTTTCTCCTTGTGTTACTGATTGATACAATGAAGAACGATTCCAAGGTCCCACTTTTATTCTGTATTGTTTTCAGTTTCCATTCGCTTTGGTTGATTACTGTCTATGCATTGCTGTACATATGATAGGATTTTCGATGACTAGGCCTAACTTGACAATCATGTAACAAGACGCAAAAAAAAAAAGAGAGAGAGAGAGCGGTCTTACGTTTATCTGAGTTACATGGTTGTCTTTTTTCCAGCTATATGATAGCTTTAATTCAGAATTATGGCCGGGGCGTTTTCTGATGGTTAACGGATGACCAGCAATGGGCCGGCTCTACAGTATTCATGCTGCTTTGTAGTTACTGTGTTTTGTTTTTGTTTTTTTTAACAGAAATTTGATACATAATGGAGATATGCTCCCCCTCCCCCCAAAACGATCGGCTTAGCAGTCCGGTTGAACTTCTGAGAGTTCCCTCGGTTTTCAGAAATGCACCAATTTACATGCCTTTTGGTCAAATAAGCTCATGGCCGTCTGAGATCATTGGCTTTACTTCTGTTGAGTGTCTCTTAATAATTTGCTAACTGCTGCCAACCAAAATGTTCCACACAAAACATTGTACAAAGCAGAGAAATTTGACCAAAAAGCTGAAATTCTGTTCATTTTTTGGAGCACTTTGATGGAATTTGCAGTTTGTGATTGTTTTTTTTCCTTTTTTTTTCAAATGTGTCTGAAGACATGCGATGCCATTAGGATGGATAGAAAGGCTCATATTTATATTTTTCATGTTTGAATATGTAAATATAGTGTGTGTCTTCTGGACACAGTATATGTAGGATATTTAAAACAAACAAACCAACCAACAAACAAAAACACAGGTTAACTGCATCGAATTGTGGTTGGTGTAGCCAGCCTGGAAGGAAAGACTTTGTACAGTTTGTAAGGAATAAAATCTAATGTAACATTGTATAGCTTCATTCCTGCTTTGAAGACATCTAGATCTTTTTTCTATTAAATGAAAGATGCCTTAGACACCTGCACCCAGTATTTAACTGTCTCTTCTTTTTAATTCTACTTAACCAAATTTGTAAAATTGTTTTTTGTTCTTAATTTATGTTGCATTATGTCATAATTGAACAATGATTAAAACCCCCAGGTTACAGAATTTGTAAACTGTACGCTGATTGTAGTTTACTCTGTTTCAGATTAATTCGTTTCTGGTTACTTTGTTTCCGAGAGTTAGCTGTTTTTCCGTGTAGAAGCGTGTTCAAACAGGTAATTGTTGTCTTTTTCAGGAGAACACAGAGAACCAGCACTTCATTTTCTAAATTATAGAAAGGCTCTAAAAATTAGTTAGCTCTTTTTCTACAGTCACGCATAATAAAAACCTCAGACCCTTTGGATTGTTTCTTCATTTGTTCTTTAGGTCTGTCACTAAAGACAACCTCCCTGTTTTCATATATTTTCAGGACATAATTTACATTCATGTACAGTTAAATTAAACTTGAACAATGCCATTATGAACCCAGTTTTTGTTATATATTGACTTTTTTTATATTGAACACTGGTGAAAATTATATGGTGAAATTATATCTGAATAACATTTTCCATACTAGCAGAGTTTGTGTAAGTTTGACAATATCTTTAAGGCAGTTATCGGGTTTATGATCCCGTTTTACTGGCATTTCTAGTTGCCCGACTTGAACTCGGCCCAGCTCGCTTCCTTGTGCGTCATCATTAATCGCCGGAAGCATTTCCGTCTTGCAAATTGAATGCCGGTGTAACATCTGTAAGTTGCTTATTAAAATGACGTTATGTTTTTTTTTTTTAAGGTATATCTTAAACTTACCTAGCTTGTTTGAATGTAAGAAAGCTAATGTTAGTTGACAAACAGCCCGACATGTTGCTAAGCAGGTTAGCTAGCCCTTTTTGTTTACATCAGTGTATGAAGGAGGCGTGTTTGAATTGACAACTGCCATCTGTTGTTTTTACGCAAGCCTTGTTTTTTTCCTCTTGCTGGTTAAATATCACTTCTGAAGCACATTTATCTTGGAAGATAAGCTGCAAACATCTACCACGATGACGGAAACTTTGTAATAAACACCTGTCACAAGCTCTTCACCTCTAACAAGCAGGCTCATCTGGCAGAATGCATGATGACCAGGTAGTGTTCAAATACTCCTTTCATGAAGTCACCCCTGTAGTGTTCACTAACGTTTTCCCTCAGCCCTTAAGATATTTTTGCTGTTGTTGTCACCTGGAAATCATCATGGTGCTCGGCTATTCAGCCATCACCAGATATTTAGCCTCAACCTAGATTAAGTAGGTAAAAAAACAAGCAAACAAAAACCTGATGCATGTCTAAGTGTCACTCATACATAGCACAGATGTTCCTGAACAATATTCATATTAATTTGGTTGCAGCCTGCATCTTACAACCTGTCCAATCCCACTTAAGAAGAAGTTGCCTCTCATAATACTGGCTAGAGGTAGACCTAAAGCTATTTTATTTCCCTGATGATCCATCTTACCGCTTACAGTTTATGTTTGACGTCGTATTTGTCTGTGTGCCTGCGTTTGTAGGATGGCAGCAGTTGGATAGAAGAAGGGATGAGTGAATCCGGACTAGCAGGGCTGCTCACAGGCCTCTGTCACACAGACGAGGAGAATCCTTTTCCTCTGTGGCAGAATGGAAACGTCAGCCCCTGCTTCAACCAGCTCGTCCTGGGAGCTTTGCCTCATGCTGGGATGGCAGTTATGTGTGCGTGCTATCTTGGCATGGCGAGGTGGGTTATTAGATATTCTGTACATGTTGGCAACAACATGCTCTGTTGCCGTCAAAACTTCTACCATTATCATTAGTATTAATATCATTGCCATTTTTCATCTCGTCTACGTGTTGCTGTGTTGGCTGCCTCTCTCTGCTCCCTCTGTCCTTCTCTTGCCCTCTCTCTCTCTCTCTCTCTCTCTCTCTCTCTCTCTCTCTCTCTCTCTCTCGCCCTCTCTTTCCCTCACCCCCAACTGGCCGAGGCAGATGGCCGCCCACCCTGAGCCACGGTTCTGCTCGAGGTTTCTGCCTGTTAAAAGGACGTTTTTCCTTGCCTGTGTCGCCTAGTGCTTGCTCATGGTGGGAATTGTTGGGTTTCTGTAATTAACTTTAGAGTAGGGTCTGACCTGCTCTGTTTGGAAAGCGCTGTGAGACAACTGTTGTTGTGATGTGGCACTATATAAATAAAATGGAATTAAATTGAAACAAAAGACAAATATAATTTTTACTGTACATCTTTGTACTGTATATGAGAGAGGACTACAGCCTTCAAATAGAATACCACCTGCA
Source organism: Menidia beryllina (assembly GCA_013363375.1). Classification (NCBI taxonomy): domain Eukaryota; kingdom Metazoa; phylum Chordata; class Actinopteri; order Atheriniformes; family Atherinopsidae; genus Menidia; species Menidia beryllina. Next base: position 116,758 of record JABUIW010000045.1, on the reverse strand, counting down.
TTTAGAGAATAATGACCACACTTTTGGCATTTTCATTGTGGTAATTATTTAGCAAGACTAATAAATGAGGCTGCATTTAAAAGTCCATTAGCATAAGTTCAGTTTTTAACATCATTCAAAAGAAATATCAGACCACATAATTAGAAATTTGTGATGTGCATTTGAAAGACAGGTGGAATGTAGATAAATTACATCTAAACGCTTGGAAATGAGAAATTTATTTTAAAAAACGCCTCTGTTTCCCAGGTGTGGGGCCGTCCAGTCATCCCCTCCATGTGGATGGGTGTTGAGGGCGGTGTCAGCCCTACTTGCTGCGTTGCTCTACGCCGGAGACGTGGTCCTGGTGAGCTTCCTCCGGAAGGAGGACATGTTCCTGGATATCCTGACGGATAGCTGTGGACTTCTGGCCATGCTGCTCCACTTCAGCGCCGCGTGCGTGCTCCTGAGAACTGCTTTCAGGAGGAAAAGAGGACCCCCCGTGCTGCTAGTCACAGTTCTCCTGTTGATCCCCAACCATGTCATCACTTTGATCACGTACAGCGAAAACCAGGAGTATTTAAGTCTTACTGAACCTCTAAAACTGGCCAGATTGGTCCTTGCTTCTGCCCGGAGCTTTCTTTTTGCGGTCTACCTCTTTGGATTTGTATTCCCCTTCGTCAGGGATGATGGATACACCTTGTACATTAATGCCGTGGACGGATCCCCTCTCATCCCGGAGAGGCCCCAGCCAGACACAGGTGAGATGGTGGCCGAGGACGGGAGCGGCTGCATCTCCCGCCTCTTCTACCTGTGGCTGAATCCTCTTCTCAGGCGGGGCGCGCGGGGAGAACTGGACGCCCCGGCTGACCTGTATCACCTCCCCCAGAAGCTCCGGACTAGCGTGGTCCGTGGCTATTTCCATCAGTGCTGGCAGTCCTGTCAAAAAGGGGCGGGGCGTAGGGAGATACCGGACCGGTGGCCCACACCTGTGGGCAGAAACCTGCTGAACGGCACCTGGAGCTCGCGGCACCGGGACGAGCCGTTGGAGTTGGAGGACGACGTGGGACTCCTGAGGGTGCTGCATAAAGCTTTCGGGCTGCGCTACTACCTGCTCGGCGTCCTGAAAGCGATGGTCAACCTGAGTTCCTTCGCGGGCCCCCTCCTCCTCAGCTCCCTGGTGAACTTCATGGAGGAAAACGAGGCCCCGGTCAGCAGGGGGGTCTGGTGCGTGCTCGGGCTCTTCGCCACCACCCTATTCAGCGCGGTCCTCCAAAACGTCTACGCCTTCGAGGTGTCCAAGGTGGCGCTGGCCGCGCGGGGCGCCCTGGTGTCCACCGTCTACGGCAAAGCGCTGCGGGTCAGCAGCTGCAGCCTGGCCGGCTCCTCCCTGGGGGAGGTGGTCAACCTGATGAGCACCGACGCCGACCGCGTGGTCAACTTCCTCAACAGCTTCCACGAGCTCTGGAGCCTTCCCTTCCGGTTCGCCGTCACCCTCTACCTGCTGTACCTCCAGGTGGGCGTGGCCTTCCTGGGGGGTCTCGGCGTGGCGCTGGTGCTGGTGCCGTTCAACAAGTTCCTAGCCTCCCGCATCCTCAGCCACAACAAAGAAATGCTTCAGTTCAAAGATAGCCGCGTTAAGGTAAGACGAGGGTCAGTAACGTATGAAGAAAGTGGGCTAAAAACCAAAGTCCTGTATCATCAAAAACAAATGTATTTAATTCTGTAGCATAATGTAAAATTTGGTAAAAGCTCCTCTAGTAGGAAGGCAATCACGTTCTCTGTGTTGAGACTTTTTGGTAATCTTGTAACTTTTTCAATATCTCAGTTAATGACGGAGATCCTTTTCGGCATCCGCGTCATAAAGTTCTACAACTGGGAGGCTCATTTTGCCCAGATGGTTGCCGACTGCCGCAAACAGGAGCTGTCCCACCTCCGAGCCCTGAAGTACCTGGACGCCGTGTGCGTGTACACCTGGGCCGCCCTGCCCGTGGTCATCTCCATCCTGACTTTCGTCACCTACGTGCTGCTGGGACACCAGCTGACGGCAGCTAAGGTGGGAGCTGACTGTTTTGTGCTCGCATTTCTTTAAAAAAAACACAATGTGCTGCTGTAACCACAAAATGAAATGAGCAAAAACCATGAGTAAAAACAGAACATTTGGGACAGGACAGTGCTTACATGGTGGATAGGGTCCAAAGGAACATTTGGTAACTTGTTATTAATTGTTATTAATTCTTTAATACCGTAATTTGTTTGTACTTTGGGCTGGTTGCCTCCTCTGGATTGTCCTTTTCATGGTTTTGTAACTGCCCTCTGGTAGTCCGACCCTATCAGCTTTGATCCCCGTTCCATTCTTTGTTCGTCGTTTTCTCATCAGCGATTTAAAAAAACAAAAAAACAACAACCTCACACTGGCGAAATAGCTTGAAGATGATTTTCTGCTCATTCTTAGTTAGTCATTGACGTTGTACGGCGCTCGCACCTCTCCCCGCCAGCAGGTGGCGCTGCCCGCCCCATCTCTGCCTCTGCTCTGTGCAGTAGTGAAGCTGAGCCAAAAACCAGAGCTCAGATCAGTTTTTAGATCCCACATCATTTGTATTTAACATTTTTCTAGACTTGCCGATCATAGTCGCCTTCATTGAACACACACTGACCAAATATGAGGGTTTAACCCCTGATTGTCCAACTTGTGGCAGCCGTGCTCTCTTTTTGGAGCCCACAGTTGCCGGTATATTTACAGATGTCTCAGGAAAAGCATTTCAGACTAATGAAACATTGTGGGACTTTTTGTGGTAATAAGCGTTACATTTCTTAGTTTCTTTTCGGTAATTTGAACAGCACAGGTTTGACAGCGCAGCACCAAACTGAGCCCCCCCGCTCCCTTGCAGGTGTTCACCACTCTGGCCCTGGTGGGGATGCTGATTGCCCCCCTCAATGCTTTCCCCTGGGTGCTGAACGGCATCCTGGAGGCCAAAGTGTCCCTGGAGCGAATCCAGCGCCTGATCAAACTGACCAACCAGGACCTGCAGGCTTACTATGCCCTGAGTAAGGCCAGTGCATTGATTCTGTTTTTGCATAAGTGTTTGATAAGTGACCAGAGATGCGATCGGAAAAGGAAAAATCTTTCTCCGTAATTGGATCATCATCTAATTGTTGAATGTTGGATACAGTGGGTTGCATTGCGTGCATTGCTTAGAATATGTGTGAGTCCTCATAACCGCAGATGCTTGCACAGAAGCTGTTATTTCTCTAAAAAGTACTTCAGTCAATGTAATCTACCCACATCAGTAAAAATGACAATTTCAGTGTTTTGAATTCTCCTTTTTTCCTTTTTTTTTCTCCTTAATTTATTTTCCAACATTTCACAATACATAAAGGTACCAATCAACACTTACAATGAACATATTTATAAGAAGGGGCGATGTATAATAAAAATATGAAGTAATATCTAAGATAAAATATGACAGAAAAAATAAAGTAGATAGATAATAAAACAAGAATCATTATGGAAAGCAAATTATAAGTAAAATCAAGTAGGATGGGGATTAATCAATAAAATTGAATTTAAGCAGAAAGTAATGAAATTTGCTAGCATTTTTTTCCTTTTATTAGATTTATGGATTTTGCATAAGATTTCAGCTCATCTTTCAAATGAGACATATTGGGCATACATCTTATTTTGAATCCTGCTACTGCTACTCATTTTTGTCGTGTTGACGTGTCCGCAGTGACTCCCGAAGACAGTCAGACGTGCATCCTGTTGAACCAGGGGGCGTTTTCCTGGAAGAGACCCCCCGGGAGCACAGACCCTGAGGCTGCTGAACCTGGAGCTGCAAAAGAAAGTCTGCAGCTGCACGGTCTCACCCTCCACGTGGCTCAGGTACAGCCACTCTGTTATCACACCTTTCTCTGTTGTTCTTCTGAGATTAGTTCAACACGCCAGCCAGGCCACAAGAGAAAAAAATGACGACTGAGTTTAATCTGAGTTGGTTTCAGATCGCACGTGTGACAGCATGATTTAGCATAGATTTTTATGTCCCTGTGTGAATATTTTCATTTCCTGACCTGGCCCCCGCTGGCCCTTTAAGCCGGATCAAACCATCGACTGCCCGACTGGGAACCAGTTTCCAAAGATGAAACCATAAATTGAAGCATAGAGTTCATCGATATTGAGATGTTTATGTTTATGCATTTGGCAGACGCTTTTATCCAAAGCGACTTACAGAGTAGACACAATATTAAATTTCTCATCACTATGACAATAAGCTATATAGAGGAGAAACACTGATCAGAGTCAGTGGTGAGATAGAGATAGAGGTAGAGGGACTACAGAAGGAGTTGTGGGGGGGGTAGAGGTACGGGTTAGGGTTAGGATAGGAGATGCTCTTTGAAGAGGTGGGTCTTCAAGAGTTTCTTAAAGACAGACAGGGACTCTGCTGTTCTTGTAGCGCTTGGTAGGTCGTTCCACCATCTTGGAACGACACATGCAAACAGTCTGGATGGTCTTAAGCGTGGTGAAGGCACTGCCAGACGACAATCCATTGATGAGCGGAGTGATCGAGTTGCGACATAAGCATTTGCAAGATAGAGCAGCAGCAGATGGAGCAGCAGCAGGACTAACGTTTGTCCGGTTCAGGGCTCCCTGGTTGCCGTGGTGGGAAAGGTCGGCTGTGGAAAGAGCTCCTTGCTGGCTGCCCTCACCGGAGAACTCGGCAGGTTTGTTGCGGTGCATCCTTTTTTTCAGGGCATTCAGACGATTCAGCACGGTGTAGCGAATAAGTAAGGATTCGCCGTGTCGTCTTTGCTCTCTTCATCTGCAGGCTCAGCGGCGTTCTCTACGTCGCAAACCGAGAAGCTGGTTTCGGCCTGGCTTCCCAGGAGCCGTGGATCCAGCACGCTTCAGTACGGGACAACATCCTTTTCGGGAAAGACTACGACGCTGCCTTCTACCAAGCTGTGATCGAGGCCTGTGCTCTCTCAGAGGACCTGAACGTATGCCATCTTCTTCATTGTCAATGAGCAATCACAGTAACAAAATAATAGGAAAATAAAGACATGAAAAGAGTTTTGGGAGAACACTCAAGGGATCATCCATGTTAAAAGTTATGTGATTAGCACCAGGTCTGAAAATGTGACATGATAAATGACAGTGTGCCATTATTTATCTGGAAAAATCATTTCAGTTGTTGAATCAGTATGAAAACGGACCTCATTTGGATGCCCCCCAGTCGAGCAGCTTCTGGCTGCAGTCTGTAGGACGCTTCAGTTGGATATCCAGCCCCTCCCACATCCAAGTCAGCCATTTTGATTAGGTCATGTGACTAGCAGCTTTCTTAGGTAGAAACGAAACTTTACTGTCTATACGAAATCGTAAGACAAACGATGTCCTAACCCTAAGCCTAACCCTGACCCTATCCCTAACCCTGATCTTAACCCTAACTATAAACCTAAACCTAAACCTAACCCTAACCCTAACCCTGACCCTAACCCTAACCCTAACCCTGACCCTCCACCCTTCATAATTGTGAGAATTTAATGTTTTTGGGGTTAAATTTGTTTTGACTTATTTTCCAGACCTATTTAACATACACTATTTTAAGCTAATATTATGTATAAGGTTTAAATCAGTGTTTGCAAGATTATTTTCACTATTTTTAAATGAATGTCTATATTGCCATGAAGCAATTACGATTTTCTTACCTGGGATCTTCTTATTGGTGACGTAATAAAAATGGCCGACATGGATATGGCCGGAGTTGGATATCCATCCTTGGCTTCCTACAGTCTGCAGCCAGTTCTACTTTCCCCAGTCGGTCGTTCAGTCACGAGTTGAACGCATTCATTGTCAGAATAATGACCTCTCCGTTCCTTCGATTGAAGGTTTTGCCAAACGGTGACAAGACGGAGGTGGGGGAAAATGGAGTGACTCTGAGTGGAGGACAGAAAGCCCGGCTGGCTCTAGCCAGAGCTGTTTACATGGTGAGTCCCCCCCACACCCCCCACAGTAATAATAATAATCTTTATTTGTAGAGCACTTTTCAGAAACAAGTTACAAAGTGCTTTAACAAGTGTATAGACAATAACACCCAAGAGACAATAATACAAAATAAAAGCATGGAAAACATTGAAAAGACTAAAATACATGTTTAGGATAAATATAAAATTAGTAAAGTACAATCAAATAAAATAAAAGGGATGAAATAAAGTCAAATAAGATCGGGAAAGGCTATCCAATAAAAGTATGTTTCAAGAAGGGACTTAAAAGAGTTCACTGACTGAGATGTAAAGAGGTTTTATCACTAAAAGCATACTCAAGTCAAATATCAAAATAGGTTTTCATGTATTTCTTTCCATTGCCTGAATTCCATTGACAGCTGAAGACTAATACCCTTATTCTGACATGTCAGGTCGATTTGTGGAGATTTTTAAGGTCAGTTCTGCCCGCGTTAGCGAGGGAAACAGTCAGCCAAACGTCAAACGGGACAGAGAAACCCGTTGTCTGCTGCCTGATGTCTGATGTGGGCTTTTTTCTCCATCACGTCAGGACAAAGACATCTACCTCCTGGATGACCCGCTGGCAGCGGTTGACACAGACGTGGCCGAACACCTCATGAAGAAATGCATCATGGGGCTCCTGAGGGGAAAGACCAGAATCCTGTGCACGCACCGCATAGAGTTTGTGGACAAAGCGGACGTGATGGTCCTCATGGACAACGGAACAATCATTAAAACAGGTTCAAACAAAAATTGGCATTGTACAGCGCTGATACAGAAATGTCCTCCCAGGTGGCATGCCGCCTCTATTCTGGAAAGATTTTCTGAGGCACCATGACGTGCAAAGACTTCAAAATAAGCTCAGCATCATCACACAAATACAGGAAATCGGTGGGAGGACATTATACATTTACAAAGGGGTTGTTTCTACTTTAACGGAAACCTTCGGCTTCCTTATCCAGCAGAATTTGTGATGGAACATGTTGGCTAAGCAGAAAACAAGCTTTCATTGAAGAAGAAAAAATCAGCATCGCCTTAAGAACGCATTGAATTTTTTTCCAAATAAAGAAATTGCCCAGTTTTAGCTTGTGCATGAGCATACTGACTGCATGCTTAGAGGCTTCAACATTCCTTTTCAGCTTTTATTGTCTGAGTTCTACTGATGCAATTGTCAAGATCCAATATTGAATTTACACACACACA
>JABUIW010000045.1:62911-95862 GCA_013363375.1 Menidia beryllina | reverse complement strand
CTGAAGTCCCCAGATTGGAGCCTGAAAGCTCCAAAGATGAAGGGTGGAATCAATGCCCCTGACCTGGACTTGCCAAATATGGACTTGAAAGCTCCAAAGCTAGACATTAACAGTCCAGATGTCAGCATTGGTTCACCAAAAGCAAAAATGAAATTCCCCAAAATGAAAATGCCCAAATTCAACTTCCCACACCTTAAAGGACCTGAAATGGACGCCAGTTTAGATAAACCTGATATGGATGTAAAAGCCCCCAACTTCAACTTCAAAGGTCCCAAAGCTGATCTAGACATGGACTTTTCTGGCCCATCTGGGAAATTCAGAAAGCCTAATTTCAACTTGCCTGACTTGGGGCTTTCTGGCCCAAAGCTAGATGGCCCTAACTTGGACCTGAGTCCACCTGACCTGGATATCTCTGGTCCAAATCTCAGGGGTGGAATAAATGCACCGGACTTGAATATGCCCAAAGCTGACTTTAAAACTCCCAAACTGGACCTGAATACCCCAGATGTCAACTTTGACATGCCATCTGGAAAAATGCCACAACTTGACACTCCAGACTGGGATCTGAAGGCTCCTTCAGGCAAATTTAAAATGCCAAAATTAAACCTTTCTGGTACATTGCCAAAAGGACCAAATGTGGACCTAAATGCAGACCTGAAGTCCCCAGATTGGAGCCTGAAAGCTCCAAAGATGAAGGGTGGAATCAATGCCCCTGACCTGGACTTGTCAAATATGGACTTGAAAGCTCCAAAGCTAGATATTGACAGTCCAGATGTCAGCATTGGTTCACCAAAAACAAAGATGAAATTCCCCAAAATAAAAATGCCCAAATTCAACTTCCCACACCTTAAAGGACCTAAAATGGATGCCAGTTTAGATAAACCTGATATGGATGTAAAAGCCCCCAACTTCAACTTCAAAGGTCCCAAAGCTGATTTAGATATGGACATTTCTGGCCCATCTGGGAAATTCAGAAAGCCTCATTTGAACTTGCCTGACTTGGGACTTTCTGGCCCAAAGCTAGATGGCCCTAACTTGGACCTGAGTCCACCTGACCTGGATATCTCTGGTCCAAATCTTAGGGGTGGAACAAATGCACCAGACTTGAATATGCCCAAAGCTGATTTTAAAACTCCCAAACTGGACCTGAATGCCCCAGATGTCAACTTTGACATGCCATCTGGAAAAATGAAAATGCCACAACTTGAAGCTCCAGACTGGGATCTGAAGGCTCCTTCAGGCAAATTAAAAATGCCAAAATTAAACCTTTCTGGTACATTGCCAAAAGGACCAAATGTGGACCTAAATGCAGACCTGAAGTCCCCAGATTGGAGCCTGAAAGCTCCAAAGATGAAGGGTGGAATCAATGCCACTGATCTGGACTTGCCAGATTTGAACTTGAAAGCTCCAAAGCTAGATGTTAACAGTCCAGATGTTAGCTTTGGTTCACCAAAAGCAAAGATGAAATTCCCCAAAATGAAAATGCCAGGTTCAAAAGGACCTGTACTTAGTGGCAATTTTGATGGGGCAGACGGTAACATCAGCATGCCAGATATCAACCTAAAGAGCTCTAAACCTGGTTTTGAAGTCCCTGATGTTGATTTCGGCAGCCCATCAGGAAAACGTAAAATGCCAAATTTGAAAATACCCGATGTGGGGTTTTCGAGTGCAAAATTACATGCCCCAGACTTTGACCTCAACTCAGCAGACCCCCATGTCAGATTGCCAAAAGGATCAAATCTTAAATTTAATTCAGACCTGAAAGGTCCAGATTTTGATCCCAGTCTTGCAAAGATGAAAGGTGGATTTGATTCCCCAAACCTGCGTTTAAAAGGTAAGGGCAAAACTGACTTTGAAGTTCCAGATGTCGATTTTGGCAGCCCAAAGGGAAAATTTAAAATGGCACATCCAAAAATTCCTGATGTAGGATTTTCTGGCCCAGATCTTGATTCTCCAAATCTTAATTCCAAATTACCAAAAGGATTGGATTTGAAAATTAACTCTGACCTAAAAGCTCCAGGTGTGAATCTTCAAGCATCTCCTGAAGCAAATTTTAAAGTGCCCACAGTCAAAAAGCCCAAAGGTCATAATGCTGACATAAAAGGGGACCTTAAAGGGCTTAAGGGGAAGGTTCCAGATGTACCTAACATGGGGATCAATGGTCCTCAAACCGAGCTTGATCTGCCAGACAAAAAATACAAATTTCCATCTGTCAAGTTGCCTCAATTTGGAGGCCCAGATGTAAATAGTTTGGGCTCGGATATTGACTTTGGTTCATCTCTGAGACCAAAAAATGTAGATGTTTTTCCTCCAAAATCAAGTTCAAATGTAACCATTCCAAACTTGGACCTGAAAATGCCCAAAGCTTCAACAAACAGTCCTCATTTGCATCTCAAATCCACCAATTTCAACATGGATGATCCTTCACAGAAGTTGAAAAAACCTTCTTACAAGGTTCAGAGATCAGATATGGCAAGCGTGAGAATGAAAGCTCCTGACCTGGACATAGATCAAAACGTGAGGCTTCGTCACAACAGAAAGTCCCCAGGAAGCAAAGTAAGGTCCAGCTATCCTGCAGGGGTCGAGGCTTCACGGAATGAGGTTGACTTCCATCGGTCAGACCTCAACATTGATGATTTCACAGGAAAAGATCATGTTCTTAGAGCCAGAGGCTCAACTTTGGACCTCAAGGCACCTTCTGGGGTTGACAATGACATGAGGGACACCAACAATTCTCTGAGAATGCAAACTTCTAACAAAGTGCACATGCCGAGTTTATCACAACGATCAAGAACGAAAGCACATGAGAGCTCAGATGGATACTATGTAACTGTTTTCCCAACTCAGACACAAAATACCAAAATGCCAAATAGAAAGTCTAACACTCTTGGCAGATTGGACTTTCATCCAAATAATTTGGACCTCGAAGTTCCAGGTGAAAATGACCTTAAAGGAACAACATTCTTTTTGTCTAATCTTGTATAGTCCTCAGAGCACTCATGTTTCTCTTTGTGTTTTTGTTTATCGGCCTTATTTATTCTTATTTGTATGTTGACGATCAATGAAAAGTGTTTCCTGTCTGCCTGATTATATTTTTCAAATGTATATATTTTTCAAATCTTTATTATTATTTCTTACGTAAATACTTGTGGTACAATCTTATTTTTTCATGGAATACGGTATTATTGCTCTTGTCTACCAAAGTAAATAATAGTTTTTTTTTACTTAATGTACCTCAAGGTTTTGAAATGTTTTTTTTTTTTATGCAAACCAAAGTGTCAATAAAATCTGCTCATGCTTAAGTTTATTGAAGATTTTCTGCCTTTTCATGATTGTAAATTTCCTCACTGTGGGATCAATAAAGTATTCTATTCTATTCTATTTATTTTTATTGTTACCTTCAACGTGTGTATAATTATCAGTTTGATCATTGTTACTGTTCTGTATACCAAACTATTTCAAATATAAGATATTTATGTGTATTTAAGATATTTATTTACTATTGGTTGGATTAGTTTATTTAAAATTTATTTCAGATGCTCATCTATAATACATTAACTTCAATTTATAAAAGTGTTTATCATGAGTCCATCACAGGACGACACAGAGACTGATTTTTCGGTGAATAAAAAACTGTATGAAACAACCAAGCATTAAAAAAACGTTAAAAGTGCACACTAAACATTTAATTTCGCTGTAAAAACACAAAGTAAACACACCTGTTTTGATTTCCTATTTTTGTAAACCTAGGGAAGTAAATAATTTACATAAAGATTGCTGCAGCTTTCATTTTTGCAGCTTACAATTCAGAAAAATAAAGTTGTAAACGAAAAGACGAGTGGATAACGCGTTGCTCTCATTAGGGGCCGCTCCACCTGACGCCGCGCTCTGCACACGTCATCAATGTGCGACATATACGCTGAATCCACCACGACCTTTTCGGAGAGGCTCCGACGGCTGGGCAACCATGAGATAATATTTATTGTGTGTGTGTGACTGCGTAAGAAACCTAAACAAAAATGCTCCGACTGCCTGTCTTAGTTTTGGGCCGAGGACTCGCCAAAAGGGTGAGTGACGGCTTTTGAACGCCGTAATTCGGTTTCCCTGCGCTTCTGTTTGCTGCGTTCGCGGTCACGTCACATGTAGGCAAGATGTTTCGTTTAAATTTGGACTGCAGGTGAATGTTTTGTCTCGTTTTTTCAGTTTGGCCCAAAAAAATGGAAAAATGGGCTGAATAGGCCACGGCAAAAAGGATAACGTATTAAACACAATAGAAAAGATAGAAAAGAAGCCAGGCATAGGCTAAAACTCAGATATATTCATATTCAGGAAAAAGTGTCCTGCTGTGAAAACCCCCAAAACTGCCTTATATGAAGAAAATGCCGTGAAATCCTGTAACTTCAGTGTAAAACATAAACTGTGAGCCATTTGGGTGGAAGTATGCCTTTCCCAGAGGAGCAGGGCAGAAGTTATGAATTCTTAAAAAGATGAAGCTTGAACACACACACACACAAACACACCCACCCTGAGAGGACTGGAAATCTACAGGTGCACAATCGATTTGCCTTTATCGGCAAAATATGCAGGTTATGGTTCAGTCTGTACGGTGAAAGAACCTCCTGCCTGTGCCTGTTATCCTGATGAACTGAGTGGGTCTGGCTTCTTTGACTTTTTTGTGTGTGTGACTGTCTTCCTCAGTTCTGCTCTTCGGTGGCTGGTGAGGGCGTCCTGCCCCCGAATTTACTGCTGCCCTCCAACCTCATTGATCCTGCCAAACGAAGTAAGAGCGCCTGCATTGACTATGTAGCTCTATGGGCTTTTTACAGCAGTTTATTTTAGTTTAATTTTATTTTAGAGTAGCCTCCAAAGCACTATCTGGATGGAAGGAGAATATGGCCTCTGTCCTAAATCTTGTTGTGTGCTTTGTTTATGTTTATGCATTTAGCAGACGTTTTTTTCTAAACCGACTTACAAAGTAGACGCAATTTTACAGTTATCATCAATATGATAATAAGTTCTCTAGAGGAAAATCCCCAGTCAGAATCAGTGGTGATAGCAAAGAGAGAGAGAAGGAAGTGAAGAAAGAGTAGTTGGGGGGTACATAGGTCTGGGTAAGATTGAGGATAAGAGATGCTCTTTAAAGAGTTGGGTCTTTAAGAGTTTCCTAAAGATAGAAAGGGACCTGCTGCTGTTCTTCTAGCGCCTGTTAGGTTGTTCCACCATCTTGGAACAACACATGAAAACTGTCTGGATTGTCTTAAACTAGACCACAATCCGTTGATGACCGGAGGGACCGAGTTGTGACATAGCCCTTGCAAGAGGGTTCAAGTAGACGGTAGCCGGACCCTTAAGCACATGTAGGCATCAGGGAATTGATATGGATGGGGGTAACCGGGGGCAACCAGTGAAACTCAGACAGAGGGGTGACGTGAGACTTTTTGGGCTGATTGAACAGACTGCACCAGGATCTGGGTAGCATGTTGGGTTAGGTATGGGCGTATCTTTTCTTATTTGGGGTCAAATAATCAAATGGTTTCCATCAACTACCTATCAAGTGGTCCCCAATGAAAATAATCTATAGATTTATTTTTTTTCTGCAGTAATTTTCTAAATGAAATGCTTGTTGGGATTCTGTCCTTCAGACCACTGGCTTTACATTCTTTTATGATGATGGTTTAGCCTTTTGCTTTTTTTTTTAGCAACCCACCTTGATGCATTTGTATTTATCGGATTCAGATATGATGGCATATTTATATGCTTCCGTCTTTAACTCATTGACTGCCAAAGACGTCTATAGACTTTTTTTATGTTTTTCAACGAGAGTGGCTGGGGGACGATATGCTAAAGCTTGTCCATAAATATCAGGCTTCTAGACAGAGTATGTACTAACAAATTGACCCTCTAAGTGGCAGTGCCACTTTTGATGGGAGATGAGCATAGACTGTAGGCAAAAAGGTAACGGTTCGCTATGAGAGAACATGTCGCCGGTGAGACGCAAGTCGAGGAAGTTAAGGCAGCTCACACTCAAACAGAGTTTGTGTCGCAATCGCAGTAGTTCGGTTGGTGTCCCGATCGTGGAAAATGAAGGAGATCAACCCCGGGCCAAGCGGAGAGAGTAGGCCTAGCTCACGGCGTGTTTCAGAACTATTTACATAAATGTATTTGTGAATAAATCATTTTGTAATTTAAAACCAGATGTTGTTTTTGCCATTTTATAGAAGGATACAACTTTTAAGATGTTTGAGGTGTCACTAAAGCCGAAAAAATAGCATCAAAGACACTTCTCTGCTTGAACTGTATCTTTTCACAAAAAGCTTGTTTTCTCCATTTATTGGTCAAAAACTGGTGTTTTTGTTGAAACCAACCTATGTTCTACTGCTGATTACAAAAGAACGGAATAAGGTAGAAACAATTTTTTTTTCCCTGATGAAAGAAGAGTCTATTCTTTCTTTTGGTGTGTTCGGTGTTTACATAGTCATAGCACAAACTATTCTGTGGCTCTTGAAAAATCAGTCAAAATGCTCAAAAAACTCCGGCAGTATGGGACTCTCTGTTCTGAAAATGGCTGGCAGTCAATGAGCTAAGTGTGTTTTGCCCAGGGTATTATGTTGTGTTTTTGTTGTTGGTGTTCTTTACCAGAGCGTCCTCCTCCTCCCGCCGACTGCTCCCTGCCTCTGCTCAGGAGGTGCGACGCCGGCGCCCCCGCCCACCGGAGCCCCGTGCACGCCTGGGTGGAGAGCCTGGAGGGCACGGACAGCCAGCCGCTGGGTTTGGCTCAGCTCCATCCGGACGTCTTCGCGGTGCCTCCCAGGTAAAGCGGGGCCCTTTTTTCACGCGGCGGCTCGTGCAGAACGTCCTCTGAAACGTCTAATTGGAGGTTGTTGTCGCCCTCAGGCTCGATATTTTACACAGCGTCGAAACGTGGCAGAGAAACTACAAAAGGATCGTAAGTCACACTTCCTCAGATGTCAAAAGTAGCATAATCTTTTTCACAATAGATATAATTAGGGGTTTGTGAATTAAAATGAGTGTCAGTTCATATGTAATTAGGAAAAAGAAGCATGCATTCATTTGACTAACAGTTGTCTGGATGCCTCAGAGTCACGCCAACACAAAGGTCCGGTCGGAGGTCCGAGGCGGAGGCAGGAAACCATGGAAACAGAAAGGAAGTGGAAGAGCTCGCCATGGAAGCATCCGGTCACCGATATGGAAAGGAGGTGAAGTAATTATGTTAGTCCAGTGGTTCTTAACCTTTTCTGAGGTACTGATGCGCATTACCTGAACCCTTTAGTTATGATTTTTTTTTTTTTTTTAATTCAAGACATAAGTATATGTTTTTTTACTGGTGCACAAAATGAGCCGTATATGAACATCACCTTGCTCAGAGAACAAAACCAACACAGTGCATGAACTCACAACAAATTACCTTATTACTTTATTATCGCCCCCCCAAAAAATATTTTTTTACTATTTTACTAATAAAAAATAAATTTGGATTTTTTAAAAAGAATTTAACGTTTTTTAATTTTAAATTTATTTATTTTTGTGTAGTTTTGAATCCTCAAAATACTTTTTTGGGGGCCAGAACAAGAGGTGTTCCTTTAGTTTTTTCATATAGACGCTTACTTCTGTCCCGAGACACACGTGAATCCACATTGTACATATTCGTCTGACCACTTTTTTTGCTCGACGTATTTAGTTTTAGATTAAAATATTAAGAAAGAAACCAAACGGCGTACAACTACGACAGCCGTTGACTGATTGGCCGAGCAATGTAAGGTCATCCTCTGTAGCCAGTGACGGCCCAGCTGGGTGTCCCTTTACACCGTGTGTCTTTACCTCCGCGGCAGAGGCTCCCCCGAACCCCTGAGACCGACTCACGGAACCCCCTAGGGCTTGTAGAACACAGGTTAAGAACCACTGGGTTAGTCCATGAGCAGCTTATACGAAGCCCCTAATGGCTTCCACACAATATGTTTAATGAACTGATCTGGAGGGACTTGTGTGAAAAGCGCTAACTCTTGCTTCTGGTGGTGTTTCTCTCAGGTGGGGTCTCTCATGGACCCAGAGGGCCGACCAGTTACTACTACATGTTGCCCATGAAAGTCCGAGTGTTGGGACTCAAAGTCGCCCTGAGCTCCAAAATGGCCCAAGTAAGTTTCCTCTGCCTGAATTCCTGAGCCCTGCAGGGAAAAAAAACAGGTGAAGGTGTGGTATTTTAGAATGGCTTAAGCTTTGTGAGCAGCTCCATCTCCTGTTCGAACCCCAAATGGTTCAGGTCTAATCGACAGAATCTGCCCCTCCTTCTCAAAGTCAGGTTCCTGTTGGAAAATGGATGCCTTGTGTTACTGCAGGGCCACCTCTATATCGTGGACTCCCTGGACATCCCCACGCCGGACTCTCAGTACCTGCTGGACCTCATCCGACACCGACACTGGGGAGAGTCGGCCCTGATAGTGGACGTGTGAGTATCTCGAAACCTCTCCGGCAAACAGGAAGTCTGTCTGCTTCTCGCCAAGCTGTTTTGGATACATGAGAATCCATACCTAAAGATTATGTCTCTTCCAGAGGTGACGAGTTCCCCGAAAACATCCTCCAGGCCACGGCCAGCTTGAAGACGGTGAACCTGATTCCCGCCATCGGTGAGTCGCCGCTCGGCCCGTTTGAATTCCTCTAAAAGCGCGTCCGGAGAGCTGAAGCCGAGCGTTCGCCCCCCTTTCGTCCGTCAGGTCTGAACGTTCACAGCATGCTGAAGCACGAGGCCGTGGTCCTCACCCTGGACACGCTGGGGTTCCTGGAGGAGAAGCTGCTCTGGCACGACCAGCGCTACACGCCCCTGTACCCCTTCAAGCTGCCCTACGCCGACCTCCCTCAGAGGGAGCCGGACCACCAGTGAGCCACGGCTTTGTTTTATTATGTACAGCTGCAAAATGTCAATAAATAATAACGCTCATAAAAAAAAGAGGAACATTTTATTAAAAGTGTCTAAAAAGGCCATCCACAGGTTAAAAAGGCCTAAAAGCGATATGTGAATCTGTGTGGGGGGAGGCCGCTGGCCAGGTCGTTCCTGACCTCCCAGCGCAGCGCCGAGCGCTTCTTCTCCGTTGGCACCACGTAGGTGTTGGGCACGTACACCCGCCGAGGTTTGGGCTGAAAGACAGCAGGGCGGGACGTCAGCTCACAACTCACCGTCGGACGCCGACGCTTAGGTCGGCGTTTTAAAAATCACGGACACCAGCTGTTCAAACGACAGCCAGCAAAAACATCTGGGGGCCGGCGGGGACCGGGGTCCCGCCTCTGAGACGCAGCGGGGACACTTACAGGTGGGGGCTGGTAGGCCAGTCGCTCCTGAGAACACAAGAAGGAAGAGGAGAAGGTCAGTACTGGAACCCTCTCTAAGTGGTCACTGGTCAAAGTAACATTTATGGAATCAGTTCTGAGACACCGGTTAGCTCAACCTGCTTCTCTCTATTTTTACGCTGTGGGAGGAAGCCAGGGAGAAGCCACCCGTACAGGGGGAGGAAACAGACTCCATCACAGAGAACCGAACGGGGTCAGAACCATTAACATACACATATCTAAAGAAAAAGTCTAGAATTAAAAGGTAAAAAAAAAGTCAAAACAGTAGAACCTCTACTTGCGATGCCTAAACATAAGAATTTTCAAACATACATTTGACTCGACACCTGAAGTAAATATCCAACATGATGAAGTCATGGAAAAAAATGTATAAAATATAAAGATAAATAAGTTAAGATAGTTTAAACTTCAAGTAGTGAAAGTCAAATAAGTAAATGTGTAACGTCCTATATCTTTGTCTCCACCTCTACCTCCATTCTTCAGTCTCTTAAAGTAAAACCCCCTTTTTCTTGATTATTTCTTCATTATTTCTTTTTACATCTCTCCTATAAAATGCATTTGTGTAATTATCTGCAGTATTTATTAAGGAGTTATCGTAGGTTTTTGGGAAGTGGAACGAATGATAGGAATTAGTGTATTCTGATGGGAATATTTGAACCCACATATGAATATTTTAACATATGAAATAGGTCCCGTAACGAATGTAGAGGTTCTACTGTATTCAGCGAAAGGTGCTGTAAGCCAAACCGAAGGCGTTAGCCCAGCCGTGCCGCTCCTCACGAGGAGCCACGTTTTGCCAAACGCTCCCTCCCTGTGGCCGTTTACTGCTGTAGGCGACACGCCGTTAAGGCCCCACCTGTTCCCCAGCCCCACAGGACGACGCTTTTCTGTACCTTTATCTCCCAGCGCAGGGCTTTCCTGTCTGCTTCTCCTGGAAGTTTGAACATGTCCCAAAGCTGCTTGTACTGGAAATACCTGCAGGGATGAGAAATAAAAAGAAAATCAAAGTCAAAATTCCAACGAGCAGCCCTGGTTGACCTAACGCAAATCAAACCTAATTTTTTGGAGATTCAGCATGAACTGGGCTTGATTCTGTGGGTGAGGAGGTCCCAGGTGGTATTAGCATAGTGGGGCAGAACACCAACAGGCGGAGACATGGAGCCCAGAGATGACACCCCATCACACACTGCTGTTTGTGTTCACAGTGTGAGGATGAGAGGTTTAAAAAGGTGTTCTCTTAAATCCATTAGGACATCTTTGTGCTACCTCACCTAATCATCCAGTTTGATCCACTGTGTCACACAAACGTGTGAGGAAATTTCCTCTGTACTTTCTATTTTCGCTTCTCTTTTCTCTGATAAATTCTTTCTGGATGGAGGCGGAGTTTTACAAACCCTTCCATTATTCCCACTGACAGCTCTCGTTTTGGAAGTTCTCTTTAAACTCCACAGCCTTTTCTTGAAGAAATAAATAACTTGAAGTCTGGGATAAAGATGGCATTGACTCAAACTGCATTCTGCCTTAGCAGGACTGCTTTTTTTTGTTTGTTTTTTTTGCAATGAACATCCTCCCAAACAGAAACACAGGAGGGTGTTATTTTCTTCATATGCCGGCTGCAGGTCTTCCTGAGAGAGGGGTGAATTTCTATAGATGTGAAACCTAATGAAAGAACTTACTTTGCCACTGGATCCGTCTTCTTCAGGGTCTGTTGACTCATCACTGGTCGAATAACTGAAACACAAATTCATTTGACCCAGTAAAAATTCTATTAAAAATGTAAAGAATTACAAAAAGAACTGTTACATCAAAGCTGTAAAGTACTAAATGAGATAAACGTGTTAAGTAAGATGAGCTAAAAGTACTGATTAAAATTCAAGAAGGTAGCCCTCTTTTAGCCCTCCTCTTCTCCATCTGCCATCATTAGTGTACATGTCAGTTTTTTTGTAACTCTCTTATGACAAACCTTGTATTTGGGAGCATCAAAACTAATTAAATGATTCAGTATTTACAGGCTATAATGTGGGAAAGGGCAAATATAAGCGGTAAAGGAACGGAACCCACGATCACGTCAAAACTGTTGGCAAATGAGCAAACTGTTTTATCCATCAATCCAAATAGTAAAAATGACAAACTTCGCAATTTTTCTGGGAAATTCGACATGAAAAAATGAGTCATAATTCATAAAAGCGCCAAGTATAATAAGGTTTAAATGAGAAATTAAGGTTGTAAATGATAAATTTGATGCTACACAACTAGAATAATACTGCATCAAATCAGTGTCTTGGCTGATTCTGAACACTTTTAACAACAGCCCCACCAATATTTGTTCTATGGAAAATTACTTGTTTTTTTATTTGCTTTTTCATGTAACCAAACTGCCATTTAAAGGGTAAAAATCATGGTAATATTCAAAATGTTAACCCAAAAAGCTCTTTGCCTGTGTTAACCATAACTGTAGAAGGTTGACCTCTGAGGTTCTCCCAGCTAAAGCTATGAGGTCTGAATCAGATCAAAGCTATTGAGCTCTATCAAAACACACATTTGTGGTTCACTGTGAGGACACATGTGGAAAAGATAGACCGACAGCCACAAACTGCTTCTGCTGACTTACAGGATTTGGGCTTCTGCCTGACGTCCACGTCACTCCGAGTCCCCGTCTGTTCAAAAGAAAGTGGACAGGGGGGTTTTTCAGTTGGAGCGAGAATAATAAAGACCGAGATCGATTCTAGCGTGTTCCGTTCAGAGTCTGAACGCAATAGAGGGGAATGGGAGGTGGCGTCTGGCTGTGGAGAGACACTACCCACCATGCCTCTGATGTAGGATTCGAAGGCGCTCAGAGAGATGCCGTCGGTCTGGGAGCTGGGGGTGTCGCTCTCCGTGCTGGCGTCGGCGTCGTCCTCCTCGAAGCGCCGCCGCGCTGACGTGGACAGCTGGAGGTCGGCCAGCTGCTCCTCCAAGCGGCTCGCCACATCTGCGGCAAAGCATCGGCGGTCAGCAGACTGCTGACCAGCAGAGCAGAGAGCAGAACTGTGTACCTGTGTGTATGTGTGTGTGGGAACTAAAGAACTAGAATGTCATGCAAGATTCCTTTACAAAAAGAAAAATACACGCATACAGCTTTTCTCCAGGAGCTCTTTGCCCCCCTTTTTCTGCCTTAGGTTTCCCTCCCCCTCCTCAATTTTCCTTCTGAAATCCGTTTGGGAGTCCGAGGACTTGGGGCTTGTGTTGTCCGGAGACTCTTCTGTATCCTGGACCTCGTGGAGGTGTTGAATCTCATCCCGTTTTTGGTCCTCTTTAGGGTGGAGCCCCTCTCTTGAAGGCCTCTCAGCCAACAGGACGGTGTTCTCTGGGGTCTCCTTCCCCTCCTTTAGCTTTGTGCCATTGGCCGGCGGGCCCTCGTCTCCACGGCCGGCTCCCTTTGCGTCCGACACGCACGCCGGAGTGTCTCCGACCCCGGCGAAGGACCCGCGGTCCTCCTCGTCTTCGTCTCTTAGCTCGGACAGGCTCCCCTGGCTGTCTTGGTCGAACTCGGCTATGGTGCAGTCATCCCGGTGGTCTGCCCCCTCCTGCTCCTCTGCTCTGCACGTGCCGTAGCCGGACGTCATCAGACTTGGAGCCGGACTCTCCGAGCTGCTGCTGCTGCTGGTCATCTCTTTATCGTCACCCTCCTCATCCTCCTCTAAAACTGCTCCGCTCCAGAGGCTGTCCAACTCCGTCTTTTGCTCGTCTGAGGTCTTCTGAGGGAAGCCGTGCGGATCGTCGGCAGGTACGGAGACAGCCCCCCTCTCAAGTTCTACCTCCTCTTCCTCCTCGTCTTGTTTCTCCCCGTCGGACCAGAAGGAGGAGTTGAGGGAATTCTCGTCCTGGCTGCTGTTTTCGTCCCACTGGGAATCGCACATTTTGTACATGTTTGCAGTTCGTTCGGCCGCTGAGGCGCACGGGGTGCCGGAGGCGCAGTCCCGGGGCTTAAAAGCAGGTGCTAAGAGGATTATGTCCTCAGGGACTGCTGGACCTCTGCTCCACACTGAAATAGCCCGCTCTGCTCGGGCCAGTTGGCTTCTCACTTTTTATTCAACAAAGTAATTAAAGAAACTCTGACATTTCTGTATTTGTTGTATTAAAAACTAAACAAATCATCATCATGCTGGATAGTAAAATTGTGACTGTAAAACATGGAATTTTGTCTTTATTCATACCATTGTTCAAACTGCTGTATCTTGGTTTAAAGTGCGGATGACAGAGAGATTTGGGAGTGGTGTCTGGACAGTCCAGTCTACCTTACCTGAGTCTTCACTGTAGAAAGATTCATCACAGACAAGGGACTGGCCTTTATGTTTCCTGGCAACGAGACACACACAGCAGCTGTTTCAAGTTGTGTTCCCCAACAGGTTTTTGTTTTTTCTCTCGTCATTTGAAGACTCCACCGCCACAGGATTCACCTCAACACGGCTTGCGGGGCACTACCCACTGGAATCCATCCATCTATGTTAATACAGTGCTTAACAATATATATTAGACCACCGCTTATGGATAATAGAATCATTATTTTATGTTTCTTTCATGCTGATTAATGTGTGGTGTCCTCCGTGTGCTTTGGAGTCTGTTTGCAGACGGCCGTATTTCCAACATGAGCCGGCAAACCCAAAGTTAGTGAAGCAGATATGAAGGATTAGAGACAGAAGGAAGAGCACTGCTGATCTGCAGGCAGAGATGGAGAGTTTGAGAAAGTCTGCAGAGCGACAGATGGAGGAAGGCTTAAAGGGAAGGAGAGCAGCTGAGAAGCCGTTACTGAGGCCTGCAGACAACCCCCAGCAGCTGGAAACTCTGTGGGACTCAATAACAAGAGAAACCGTCAGAAAGGAGAGAAAGAAAAGCAGAGGAAGAATGGAAGCTGTTATCGAGAGCGGAGAGATTAAGTTTAAGAAGATTCTGAGAGGAAAATGAGCCTTTAGCTGCCTCTTATTGTGACTTTAACAAAGAAATAAATTATATTTGTAACATTTGTCTTCAGGCAGGTCAGTTGGTATGATAAATTTGTTAAGCACTGCAAGTACACGTATATATATATATGTACACATACATGTGTAAATAAATTAAAATTTTTGTGAATATTTCTATTTTCTATGATGAAGAGTTGGTTTAGCCGCAGAAAAAGATTGAAAGATGTATTAACTATAGCAGTTGGCATATTAGACTAAATGCTAAACGCACAAAATGACTGAAAGTCTGCTGGTTAAAAACTGCCCTGAACCAAAATGTACCTGAGGACTTTTCTTTTGATGAAGCGCCTCTGCTGCGTGTCTGGGGAGGAGGTGGCGCTGTTGGACAGAAGTGAAGGCAGGCTGTCCTCAGCATCTGCCTCCACCTGCAGCCTGCTGGGGGCCTCCGGAGGGGGCTGCAGCCTGGGTGCTACCGAGTGATGGGCATAGGCGTCCCGGAGAGTCTGCTGCCATCCATAGCTTCTGTTCTCATTAGGGGCGAGCGGCTGGGTTCAACATAGCATACACCATTTATCAATTACTGACATCAAAATGTACAGTTTATGTATCGGTGTTATCAGTCTGTCATTTAATATATTTTTAATGTAAAGCAGATTTATAATGTGATAGTAATATGTTTTTTAAAAGCATCCTGCATCAAGTATGGGTTATGTTATGTTCTCATTTTGCAGTAAAGACCTTTTTCAAATGCAGAAAAGGGATTTTCGAAGAGAATGAGCCTTCATCTGTTAAGTTGGGGTGCTTTGTCTGATGACATGTTCTGAAATCAGGCACTGATTTGTGCTTGCACTGATTTCTAACTGCTGTTGTGATCATTACATCTATCTCACTATATGAAAACAGAAAGGTGAAAAAAAAGATCCGTATTACCTGTCTGTCGTGGCCTCCTTTTCCAGGATGCAAGAAAAACCCCTCACCATTGCCTTTAATGTAGCACTGACTGACTGCGGACATGAGAGGGAAAACTCAGAAACCAACAAAAACAAATGGCAAATATTCCTTAGACTATCTATCCATCCATTGTCTATGCCAACGGGGTAGCGGGGGCCAAATAATGAACACGTTTTTTACCTTTTTCTTTGGTAAAAGCAGGGAGAGGATGTTTTAGCTCTGACGTGGATGGTTTAGCTCTGATGTGTGTCGCTGTGGCCAGACTTTTCAACTCTCCATCCTGTATCAGTTTATTGAGATCTGACATCACCCAGAAGGACAGAGAGAATAAAATTAGAATTTCATACAAGGAGTCAAAAACAGGCCTTTTTCACATGTCAGCTATTTGTTTTTTGAAAGATAACTATCTAAAAGTCTAAAACTTCTATATTTCTGCATGTAGTAGATGCTTTTACCCAAAGTGAAAATTAACATTAGAGTACATTTCAGAGAAAAAATTAAAAAAGACAGTTCTAACATCAAGTTTACCCTTTATGCTTTATCAAACATGAAACAACACAGAAAAAAGAGGGAGAGGATTGTAGGAAAAAAGCAGTCTAACCTTGTTTGAATTCAATGAGCCTGTGTTTTGGTATGTTTTTGTAGCCAAGGGCAGCCAGCTGTTCTTTAATTTCCTCTTCTGAAAAGTCCAGGCTGTCCATAATATTGTCCACTTCTAGAAATTGTGTTAAAAAGAAGCCAGTATTTAAAAACAAAAGTCTTTTACAAGTAAACACATGACATGGCAGTAATATAAAGAAGTTTTACTATTCAAATTTTGTGGCCACGATTATAGTAAACACTCTGCCAGATTATTGTTGATTCAGAATTAATAAGAAGTTTTAAAATGAACACATTCGTTGAACATTTGGTTTAAAAATAGGAGTGAATCTTTGCACAGTTAAACCTCAATCTTTTGAAATGTTATGTTGTGGTTGTAGATATTCAGGTTTCAGTCAGAAACCATTAAGTTTAAAGTGGAAAGGTGAAGTCACTGAAGTTATTCATGGACTCTTTAACAGCCTGTCAACTACAAAAACAGAATATGTTCACTTCTGTTTAACGTAAATAACAAGTTTGAAATTATGCCGATTTATGGATGCTTTTCCTCTTTTTCTGAAACACTATGCTTGCCGTACTTTAAGTTATATCCTTACTTTGTGATATCTTCGCTGTAATAAATAAATCCAACAAATCCAAAAATTTGGTTTCCCCCAAGTAACCCTGCGTTAACAATTGGTAAGCTAGGCTAACGTTTTGCAGCTAAACATGTATGAATAACACAGTCCTGAATAAAGTCCGCTCTCCCCTGCACACAGACCTTTTTCTTGTTATGGTCAGCCTAACAAGCAAATATATTGACCTCTATAACCCGTATTTGTGATAATGTTAGTAATGTCTTCTTTACCGGTTGAGAAACAGCACCAAGACAACGGCCGTTAACAAGCTTTAAAACTGACGCCTGTATGTGCGTTTCCGGTAGACTTCCGGTTTTCTTCTACTTCGTTGTGGTCTAAAAATGTCGGAAAGTCATGGCGTTACCACCATCTACTGGAGGACCAGCACACAACAGCGAAAAAATCAAATACAAATTTAAAAAATGAGATGAACAACAATTGAATAAAAGCTTCGGATTTGCAAGATGAGTTTCAAACATCTGCTTATTAAGAAAAGAGCTTCTCTGGTGCCATATTATAATTACTGTTAATATAACTGTTGGAAAATTTTGATAAATTCATCCACTTTTTAAAAAATCACTGATGTGGCTGAAGATGGGAAAATTGGAAATCCATTAAGACAAATATCTGTAAATACAGTGTAAACACAACAATTTTAGATACTCATAAGAAGTATGCATGTATGCCATTAATTCCTCAACGAATGGAATTGCCTCTGAATTGTTGTTTTTTTATTCTGTAGAATCTTATGGTGTTTATAGTGGAGAGCCAGGGCCACCCTGTGATGAGCTTGGAAACTGTCAAGGTTGTAAAAATGGTAGTTAGAACATGCTCCAGATCAAGTTGAAGAGTGTCCTTCTCTAGTTGCTTTTGCAGTGAATTATCAAAACTCTATCTCTCTTTGTGGCCGTTTAAACCAATCTATCAGGCTTAGATATATGCGGTGGTGAATTTTGTCTGACCTGGAGCGTTTAACTCTAATTGCTTGAGCCATGAGCATTCACACGAGCTAAAAAAGCAGATTATCACAAGCGGTTGCAATAAGGGTCCCATCTAGAGTGGATTTTCAAAAATTCTTTTTAGATTTAAACTTTCAAATTGAAGACTAACATACCCCACCCTGCGAGTACAGAGAACCCCTCCTCCCCGGATCAGTCTACACAACTTCACCCTGTTAGGGATAATCGGGACTCTCTCACATCCTCCGGTTCCAGCAGGCGGCGGGGTTTCAGTCGGGGGGGAAGCTGGCAGGTGGACCGTCCGAGAGCCCTGCATAACCTGGGGAAAAGGGATTTTTTCGGACGACCATGGCTGTCGTCAACATCTGCCGGGAGTCTCTGCTTGTGCTTTTACTGCAGATTGTCCTGATTTGCTCAGCCCAGGTGAGAGATAGGTGTTGCTTTTTTCTCTCCTTTTTTTAGTTAGAACATGATGAAGCGCTCACGGTCGATATGCAGCAGATTTATTGAACTTTTCTGGCTTTTATGTCATAGTCTTATATTTAACAGGGGAAATTGTGTATATAAGGAGCTTGTAGATTTACATCTACCCTTTTCTCATATATTATTAATGTCCTTTTTGGTTCATTTAGCATTGTTGTTGGTAGTTTGAACTTGTCAGTGCAGCTTTAAAATGATGTGAGTTTAATATAGGCCATTGTATTTTTTTTTTCTTATAGAGTCTAGTTAAAAACAGATTGTGCATGCTATATGCTTTATATTTTGCCCTTTCTACTATATCTAAAAGTGCCCGTACCCCTTGTGGTGATGTTACTTTGTGAGTACTTAAGAAAAATAATGTCATGAAAATATTCAAGTGAGGTAATTTAACTTGTATTTTTATCCCCCACCTATATAGATTATTTATATATACATATATATGTCTAAAAAA
Organism: Menidia beryllina; assembly: GCA_013363375.1. Classification (NCBI taxonomy): domain Eukaryota; kingdom Metazoa; phylum Chordata; class Actinopteri; order Atheriniformes; family Atherinopsidae; genus Menidia; species Menidia beryllina. The sequence continues at coordinate 77,504 of JABUIW010000045.1, read as the reverse complement.
GTGTTCATCTAAAAAGCTTCCCACCCATCAGAAATAGTGTTCATACAACAGCAGCAATGTGAACGCAGGCAGTTCGTCGGGTGGTAATGAAAATGTAATGAGAAACCAGGTATGTTTTGATGGCCTCCCCCCCCACATCAGCAGACAATGGCTCCCTGTGTGCCTCCAAGCAGCTACAGCAGCGCCGCGCTGATATTTGGAGATGTACCCCGGCCGAAAAAGCAGGAAACTGATTTCTATTTGTTTTAGAGGGGCCCGGTTGGTCCCAGAGGCCCCCCAGGACCACCTGGCATAGCGGGTGTGCCAGGAGTGGATGGAATCGATGTGAGTCTACATGGTTTTCTCTCTTCCATAAGAGCTCGTTTTCAGATGTTTATAATTTGCCACCTGAGGTCCGGTGGCTCATTCCTTTCCGAGAACTGTGAGCCCGGGCGGCAGCTCTTCAGATAATGATGCTCTTCTAAATCAGAAATTGTAATTGCACTCTTCCACAGCATATGTTGTCCTTTTGGAGGTTCTAAACCATCTTTTTCAAACAGTTTTTACCAGTCCAGGGTTGTAGCCCCTGAGTTTTGCTACAGTGGATGTCCACAGTGTTCAAGGTTTAGGCACCATTCAAAGAAAGTCAGAGAGCAACATGCCTTTAAATTCTGTTTCTGGACAACAGTTTTTTACTTTTACTAGTGCCTTTTATCGCTAGCCACCACAAGGATGACAGGAACTGTTTGAATGCACATGAATGCCAACTGCACCTCATCTTAATATTTGAATTTTAGTTTGACTCAAAGATCCAGAACACAGTCAGAACAAATCGTCTTTGGTCATAAGACACACCTTTAACAAATGTCTTGATTAGACAGTGAAATTAATCACAGGTTCTTTGAAAAAACCCTTTATTTCCTCTCAGGGGGACAGAGGAGAAGACTCCACAGTGACCGGTGCACCAGTGAGTCTGCTTTTTATTTCTCATAACTTATGGAAAACCCAACAATGGATGTTAACTTAGTGGATTAATAGCTTAAATGGGTGTTGAATTGTCTGCTTCCAGGGATTTGATGGAGACAATGGCAAAGATGGGGTTCCTGGAGCTGCAGGCCTTCCAGGGGCCGATGTAAGTAAAACAATAAATAAAACGTCCACATAAATGACTAGAACTTCGGCTACAGAGCTATATGTGTTTAGTCAAGCTCCTTGACACACTTTTACATGATCCAGAAGATAAGCCCTACGTCTAAAACAGATGTGATAAGTCATCTGAGCAGGAAGGCTAGACAGTTTGTTTTGGCTCCCAGTTGGCAAAAACGTCGAAGGAGAAAAGGTTTCCTTGAATAAATCAATCTGGCAATTTAAGGGAGTTTCAAAGAGCTTCCTGACAGAAACAGGGGTCTTTTTGTGCGCGACCAAAGGGAGGGAGGGAGGGGAACGGGCTGCTGGGAGAAGGCAGAGCGTATGCAGAGTTTGCTGTCCACTCTGGTGGAGGTGCTGAGGAGACTAACCCCTAGTCTGACACAGACTGGACCGGAAAGACACGTATGAACTCTGCATCAGTTTGGAGGCTCTACCCTGTAACAGTCAAATAACAGAGTTATAGTTTTCATACTTTTTGTATGAGGGAATAGAGCACATTGACAATTTCATAGAGAAGATGGCCTGACTCTGCTAATTTCTGCCTTTAACTGTGAGACGGAGGTCATCAGTAGAGGATCTGGACAAGCATCTGGTCATAGTTTTCTTTGGTTCCTTTGCTCGTGTGTTTGGTCCGTGTCTATTTGTTAGTTTGTTTGGAAGAAAGATGATGGAAGAAGAAACTGATGGATAAAAAAATCCCAACAATCTCCTCTTACCTTATCAGAAGGGATGAATACAAGAAAAAAAAAACATAATTCATATTTATAAGTGTTGGCATAGGTGTTGTTCAACTGCCTGTTCTTATTATTGATGCGTAAAAAGGGATCAGATTTGGTCTTATTTTGACACACCAGTTTGAGTTGGACTTTCAGACATGGAACGCATTAATGGTTGATTGCAAAACACAAACCATCCAAGTCATGGCGACTCCTGAGGCGAAAGCTTCCTCATTCGTTAGCTGATTCATGTTTTGTGTGAACTAAAGCACATCTTTACTAACGACAGATCCTACAGCAATGTTTACATCCCTTTGCGGTTTAATCATTACCCAATGGAAAGCAACCGGATTTATACAGTTCCATCTTGAAACATGAATTCCAATTCACTGTCTTGTGTTTTATGGCACTTTGGAGTCAAAAGTAACATTCCTGATGCTGAATTCATGTCAAATCTTTGCATCTTTAGGTCACCCAGGTGCAACATTGTTCAAGTTCCATTTTAGATGTTCCAGTTATGGGGACATTTCTGATGGTCAGTGAACCTTGTGCTGTCTTTGCAGGGACCTGTGGGACCTGTTGGGGATCCAGGTCCAGAGGGCCCCAAAGGGCCGAAGGTAAGTTTATCATGTGTACGGGAGGTAATCGAACTCCTCTGTTAGCATGCAGGTGGTCTTCTACAGCCACGTGTGGAGGAACGCAGGGAAACAAGCCCCCACTATTTACATGCCTTTCTTTACCCCGTCACATTTCTGATGTCAGATTCTATTTCTCCTTGGGTTTTAGGGGGATATTGGGGCTCGTGGTCCTCCTGGAGAGCCTGTAAGTGCACACATCAACCATGCAATTTTCACATTCGATATATCTAACTTTGGTCACACATGACAAAAACAACTTACTGTTAATACACATAATGCTGTTAAGGCTTAAGCTTTATTTATACTACCAAACATATTGATTTTAAATCTGCAAAGCAGCATCACAAAGCAAACAGTCTTTTCCTGAATGTTCTCCTGACTGATTTCCTCTGCCGAGTCCTTCTAAGTTAAAGTTCTTCTCGCTCACAGGGTGTAGGTGCTGATGGCCTTGATGTGAGTACCTCATCTTTACCTGTATAATATGTGTTTGTTTGCCTGGGATCAATGAACTACAAAAAAAACGAAAGAAAAGATGAGCGTTTTCATGATAGTGATGTGAAATTGAATGATATGCCAATAAGAACCTTACCAACTATTAGGAGTCACAGCAGTCTGAGGTTGTAGAGGCTGATAGGAATTCTCATTGGGGAGTAGGAACCATCAGTAGGTACCATCTAAAATTCCCGAACTTCAAATTTTTAGCAAACGTTAAAGATGTCCAGCGGTAAAACAGCCCCCAGCTCATCAAGACTACATGTCAGTATTTGGTCAAATGGTCTTTCCAAAATCCTGATCCTTATCTCTAGCATCTGTTGAAATAAGCTCTCAGAACATGTAAAGACACGCAGTCAGATCAGCTGTAACTAGAGCTGCAACTACACTGGTATTTCCAACAGGGAAATAAAAAAACGGGAAAATGAACATGGCCTCCCAGCCATGGGGGGACGAGGTGGTCTACTCAAGTAACCCATCTGACATAGTTATGTAAAACGCAGACAAGTGTTAGCCTCCGTGTGCTGGTTCCTCTTTGACACAGAGGATTTGTATAATAAGAATTCATTATCAGAGGCTATGCAACAGTAACAAGATGTCTCCTCTCTTAACAGGGCATTCCTGGTACAGACGGGTTACCGGGTGAACTGGGGAAAGTCGGACCCCCTGTAAGTGCCAGACTATAAACAGCAATCCATCAACTTGTCACAGATTTTTTTAAAAAGTTGGTTAAGTTGTGAGATATTTGATTTTCTTGTAAGAACATGTAAGACGATATAAGTTACTCATTTCCATCGGTAATAAAAACATCAAACATTTCCTGATGGATTCAAACACTGGTCATTTGTCTCAGGGAGCAAAAGGCAAGAGAGGTCAAGTTGGTCTTCCTGGTCCTGCTGGGCCTCGGGTAAGAATTTTATTTTTCAATGTTACTCCAGAAATTATCACAGAAATCAGTTTAGAGTCCCAGCAATACAATATTTCAACTGATCATTTTCTTTATGGTTTCTTTTTTTTAATCTATGATTTTAGTCTATTAATAGATTTATGTGTTGTCAGTTAATTTTAGGGATAAATGTTCTCTAAGGAAATGTGTATGGGTAAATACTATCCACTTTTTTTCAAAGGGACCTCCAGCTGTTTATCAGGGCGAGGAGCTGGTAAGTAGCATAATCACACCCACAGCAAACACCAGTTACACTGCTGATTGAAATAAAGGGAATAGTTAGAACTTGATGAATGAAATCGTCCAGTTGAAAAAAAATCTCCACTACATAGTACAATGTGTTGAGAACAGAATAAAAATGATCAATGGCAATCAAAATCATGAACCGATGGAGGTCTGGATATAGAATCAGACTTAAAGTAAAGTGAAAAGTCAGTTTTGTATAGAGTTTGTCTTATTGCCTCTTATTTCCACATGTTGTGTGTTCTGTATCTATCATTGTTACATGCTAACTGGATGGATTGATATCCCACAAGCGTGACAGAATTTGAGTTACACAGCAATGATTATGTGTTTCCGTTATTTTTTGAGCAGTGTATTTCTGTTTTCCTTGATAAGGACGAGATTGCACAATTTAACTTATAATTATTTCAAAGAATGAATCCAGAACTGAATTGTGCATAAGACAATTTGCAGATTGTAAACAGCCTTTATGAATTGGTTAGGAACAATTTAAGCATAAAAATACATTCAGTTTCAACTTTGATAAGTTTGTCTTTTCACATCAGAGTCTCAATCATGAAAAATAAGCTTTGAAACTTTGACGTTTTCGCATGAAGTTGGACCCACATTTAATCATGTCCATGACGTCAGTTCAAACTACCCTCATTTTTATTTCTGTCAAACTGTCACATATTTTTAGTGCCAAATACAGCATTTATTGATCAAATCTAATTTTTGGCATCTTTTATGTTTAAAATTCAAAATTCAAACATGAGAAGGACATTTTTCAGCTAGCATAACTTTCAGGTTTGAAGTGAATGGCAACTTCAGGAAACACTCACAATATCAAATTTGCTGAAAGTAAAGCACAGACTTTTGGCCTTGCTTTGTAAATGGTTTTGCTTGTGCCCGACTCTCAGACAGTGGAGTCCACAGGCCGCGGGGCTTTTCAATGACCTCAAATAGGCTGTTGTGTTTTTCAGTGTCCCAACGCCTGCCCCTCCGGCCTGAACGGGTACTCTGGACTCCCCGGCATGAAAGTGAGCTCACCTCAGCGGCCACTACCGCTATCCCCTATCTTGGTTTGCTTTCAGCTTTTCCTTGCTGATGTTTGATTTTTTTTTTTGTCCAAAGGGCCATAAAGGGGTTAAGGGAGAGTCGGGGGAGCCCGGAAGACAAGGCCACAAGGTAACGTGATGCTAAACAACAGATAAAAAAAAAAACACATAAAGACGCCTGAAGTTTTATTAAAACGTCTCTATATTCTGCAACAGGGAGAAGAAGGCGAACAAGGACCCCCCGGGGATGTTGGAGCCCAAGGGCTGCCAGTAATATGTTTTTATCATTTTAGCACTCAAACAAACAAAAAACACACATGAACTGAATCTACAGAGAACAAACTTAATGACTAACGCTGATCTACTGGGTGATTTTAGGGTCCAGGTGGACTGAGAGGCCTCCCAGGAATTATGGGCTCCAAAGGTGACAGGGTAGGTTTCATCCAATACTTTTCTTAATTAGCATGAACACAACACAAGTGGATGGAGCATTATTACATCAGTCTCCAATAAAAAGTATTACTCTCTTTAATTTAGGTCATTTTAATCTTTAATGACAGTTTTATTCAGTGTTTTTTTCCCCCAAACAGGGAGTCCGAGGAAAGTTTGGTGATGTGGGAGCCCCGGGAGTCCAGGGAGGGCCAGTGAGTGACCGCGTGGCTTTATTCTCTATGCCATTTTCCTCTTAGTTACTTTGACAAAATGCTGAACAATTCGGATGTTTTTCAGGGAGATCCGGGTCAGAGGGGAGCCATTGGTGAGCTGGGGCCGAGGGGAGTACAGGTAAGAAAACATTTAGACAAAAATACTAAATATAAAGTTCAAATCATCAAAACTCTAGACTTGCCAAAAATTGTTTCCCATGAATAGATTTTGTCCGATTGGTTTTGTGAATTTTGTAAGAAGCACCATTCTCCTTATGCTGTCTCTGTGTTTCCCGAATTACGTCACAGTTTAAGATTGTTCATTTACAAGGGGGTTTTGACTTTATTTGCATGACCCCTTTTTTTTTTAAAGTCCCACCTTCATCTCGTCCATGTTTCTCATTTCAGGGTGACCGAGGACCCACCGGAATCAGAGGGGTGCCAGGACCCAAAGGAGAGCCAGTGAGCTCCATTTGATCTTATTAAAGCTAAAATAAGTTAAATATTAAATAAAACTACATAGTTATAATACTTTGCAACCTATGCTGAGGTGATCTTCATGGTTTCTGTTCGTACCTCCATCAAAACCACATTTTGCCTTCTTGTCCATATTCCTACCTTAAGACTCATATAAATACACCTTATAGAACAAGATTAAATCTGTAGAAAGACATTTTTCGTAGGACCCTAAACTTTCAATCTAGCATTTTTCTCAATAAAGCTTTATCTGTCAGAAGCCCCCACCTTGACTGGGCTATTGTTTTACAGCGTACTGTATGAAATTTCGATTTTGATGAAACATCTCATCCTTTTCTTCAACAGGGCCTTCCTGGTCCAGATGCTCGTGAGGGAATACCGGGGTTACCTGGGTCCAAGGTAACTGTTTTTTGCATTGGATCATTTCAGGACTAGTCCAAAAACGGTGCTTTTTCAGCTAGAGTGTCTAGTTTGGAGCTGTCCTAAGAGCTGAACAAAAGTGGAGGCCCTGGCATCACACCAGCACATATTCATATACCAATTTACATTTTGTAAAATCTTTTTTTAGGGTCTTCCAGGAAAAAGTGGCGCTCCAGGGGATGCTGGTCCTCAAGGACTTCCTGTGAGTGAGCGCTGACCTCCCGATTGATCAATAACAGCTCGGTCGCGGTCACTGGGTTTGATGTTTGGTATCGTTTCGTCCATGCAGGGTTTACCTGGTGCATACGGCCAAAAAGGACACAGTGGAGCAAAGGTATGATCCCGTATGTCCAGCATTTAAGACCCAATGAGTTTCCCAGACGTTTATTTCAGGTTCAGATGCTTTTCTCTCTCTCCCTGTCACCAGGGTAACACAGGAGACCCAGGAGTTGTAGGATTGATGGGGTCATCTGGGAAGCAAGTATGTTTAAAGCGAGGTCCAACCCATGAGTACTGTGTGGTCAATTCTAGATGTAAATATTCAGAAAAGCACATCAGGAAATATTTAAAAGAACAAAAAAAAACGGCTTTGTCGCAATCAGATTATGAGAAACTACCTTCTGATCTTTGCTCTGGCGCTTTATTCCAGGGCGAGCGAGGTGACCAGGGAGAGGTGGGACCGGTCGGACCCAGAGGAGGACCTGTGAGTCTCTGAAATTCTTAGGCTTGACTTTTTACTTTCAATCCGTAATCCTTTAAAAGACACTCAATAAAAATCAGTTTACTGGTGGTTATATCAACTTTAAACAGTTTTCAAAGATTTTTAAGATCAAAGAAAAAATCATATCCATTTCCATCTTAAAAAACTGCATCAAATCACATATAAACTGAAATGGACATTTGTATATCAATAGTAAGAAAAAAGCCTTCAAGATGTTGATGACAAAGAACATGACATATAACCCCAGTTCCTTTTGAAAGAGATGGTCCTGATTGGTCAAAGCCAATCACCCGACATCACCTCTCATGAAGTAGTTTGACCCCTGTTGACTGACTCTTCAATTTCCGTTGCATGTTGAGTTCCGCCGCGACCCCATGAGGGAATAAGCGGTATTGATAATGGATGGATGGATGGATGTTGAGTTCCATTCTGGAGTTTGCAGGAGATTGAATCTGCTAACTTACAGTTAAAACATGAAACATAGTTCCCGTGTGCATCCTGTCTGGCCTTAACGCTTCCCGATATCCCTTACGCCCAGTTCCATAATAGCCAGCACAGTCCAACTCTGGACTGGACAAGTCTACATGGTATATCTACTGGGCAATGGACCCAAAAGGTTTAGGTATTTCTTTGATATTTGAAATTTAGACCGTGTTCAAACAAACGAACAGACTGATGTTTCTTGACCATTGACCAGCTTTATATAGTGACTCATGTAATTCTGGTTGACCCGACTGAAATGTCCTGACTGATTCTATTTTCTGTGGACCAAGTTGATTGTTGTTCCTGGTTCCATTATTAAATATGTCCACACATCAACGCAAGAGCATAAGACTGAAGTGAATGAATGAATAAGTCAGTTTATGAATTCATTAAAAAAAAAATAGGCGGATTTAATGCACTTCAGTGAAAGTAAAGTTCACCAAAGTAAATGTGTTCAATACAAATCCAGTTTTGTTATATTCCAAAGAAACTGATATAATTTTACTAAGATCAGTCTATTAATGAAGCATTCAGGTCCAAGGGCCAAACATCTGGGTTTTTGTATTTAGAGACAAAAAATCTTCAGACTTGATGAGCTTACTTTACATTGTTTTGAAGTCTGAAAAGCTGGTTGTTTAAACCCGGTTTCACAGATAAGTATAACAAAAGATCATCAGCATAACAGTGGAAATTCATGCCCTGCTGTCTGATAATGTTACCACAAGGAAGAAGTATAAAGGGAAAAGAACCGGTCTTGGCACAGAACCCTGGGAACTCCACTTTGTTTTGGGGAGGAAGATTCCTCATTTACATGAGCAATCTGCAATCTGTCAAAAACGCTTCTACAATTCTCTTTAGAAATATAAGGAACCTTTGAGATACACCGATATGAGGATAACACTCAAGTATCAAGAATAGGTTTTAAGTAAGAAGAAACCTTTGTGGTACACAGCCAATCAATAAAGACATAACGATCAAAACCAATTTTGTAGTGTGAAGAGGAAAACGTCCTTGAAAAGTATGGTTGGAATTGGGTCTAAAACACAAGGTGGTAGTAAAGAAAAAGCTGTTGTTTGCACCAAGATGGACTGGACAGAAACACTCTGAATACACATCAGGTCCTAAAGATGCTTCTTCAGCTGCTGGACTCACTGATGGCTCAGTGATAGTAGTGGGGAGGATTCTGTGAATCTTCTCTCCGATAGAAACCATTTAAAAGAAGAAGAAGCTCATAAAATAATAAAGGAATATCTACTGTGTAACGGCATGTTTTATGTAATGATATAATTTACTACATCATACCTCAAAAACACTTTTGTGTAACAGTCTTGTAGGAACTCTGTGATCAGATGTGATAGAACCTCTATACATTTCAGGGTGAACGTGGAGAGAGAGGACCTGATGGGCCTCCAGGATTACCAGGAGCCAGGGTAAGACCTGAGAGAAGGAAACCTTAGATTCACTTGTAAGTTATCCCACAGATATTACACAGGTGGCCACATCAATCTCCTGACATTACTGATAAAGATCATTCTGTTCATAAGATTGAGATCTGATGTTCTTCCAGATATAAAGAGACAGAAGGAATGATTTCAGATCGACGGGGTAAAACTAAAACGCCTCTTTGGGGATTAAACTTCCTCAAAGGAAGGCTGTTCTGACTAAAAAACGCTGTAGTTATTTAGGCTGTGGTAAACAGAAGTCATTTGACACAGTAGTTGGCCAGAAATGATCAGTTTTAGTGAAGGATATTTTTCTTCGTGAAAAATGTACCAGTTCATAAACTCAAATAATATAAATGTAATTTTATAACTGGCACTAAGTGAGCTGTGTCTCTGTTCTTGTGCATAACTGTTAAACCTCAGAGCTCTCCTCCTGGAACCAGACAAACCAAAGGTTAAAAGTCCTACTCCGATGGAGAGCTAATTAAAACTGAGAGAAAACAAAAATGAGTTCATAATGCAGCATGAATAGATGGACATGCATGAAAGCAAAATGAAGGCTAAAAACGTACTGTGAGACAATTCCATTAGCCCAAAAAAAATTCCAACAGTTTCATCCAATAGAAAAAGCTTTAACTGAGCTTATGCTGGTGGCTATGGATCAGGGATGAGAATGGTTGGGTGGGTGAGAAGGGTGGATCCATGATTCTATTACGGATAAGGCGTTGAACCCCCAGTTGCCTGCGACCGGCCTCAAACGGGACACGTTGTTCTGATTGTGGGGACCCCTGACGGGAAAAGGCGACGACAACTCTATTCCCGGTGTATACAATTTTCTGGGCAGCGACTTGCCGTACTATCCAGAATCCACAGCTCAACAACAGGAACAGCTGACCTAGGCTTGGATTTTTTCCCCTTGCACCTATTGCTAGAGTGCACGCTTTGTGCTTTTGTTGCAGGGCTGTAAGAACCTCTGTTCTTGGAGTTAAGTCTCCAAACCACTGGTTAGTGGGCATGAATGGGCTCTTGTTAAAAAAATGTTGTTTTTTTGCTGCAGCTCAGGGGGGATTCAGGGCAGGAAAAGAAGCTGAGAAGCCCTGAATGAAATCTCTGTTCCTCAGGAATGCCCACTTACTTACCCACATACACCCTGACACATCTGAGAGAGGTGGGGTAGAGATCTGGGGGGGGTTGGGGGTTGTCCACCATCGGCGTTTGGATTTTGTGAAGCTGTTTTTATTTATTTTTGGTGGTATAGTCAGGTTATGGTGGGGGAAGTTTCCCCTTCCAGACTCCACAGTCGTGTCTGTGTGTCGTGGCTCTGAACGGGCTTTAATGCTGTACTTTATGTCTGTGTGGGGGCGTTTTGATAGGGGAGCAAAGGGAATCCGGGCCTTCCAGGACTTCCTGGTCCAGCAGGATACCGAGGCGTGAAAGGAGACAGGGTACGTGGCATGAAAAAACAATTTCTGACAAATCATCTCACGAATCACAACACAAGCGAGTGTTGAACGGGCTCATCCAAACACATGTCAGAATCATGGTGAGTGTTGCCATCACAGGCCGTAAATCCTTTGATTCAACTCACTGAGAGCTTTTTTGGCTCAGCCTTTAACGGAATCATGAGGACTGCACTTCATTACGTTTGCAATGGAGAAAGAGAAACTTTTTTTAGTCTAAAACACGCCTTTACATGCCTCCAAAACACAAGATAGTCAAACTTAGTTGGGTTTTTTTCTATGGAGTTTAGTCAGGTGGAACTAAGCAGCAGTTTTCATTGATTTATTCAGCCTCTATTAATGATTTAACTGTTTTCCGTAAAACCTTTTCCTGTTGCCATAATAATTGTGCTCTACTTCCCTCAGGGTGCAGTTGGTCTTGATGGTCCGAAGGGTGATCAGGTATTCTTGATATGTTGTCGTATTATCAATTTCCTGACTATCATGCAGATTGGACTGGATAATGGGACAAAAATCTGTCTTTTTTTAGGGGCCTGCAGGTGCTGAAGGTACACCAGGAGATAGCGGAGATCTGGTGAGTGACACCTGTTGACAGCAGGATACACCTTCCAAGAGGGAAGCAACCAATCAGTTATCAGAAGGGCTGTTATTCAGTTCTTACTTATAAAACACGACAAAGCCATGTAGATATATCTTTAGACTCGATTTTCTGTAAATGTGTCTTTCATATCTTTTGCATTTCAGGGGGATCAAGGAGAACCTGGAGAGAAAGGATCGGTACGCGTCCCTGATCAGAATCTCATCGCTATCCTTGAGTTTGCGAAGACACGTTTCAATGCCACCTTCTTCCTGTTGGTAGCTGCCGTTCAGTGTTTTGGATGCTGTCGTTGCTCGCAGTCAGGCCCGCCAGGAGAGACGGGAAGCAAAGGACCCGAGGGGGGCCGAGGACTGCCGGGCAAAGAGGGCAAGCCGGGCCAGCCGGGACCACGAGGCATGCAGGGAGACACGGGTGTGCCGGGACTCCCAGGAGGACAGGGACCAGCGGTGAGGAGTGGGACCTCCTCAATCAGGCCCTCTTGGGATCATTTGAAGCAATCACCAATATGGTGACACTTTTAAGCAGGGGTGCCCAAACTTTTCAGGCCACAACCTCAAAATGAATTATGTAAGAAAGTCTCTGAAGCTTAAAACTCAGGCGTGGTGCTCAGGCATCCACTCCTTGGCCCATTCAACCACAGAGGGACAGAACTTGAATACTGACCAGTAGCAAAACTAAAAACTAAAACCTTGCCTCACCCTAGCCCTAACACAGTCTGCAGGAGAAGCACGTTTACTGGAGGCCAAAATGTTTGTTCTAACCTGGATTAGACTTGGAGACAATGTCCAAGCCTAGTCATGAGCTGTGATTAAGTCATGAGTTTACGATTAAGGTACAAGATAGAACAGAAAAAGTAATTTTGTAAATGTATGAGACATCTACTGTACAGCAGCCTGAGAGAGCAGGCAGCATCAGGGAAGCAAACACTGTCTCTGAAGATGGAGCAATGCACCCTGTGGGTGGGATGACAGGTTGTTTGTGCTCATTTCATGCTGCTCATTTGGGTAAATCTGAAAAATGTTCTAGAAGAGTTTTACCCGGGTATCCAAGAGAACAAACCACACAAGTTACGAAATTGTAATAGATGTTTTTGTAAATTCCTCTTTACACGTATCAGACACTTTTATCCCGAGCAACTTCTTGATTCTTGTTTGTAAAAGGCTATTTTCAGGCCTAATGCACCCGGCCTATGGTTATTTATGTTGTTAAAGAACAGAAAATGTTATTAAGTGGGATCACAGACTTTGCTCACTTCACTGCTGTATGTTCAACTCTTTTTATGGGCCCCTCTGACTGTTATCACCTCAGAATATAAAGAGCCAAGTACATGTAAAATCTTTGTTTATTACAGGGGAAATCACCAACAGATACTCACATCAAGCAGGTCTGCATGAGGGTAATGCAAGGTAAGCTGACTGCTCATCGTCATGTGTAGGAACTTAACATATCATGACTGAAATTAAATGAATTCATTTTCCCTGTTAAGAACCAAATCACAGCAGAAGTTATCTCAATGCAATCCAAAGTACAATTCAAGTCAATGAGAATCCAATTCATGCGGCATGGTGGTGTGGTTAGCACTGTCGCCTCAAAGTAAGAATGCTCTGGGTTTCGAGTCGCCGGGGGAACCAGGACCTTTATGGGTGGAGTTTGCACGTCCTCCCTATGTCTTTGGGTTCTCTCCGGGTTCTCCAGCTTCCTCCCACAGTCCAAAAACCTGCATGTTAGGTTGATTGGACCCTCCAAATTGCCCTTAGGAGTGAGTGTGAGAGTGTGTGGTTGTTGGTCCTTGTGTGTCTCTGTGTGGCTCTAAGATGGACTGGGGACCGTCTAGGGTGTACCCCGCCTCTCACCATTGACCAATGGGATAGGGTCCAGTTTCCCCCGTGACCCCATTAGGGAATAAGTGGTTACGATAATGGATGGATGGATTGAGAATCCTATTCGTTCTGTCCACTGATGCATTCATTTTCTATACCTGCTTATTTTAAGTCACAGAGGGCACTTGAGCCTGACCAAGGCAGGGGACAGTCTGGACAGGTCACCAGTAACAGCCACATCATTCCAACGTAACCATTTAGAATCAAACTAAATGAACCCCAAATTACTTCAGTTCATACAGAAACAAATAAAAAAAGTTTGTTTCCGGGCTAAAACAACAAACAGGTTGCACTAAAGCATCACTTTGACCCAATCAGTCTGGGCCTATAGAGGGAGGAGAGGTGCATCAGGGGAGCCCCCCCAGCAATCTGGGCATATAGAGGGAGGAGAGGTGCATCATGGGAGCCCCCATGATGCTCCCAGACTGGTTCCACAAAGGGGGGTGGGTCTGCTTCCTGAACCCAGACTGGTTCCTCAGAGGGGGGTTCTGCTCCCTGAACCCAGACTGGTTCCTCAGAGGGGGGTGGGTCTGATTCCTGAAGGCTCTGCCTCCCATTCAGTTTTAAAAACTCAGGAACCAGAACCAGAACCTGCAGCCTGAGAGCAAAGAGCTCAGCTGGAACCATCCAGCTGGGATGGATCTGCTCCCTCAGAGTTTGAAGGAGCAGAACTTTGGGTTCTGTTCTGGGTCGGACAGGGAGCCGGCGAAGAGAAGCTGCCGTTCCTTCTACGACTCTGTTGACGGACCCTGTGTAACCTTCTTCGTCCCGTGTCACAGAGCAGCTGGCCCAGCTAGCGGCCAGTCTGAGCAGGCCCGAATCAGGCGTCTCCGGCCTCCCCGGGCCCCCCGGCCCCCCCGGACCTCCAGGCCCCACCGGAGAAAACGGTTTCCCCGGTCACACGGGGTCCAGAGGTCTGCCTGGCCTGAAGGGTCCCCCTGGGGTGATAGGCCGCAAAGGACCCAAAGGTGAGGACAGACTCCAGCAGACGGAGAACATTGTGGTTGTCCACCAACATTGATTGGTGGAACATTGTAGAACATTTGTGGAAACAAGCAGCTTTACCGTCTGATTTCAATTAGAGAAAAGTAAATACGGAAACTGTACTCTTTAATTAGACACAGTAGAACCTCTACGTAGGAATTGAATTGGTTCCGGGACCAACTTTGTATGTTAAAATATTCGTATGTTGGTTCAAATAGATAGATAGATAGATAGATAGATAAATAGATAGATAGATAGATAGATAGATAGATAGATAGATAGAT
>JABUIW010000045.1:11072-50244 GCA_013363375.1 Menidia beryllina | reverse complement strand
GAGGTGGACCATGCCAGCACAGCGAACTTCAGCAGCGATGTCCTCCTGATCCCTGACCTCTGCACCTTTAAAGTCTTGCCCTGGGCGGAGCAGACGGCGCGGGTCATCTGCGACCCGTGCACCGTGACGGGCGTCCCCCTGCGCACCTCGCCTCGCCTCATTGCCAAGCAGCTCCTGGGCCAGCTCCAGAATCTGGGATTCTCCTTCCACTCGTCCTTCACCTACGAGTGCTGCGTCCTCGGGGCCCCCGACCGGATTGGCCCGAAGACGCTGCTGTTCCCTGCCACCACGCTTCTCAGCAACCACGACCTACCTTTCTTCCAGCAGCTGGTGGACAGCATGTACTGCATGGGCGCGGACATAGACAGCATCGCCTCCGCCACGGGCCCCGGCCAGATGGAGATCAACTTGAGGCCGGAGTTCGGGATAGCCGCGGCCGACAGCGCTTTCACATTCCGCACCGGCATCAAAGAAATGGCTCGCAAGCACAGCTACATCGCCAGCTTCTTTACCGACGACGGCCTGTACAACGCCGGGGTGCTCTCGCACAGCCTGTGGGACGCCAACGGCCGGCGCAGCCTCTTCCACAGCGGCGATAAGGCCGGCGAGCTTTCGGACATCGGGAAAAAATGGCTGGCCGGGCTCCTGACGCACTCCGCCGCCCTGAGCTGCCTGATGTCCCCCGGCCTGGGTTGCCGGAGCCACATCGCCAAGACCATCAAAGACCCCAAGCGAGTGCTCTACGCCAGCTGTGGCTGCAACGACAACAGCAGCTCCTTCAACATCAAGTGCCACGGCGGGAGGGAGACGCACATCGACAACAAGCTCGGCTCGGCCATGGCCAACCCCTACATCGTCCTGGCCGCCACCGTGGCCGCGGGGCTTGACGGCATCAGGAGAAACCTGAGCACCGAGAGCACTCTGAACAAAGCCCCCAGCCAGCAGAAGGAGTTTGCCATTCCGGTGAAGCTGGATGACGCCCTGGAGGCTCTGGGGGAGGATGGCGTCATCTGCAGTGCCCTGGGAGAACCTTTCGTTCAGTATTTCATCGCGCTGAAAAAGTTTGAGATTGAGACCCAGGAACTGGATGACGACAGGAACAAATGCCTGGAGTATTTCATTTAGAAACAATCTGTTTTTATCATGAGTGAAACGCACCTCTCCTGCCACCCTGACAGAAGCACAAGTAACAGCTGATTGAATATAAATCTTTATTTTACATTCACGCTCATACAATGCTGCCACACAAATTCTATTTGTCAGAGTCATTTTAAAATAAAGGCACAAGTGCTAAGTCTTCCAGTGCTTTATTGTTGTCTGGATTCAGCTTTGAGTGTGAAGCAGCTAGCAAAATACAAGTTTACTTTCTGCGGATTAACAAGAAAGGGAGAAGTCTCTTCACTGGACTGCGCTGTTCTGTGGTGTGTAAATACCACCGTGACCTCATTAGTCATGGCTGTATGACCAGTGCATTTCAGAGAGAACTTCATGTTCAGTTTGCATGACCTCGATATCTGTCAACTTTACTTATCACTTCCCCTATCACGCTTTCACCTCATTAGTTCAACTTATTTTGAGTATTTTGAAAAACACATTTTCACATACTCAAAGTAATTCCCCGTGTCCCCTGTATGTTTACTTTATTCTTAATTAGGATCATTCCTCAGTGACTCTATGGTCTATCACTGCTTTATCAGAATAAGCCGAAGTCCTAATTATCCATGTCTTAAGAACTTTTACAGCAGGGATAACAAGCTCCATGAGGGTTCAACAAACTGAAATGAAAACATCTGAGTAGCTCATAAACTGTATAGAGCAGTGATAGTTATACACTGGTTTTGTTTTGGCAATGCAAGCTGAGGATGGAACCAGGGTCAGAAATCCTCAAAGTGCCGTAGATTCTTGTCATCCATAAATCAGAAGCATTAAGGGCTAACTGATTAGAGTCACAGCAGCCCATGACCCCCCCCCCCCCCCCACACACACACACCAAAAACAGTCCTCTGCATAAATACAAGCTCTTCTTGCTCAAGAGGGTTTATGGTTTTTCCAACAGAGCGTGTTGTTTCCAGATCCAGAGGCTTTTACCCGTCTTCTGGGAAAAATGACTGAACAGTCTTCCATTTTTCCCATTCTCTCCAGTGCTGCTCCCAAATGTTCTGACCCAGAGAAGTCCACTTGAATTTTGCTCGAGTCAAGTTAAAATGATGAGCTTCAGCATTTTCCTCCAAATTGAACTTCATTCTTACTCTGAAAAATTAAAAGAAGACAGAATAGTTTTTAGCAATATCTTCCAAGTAGGTCTAATGTAAATGTTGACTTTGTGATGTCATATTAAATGTATGGGAAATATTTGAATGAGATTTCAGCCACAAAGGCTGCATTTCTCTCAACAACATGGTTTAAAGTGGCACAATTACAACTGGTTTTGTTTTCCTGGTCATTATCATTTAAGGAGACATGACTAAAACAGGAAGAAATAAAATGAATTAGTGTTGATTATCATTTGCAGATCCTCCCAGTTGCATTTCATGTTTGTTTTTTAAATATTAATATAAAATACTTTGTTTTATCCATCCCTCCATTATCGTTACCGCTTATTCCCTAATGGGGTTGCGGGGAGAACTGTAGCCTATCCCAGTGGTCAATGGGCGAGAGGTGGGGTGGGACTGCGGTACACCCTAGATGGTCTGTCAGTCCACACAGAGACAAACAAGCACACACTCACACCGAATGTCCAATCAGCCTAACATGCAGGTTTTTGGACGGTGGGAGGAAGCCGGAGAACCCGAAGAGAACCCACCAGACACAGGGAGAACATGCAAACTCCACACAGAAAGGTCTTGGTTCCCCCGGGACTTGAACCCAGAACCTTCTTGCTGTGAGGCAACGGTGCTAACCACCCAACCACAAAAGACATGAATATCTAAGTCAACAACAAAATATCAAAACACTCACTTTGCCTTGATTCTCCTCCTACTTGTTTTTGCTGATGAGATTTCCAACTCGCTGCATGAGTCGGCCCAGTTTGTTGTCGGTAGTGCCGTGTGTCTGAAACGCTGCGTGGCCACCGTCCTGTCTGTGCAGCGAGGAGCTCCTGGCGTTGTCCGAGATACTTCCAGGGCTGAGAAAATACTCATATTTACTGTAGACTTTCTCTCTCTTGTGAGAAGCAGCGGCTTCATTTCCCAGAGTGCTCCTCAAGACTGGCTCCTGATCCGCCGCAAGATTCGTCTTCCTTTTGCTTAGACGCTGAGGAGTTAGCCTGGAAAACGGAGATTTATGCTTCTCTGCATCCGAATGTGACCTGGAGAGTCCTGGTGACTGGCTTTTCTTAGTCGTTCTCTCTTTTTTGGAGGCCTTCTTTTCATCGACTATCAGCGCTTTGGTTCCTACGGAATTCTTCCTCCAGGTGTCTGATGCCTCCGGTTGTGTCTGCCCTATTTCTGTGTGATCACTTTGACCTTCCACTACAGGATGACATCCTGCGGATGCATTTAAATTGTTTAGAGCAGTTGATTCATTTCCTTTTTCTGGGGAAGGTAAAAAGTCCGTACTACTATGTTGAGACACATGGGCCACCCGGGCCTGATCCTGAAACCCTGCAGGTATAATTGACTCCCCAAAGCTCTCTCCTAGAGGATCTTTGTCATCTTTGCAAATCTTTTCCGTCTTTTCTCCGACTGTTGACCCCAAACTGAGTCCATGGTTCGGCAGCTCTTTTTCTTCAGGGATTTCTGTCAGGGACTCCATCAGTCTTGAATTCTGGATGCCGTGGCCACTTGATTGTGCTGAGTGAGGGATCTTGAGCATTGCCTCAGCCAGTTTCGTGTCTGAATCAGCATCGGCTTTTGTCCTGCAAAAAGCTGGCTCATGCCAGTGTAATGCCTGCCTTGTCTTTTGGTCTGCATTGGTTCTGATACTGTAGGGAGAGGCAGAGTCATCCATCCTGCCTCTGTTTTGTGTACTTTGCACCATTTCTGCTTCACTCTGTCTTATGTCACGGCCTCCTTGCATGCATTTCTGCCTTTCTATGCTTGAGTAGAAAGGACTCAAGGACTCTTGGCTCTGTCTGAAATTGGCGTACTCCTGCAGACTGAGCCTCTTTTGCCTAACTTCTTCCAGTCTAGACTTGATGTCCCTCGACCTGCTGTGAATCAGTTGTGACTGGTGCTCATTCAGGCCCGTGAGACTGCTGTACGGAGACATTAGGGGGGATATTGCATCACACGATGCTCCTGGGGACATGCCATTTTCATTAACGTACGTGTCAATCTTCCACCTGTTGAGAGATGTTTCAGAGTTGAACGGTATGAGATTCTGGTCGGTGCCGTAGCGAGTCTGGTGCCTGTGGTACAGCCTGTTGGCTTGGGGCAGTTGCCTCCCACCTCTCAGTCGGGATTCGGGTCCCTCGGGAGGTTTTTTCGCATCCTGTGTTCCCATCCTTGATCGAGTCATGAAGTTTAGCTTCTGCAGCTCTCCACCATAACTGTGCCCTCTTACCAAGGATCCCATATCAGCACAGTGGGACTGATGCAGGCTCTCCTGCACGCTTACGCCCCTACCTAACATATAAGCGTTGTTAAATCTGTCATGCTGGGCGCCCCTTGTGTTTTGCAGCACCGTGGATCTCATGGGAACTTGATTGAGAGAAAGCCTGCTGGCGTTGGGGCTCTGCACGGCCACGGGGTCTCTGAGGTACGGCACAGGGTGCCCCCACCTGGACAAGGCCCCCGGGACCACCGAGCGAGCGTACAGCCTTCTGAACTCCTCGTCGTACAGAGAGACCAGCTGACCGGTGACGACCAGCACCATGCTCAGGTGGATCTTCTCGAATGACCACGTGAAGCTTCAAACAGATGAGTGAGACAACTGTTAGATACCAAGACATTAGACATTCCAAAATTTTCATATATTTCAGGAACATAAGGTCACTGTAGGAGAATCCTGTGTGTTTCTATGATCTAAATCCTATTCAGAACATTTGGAGATGGGGGTAAGGGATGTGTACAAATATGGACACTTCCAGACGGTGGATGTCCTTCAAACACTCACATTAAGCATGCCTAAACACAAAATAGGAATGGTGAAGCTACTCTTTATGGAGTTCTAAGGTTAGGGTTGGACACTTTGGTGTCCGCTTTTCTTAGGTATTTCTCAAACCTTTGATCAGCTAAGCAACCTATTTCAGTTAAAATTTTTGTTTTTAATGAACTGCCTGGTCAAAATTTTTGGTCTCATATCCTCATTTTCTATTTGAAGCTTCCCATTGAACCTTCCTGATATCCACAGTGCAAAATGCCCATTTTTGCTATTTTATAATTGCAAAGAATTTTCAATAGAATATTTATTTATTCATTTTGATCAGGAGTGTACATGAATAATAAACTAATTATAAGGTTTTTCACAGTGACTCCTCTAACTGACTTCAATGATAAACAAGAGACTGCTGTCCTCCATTCACAAGTCAGCTAATTAAAATCTTTTTTTTTTCATATGTGTCCACTAACTCAAAGTAACTGCCTTTCAAATATGTTTATTCAGATCATATTTCTAGGTCATATTCTTTTAAAGTTAATAGATATCTCTAAATCCAGTTGTTGTGATGTTAAATCCCGGCATAAAGACAAATATAAAAACTAATTTATTTAAATTCTAACAAGTTTAATGTAATTGGTACCATTGGTACTGAATGTGACAGTTGGGTGGATATTTTGTAACCTGGCCTCTACCTATTGGAGTGTTTAATGATAAAAGGACTCACCTGTAGGTTCCATACAAAACTGTCTTGCAGTCCACCAGGAGAAACTTCTGCTCCAAACCTCCATGAAACTTCTGCCCGGACTGACACTGATACTCGTCTCCTTGAACGGTCCGAACTCGGAGGTTCTGTAGCGTAAAAGCCAAAGCAAAGTTAGCCGGTTTCCAGCCAGCAACAAGTCCATCCCTCTGGCTATTGAGCCTACTTCTCCCCCCTCCAGGGGATAAGGGCCTAGCTAATATATAGAGGTCAGACGCAACTTAGTTAACACATTTCTGAGCCAATACACAGAAAGAATGAGACTTTATGTGAGCAACAGAAATGAAGAAGACAAACACACTTGAAATTTTCAGATCTGGGCTATTGTGTTTAGAAGCTACAACCAGCATAAACGAAGGGTTCTGTTCAGCAGAACATCGTGAGAAAATGAATAATTGACGGGAAAGTGACTTTGCATATATTCAGATGACAGCAGAAAGAGGAAATGTTTCTGAATAGGGTTAGTCTTGCTCGTTTTCTGCTTGATGGTTAGTTCCAAATGTACAAATAAACATAACAGTCATTTGGTAAAAAGGTTTTGTTTCAAGACCAAAAGACCAAGTCATTTAGTACTGCATTCAGCTCAAAGCTCAACTTCTGAATGGATTGTTGGGTAATTACGCATGAAAATGACAGAATTTACATAATTAATAGAAATTTGGGGATCTCATTTTATTAAATATGTAAAAGCTGTAAATATAGTTTTCGTGGGCACAGAGATCAGATTCAGTCTCGTCTCTTTTATCAAAATATTGAAATTTTTGAAAATTTTAGTTCCATTCAAATCATTAGTTTGTATCTACAGTGTATAAAAATGAAAAGCATTCTTTTGAACTAGTTATGTGTCATCCAAATGAAGCCCCATCTTTTGTGTTTCCATGACTCCCAGCTTCACGCAAACACAATGAAAAGTGCACATAAACTTTGTGAAACATGATTAAACACGTAAGTCTGTTTTCAGAGGCCGGTGTGTTGACGGAGCTCATCACCGAGTACTTGACAGTGAGATCATAAAACCGCAACTGTTTGAACTTCTGAAACATTATCCACGTCATCCCTCGGCAGGTCGACGGGAAATTTCTGCCACTCTACCGGCTCTGTTCTCTGTTTGCCGTCTTTGTCTCACATGCTGATGACAAGTAGAAACACAGGAGAGAAGAGCGGGCAAATACCGGTGTGTTAATGTTACCGTCTGGGTGTGGAGCAAATGTTGGCCTTAATCCGTTAAAAACTGCCTCCGACAGAAGAATGGTCGGCTTTACGCGTTAGAGAGATATTTCCCTGTCTTTTTAAATGTCAGTCACAGATCACGTCATGAAGACCCGACAACCTGTGGGACGCCGTCTGTGCTTGTGTGAGATGGGTTTGACCTTTAGGTAGTTTTGTACATCGTGCAATGGAATGTTGGACCAAAGACGGACTCTCGTTGGGACTAGCACTAGTTCACACACACACACACACAGGACTTGTTCACATTTTGTCAACATGCTAGTAAATCTGCACGTGCACATGACCAGGAAACCTCCCTTGAGTCAACAGTGTGATATAATGGATGGTAACGGGCAGACAACAGACTACCAGAAGGATGCTTCCATTTGGAAATGTGTGATTTTTTAAAATCCCATTAGCTTTAACTAGCTTTAGCTGACAACTCCAAAATAGATTCTAAATGGCAAACTAGCATACGACTGTTCCTGCGTAACAGCTGTGAGAATGCCAAGTGCTGAATAGAGGAAGAACTGAAGAAGAATGGAAGATTTGAAAGATTTGAACCGTTAACTTCTGGATCTGCAGTCAAACGCTGTAACACTGAGCTATACCACAGGCCAAAAGGCTGCACAGGAATACATAGCAAAATTTGAAGGGGCTGAAATGCCAGTGACCAGAAGATGGAGCCATATTTTTTGCTCCATTCATTTCAACGAGAGGAACAAGGCATAAAAAGTTAAATATCTTTAAAAGTTGAAAAGATTTGAACACCAAAAGTCACAGCTTCATTGTCCTAAGATAGCTGAACATCTTGATACCATATGTGTTGAAATAGGCTGAAAGGTGTAGGAGTAGTTAGATGCATAAAAACGTACGGAATTAAGAATAATAAAGAGAAACGAGAAAAATGTAGGAAATATTCTTTTGTGCGTATTTCTTTTAAGAAAATGATCACTTTCAGAATCTGATTTGGCGTTTAATGTGATTTATGAATGAAACAGTAATCATTATATCGATGTACTTTGTGCGTTCATCATCGGGTGTCCTCACAAAATCCCCTTAGATTTAAACAGTTGTGCAGTAAAACATGCAGACTTGGTGTTTTCCCTTTGATGCCGTCTCTCACCTTGATGTCGTGGACGTTAATGCCCACGCTGTGCGACATGTCCAGGAAGCTGCCGACTTGGGAATCATCCAGAAGGATGTAGACGCCCACTCCCCTCAGCGCGGCGTTGATGAGCTCCTTGAAAATGTCGGCGTCAGTGAAGACGTCCATGGCGATGGCGATGACCTACAGATGTGGTACAGATGTGTTGACACGTGTTTACACGCTCTGAAGTCTCAGTAGGAGAAGATCCCACATGGTAGAGAAGTTAGAGACAACCTTTCACATTTATCTCGACAAGTTCTTCAAAGTTATTAAATCTCTAATGATAATGATAATAATAATTAATAATAATCTTCCTTTCTGGCCCGATAAAGAATAGCGAATAATGGCTTACTCTGGGAGTGCACGTGACCAATTTTACTTTGATAAATGACCATGATAAATATTGGATTAGATAAAATGGGGATTTCAAATACACACACACACACACACGAACATTCACACACACACACTCATCTTTGGCATAAGGTGTAAGGTATAAAAAAAGACTTTTTTCACCAGTTTTTAGCATTTAACTTTTGGATTTTGGGGCTTGAACCATACTTTCTTTTCAATTTTAAAGAATGACTATATGTTGAGTAAGTTTACTTGGATTTCTGGACGCATACGAAAAGGAACCAACAGCAAATAGAAGCATGGCTGACGTATGAAACGGGGACAGCTGGGTCTGGTCACCATCTACTGTGTGCATCGTATTTGTTGGTCCCCATCAGATATTTGTGGTGTGGTCGTCCATTTGCAGAGCACACGGTGCACACACACACTCACGCACACACACACACACTCGCTGTTGTGTCACTCACATGTGGGCCTGCACATCCAGCCCCTCAGGCTGAAACATGTAGGCTGATTCACATAATGGAGTAAAACCGACATGCTAACCTTTCAATGAAGAAGTAGTTTGACAGAGTAGAATTATCTTTTTGCTGATGTACAGCCTAACATAGAGAAAACCTCTGATTTTTCTTTATAACAAGCTGTATGTCAGTCATGCTCAGACAAGTAGTAAAGTGTTCTGTAGTAAAGAAGTCATTTGCCTCAGGGTGCTTAGTTTCTCTCACCTATTCTTCTTCAACTTCGGTAAGTGCGTTTTTATATCAAGTTAAAGACAAATAGTTTTATTCTGGTGAGTCAGCGAGGAAAAAGCTCTGTGCTGCCAAACAGCATAACTGCAGGGTGTGTGCTTTTAACATGTGCAAACTCAAATCTGTTTGAGCGCTACATTTGTTAAGATGAAAGCTAAAAATGTTTGAGGCGTGAGTTTCTGCTGGTTCTATTAGAGTTCAGGGATGATGCACACTGGGCGGATTCTGATGGACAGAACAGAGAACTGTAAAAACATCTCTGTGGAAATAAAGAAACAAAGTCCTCCTGTTATATATGCGATTGTCTCAGCTTTTAATTCTAAACTTTAATCAGCTGTGTAATTAGAGGCTGAGACTAGAACTAAGAAATGCTCAGACAAGTATAAACATCATCATCGAATTAACG
Organism: Menidia beryllina; assembly: GCA_013363375.1. Taxonomy (NCBI): domain Eukaryota; kingdom Metazoa; phylum Chordata; class Actinopteri; order Atheriniformes; family Atherinopsidae; genus Menidia; species Menidia beryllina. Next base: position 40,576 of record JABUIW010000045.1, on the reverse strand, counting down.
GGACAGCCTTTTAAAAGATGGAGAGGGAATGTTATTTAAAAAAATCAAAGAATAAAGGATACCTTTTGCTAGGTTGAAACCTATGAGGGTTAAATTCTCCACATTAAAGCCTTTTAAAAGATGGATAGGGAATGTTATTGAAAAAAATCATAGAGTAAAGGACACCTTTGGCTATGTTTAAACCTATGAGGGTTAAATTCTCCACACTACACAGAGAAATAACACCACAGAGACTAAAGGTCCCTGCTTTTTAAATCAGAATATTACATACACAGTAACTCCAAAAACAGTTTGGCGAATGGATGATAAAATCCTGACCTGGCAAGTCAAAGGTATGTAGTAAATCAGAGGAAAATATGACGATTAAGAAGACTTCTGAAAATGTTTCAATTTAGAAATACAAAAAAAAGCATCTAAAAATAAAGCATACGTCACAGAGAAAGCCAAAGCTACTCCATATGGGATTAAAAGACAGAAGAAAATCATTATACTATGACTGACAACTTGTTGAACGGAGGTTGAAAAGTGTGTTGCTGATTTGTGGAATTCCACAGAGAAGAAATAAGCTGTCCCAGTTCCAGACTGCCGTTTGACGTTTGAACCGGTGCAGTCAGTTTTTCTGACTTAATGTATGCTTTAGCCAAGCCCTCCAGTTCACGCTGCGTGCAGAGAAATATGTATGGGGCCACGTGCGCCTTTTTCTGTGCTTTGGGCAGAGATGTTTAAAGTACTGGAGTAGAGGAGTGGAGTAGAAGTACAAATACTATGTAAAAAAATTGACTTGAGTAAAAGTAGAAGTATTCTTTCAACACCATACTTAAGTGGAAGTACGGAAGTACTCAATTTTTTTTGTACTTAAGTATTGCAAGTAGAAGTATTTCAAAAATTGCTACTCAAGTATTGAAAGTACAAGTATAAGTAAAAGTACAAGTACTGTGTATATTAAAAAAAGGCAGTCAAAATGTAATAGATATTGTTTATATTATTTCAAACGTGTGAAAGGCCATACAGGTGTTTACAAAAAACAGAAAACTACATCTGCATTAGCATCAACAGCACTTCATCTACTATTATTCCAGAGTCAGAATCCTGAGCTGAGCCTTTATGCTAGCATGTAGCATACAGCTAGCCAGCTAGGTTAGCTTTAGCTAACATTATCATACAGCTAGCCAGCTAGGTTAGCTTTAGCTAACGTTAGCTGCTACGTCCTGAGTGAACAAGGAGAACTGAACTAGCGCTTATTTTCTAGCTTATATGTCATTGTATTTTTTAATTTACCTTGATATGCTACTTCAGATTAGATGGGGAATTTTTGAAGCCGATAATTAACAATCTTTCGGGAGGCTTTTTTTAATAGGCTGTGCTTGATCGTTCAAATCGCAAATGAGGAGCCAGCTTCACAAACCGTGACAGAGCTATCTATCATTAAGTTTACATTTCAGTAACGAGTAACGATTCAGCCCGTGAAAAATCGATCGGAGTAGAAGTATTGAAATAATCAAAAATATGTAGTGGAGTAAAAGTAAAAGTAGGGGAAAAAATATCTACTCCAATAAAGTACAGATACTGCATTTTGGTACTTAAGTGCAGTACTTAAGTAGTTCTACTTCGTTACTGAACATCTCTGGCTTTGGGCTTCACCTGACCGATAACCCGGGTCTTTTTCTGACTTTTCTAAGCTCACCTGACGCGCCTCCTGGATCTGCCTCCGCACCACCTCCTTGATGGTCGGCGTGTTCTGTCTGGGGGGTTGAAACAGCAGGCTGATGCTGGTGTCCGCGCTGTCCGGGGACACCCCGGGCCACCCCAGTTCCAGGTCCGGCACCTCCTCGTCGGACGCCGTGGGGAAGTAGGTGGAGGAGCCGACATCGTCTGTGCTCTGTGTGCATTTCGGCTCGTCCTCCACAACCGGTAATTCTGCATTTCTCAGTATGAAGAGGATCTCCTCCTCTGAGAGAAAGTAGCTGATCTGCTCCGCTCGCAGAAACTCCTGGTAGGCCTCTTTGCCCCCGCAGAGCAGGGCGTAAATGGCCAGGCGGTAGGATTCTCTGTAACTCGGTTGAATGTAGGCCTCAGGGTTCTCTTCTGGTAGGGAGGACAGGCAGGACAGATTGGACTCCATGGATGCCGGATCTCCTCTGTGAGGGCATGCAGCAGGCCTCCTGTTTACCTTCAGTGGGAAACGGTACCAGAATTTTAAAGGGTTCACCAGGTTCTAACTTTGAAAACACAAATATTAAGGAATCGTTCACCATCTTACATGATAAACTCCTTGGATGCACCAGCATTTTATTTAAACCCTCTCTTGTTTTCCGTTCTATGACATACATTTTCAGAGTTAATGTGTCCTAACTTTGGTATTATTCGCTCTAACAGGCTAAAAAGAGCTGGATGCTTCCTCCTCTGCTCTGTTTAAACCTGTCTGTGATCACACGTCAACATATGAGCCTCTAGAGTCCAAAGAACTCAGAATTCTGCGGGTTTTACTTTAGAATGAGGCTTTATTCCTTAAAATGAGCTCTGTTCCAGCATCTATTCCTGAAATGAAGGGAAACTTTGTGCTAATGTGCTGAAACCAGTCGACTAAAAGCTGGAATTCTGGAATCATTTTATACTTCCTGCATCAGAAAACAGCTGCTTTGAGCTGCAGGACAACAGCTGGGACTATTTGCTGCCATTAAAAACCCTGAAATTCTTTCGGATCAGCATCCTGATCCACTCTGACATGTAGCTGTCAGTGGTTTTCCATCTACCTGTGAGCCTCTGATCAGAACCAGAGAGGAAATAACTCACACTTTCTGCTTTTTAACTCCAAAACGATTGTTATTAATCATGTTATATCATCTTATAAGAGCAGATCGGGTTGATTTGACTTGGGAAGTTAAAGGAAAACAGGAGGACAGGAAGACAAAATGAGGGTTAAGAAGACTTCTTAAAGTGGTCCAAGTCAGAAATAATTTTAAAAAAAGAAAAATAAAGCAATGCATACTTCATAGAGAATGTGAAAAGTAGGCAGAAAAACATTATGTTACCGCAGGTTGGGACAGTCTCAAACTGAGAAATATTAGGCTGAATCTAAAAAGTTATCCACTTACGTCATTACCGGGAGTGAAATCATTGTTTTTGTGTGCAGTTCTGATCCTGAAAGGTGGTTATAAAAGAACAAAGTGAAGTCCCTGGACCGGTCGCGGTGTCTGTGCTCTCTGAGGCGATCCACTCACGATTTGAATGCGCTGTGCAAACGACAAGCCTGTTCTACCTGCTCTGTTCCCTCCACTGACAAATACTGTAACAAGCTCCACCCACCTCAGATCACCTGGCTTTCAACAACAGGTTTTTCTATCCCGCTCTCACACAGACCCATGTGATTCCTAAAGTGTGGATGGAACTGAGATTATGTGGGTGAAGCGTAGGACATTACTCAGAGACGGCGGGAGATTGATAAGGAAGGTTTATTGCCATCACAAAGCACTGGAGAGAAAAAAACAACACAACAAGCCACAGACACATGGACCTCTCTGATTTGGGCAGGAAGTGAGCGCTTGTTTTCCCAGCCTCAGTGGCTGGTTTGAGATCTGAGAAGCAGAAAAATCCAGTGTAGTTTTGGTTTTTTATTACAACTTGTGTCATATTCACGCAGTTTCGCAGATGATCTCAATCGGCGTTAACCAGCTAGCGCTTCGGTTTGGAAACCCTGCGATAGATCCCGACAAATTTGTGAAAGCAAGCACTTCCGAAATGCACAAGAACCACTGAACCCGAACTCAACAGGGAGTCTGGGATGAGGGGTGAGCGATGGTCCAAAGAGTGCTCTGCTTCCAAGCCACCGCCAATAAATACGACCCGAATTGTAATAAACCTTCACGTGCTCTGACATCTGCGACATAAGGTACAGGCATTCCACTTACAGTGCGCAGTGGAAGGTTCAGCTTTTTTAAAACACCTAACATTCGTCTGACTTGACTTTTCCCTTTTTTTCTTCACGTTTACAGTCCCTACTCATATTAACAGTCAAACACTGAAATGTTGAACGTGATGTTAGTCAAGAAAACGCAGCGCTCGGGGGAGTAAATGAACAGCTCCTAGTTTCACACTCATGCTATGGATCTCCCTCTCCAACCCGTAGAAGCACCTCTCACTTCCTGGGTGGGGTGGGAGACTTCATGAACCTGGGCGGAGTCGGGGACTTGACGCTGCGAGTCGGGGTGGGAGACTTGGGGGTCGGGGTGGGGGACTTCGGAGTTGGGGTGGGGGACTTGGGGACCGGGGTGGAGGCGGGAGTCGGGCTCTTCATGGAGGCCGGGGTCGGGGCCTTGGACGGGACCGGGGTGGGGGTTTTGGAGGGAGGGGCCGGGGATTTGGGCGGGACGGGCGTGACGGCGGGCGTGGCCGCTTTGGGCTGTCCCAGTCTGGGCTCCGGGATCTGCTCCCCGTGCTTGTAGACGCTGACGGTGATCTCCACGAACTCGCCGCCGTACTTGTTCCGCACGTTGATGCTGTACTTGCCGGAGTCTTCTGGGGTCACTTTGGTGATGACCAGACTGGCGAACTTGCCGCCGTCGAACGTGACCTTGGTGTGCTCGGTGGAGGAGACCTCCTGCTCGTTCTTGAACCAGGTCACCTCGGGAGTCGGCTCGCCCCACACGGTGCAGGTCAGGCTCAGAGACTGGACGGAGAGGACAGAGGGTCAGCTCGAGCCAACATTTATCCAGATAACTCCTTAAGCTCGGCCACAGGAACCAAAGTAAGGCCCGTTCACATTGACATTAGGGATGTCCAGATTTTTTCACTTCCTAACCCTAACTCTAACCAGCCTATCAGAGCATGTGTTAAAGTTTAAAGTTATTTAGCCTACTTACTTAGTTGTCGGACTTATATTGAACAGAGATTTACTCTTATAACAACTTAATGATTAGGACAAAGACCTGTGGGTTAGGAAATGCTAACGCTAATGCTCGTGTGGGATCGGACTTTTAAAAAAACTGGATCCGAAATCTGGATCGGCATTTCTGAAGCTGGCCGATACGCAGTTTTTTGCGAATATCGGCGGCCAATCTGATCCAAATATTGGATCAGAACAAGCCTAATTGACATGGGACTTGGTTTGACCCCTACAAATTCCCACATGCTCCATTCAAATGTGTAGCCTGTGAAGTATTGTGCATCTCACCTGTCTGTGATCAAACGAACAGCTCTAATACAGACATAGGCTGCTTAGCACATTTTTTCAAATCTTCAATCTTAAACCAAAATGAATCGGGTCTGATATTACGCCAGTTCTTCAGTGATAACTGATTTTCTGCCACCTTTTAACTTGTCTTAGCTTGTCTGAGATAAAGATCAAATCAAACGGCATTTCCTTTTTTTGTTTTCCACAACTTAACCCGCAGACGTCTTCCTAGAGGGCTGTAGCTTAAGAGGAAGAGCAGCCGCCAACCAATCAGGCAGGCCACCTGTCAAAGTGTCCATGAATGTGCACAAGAAGAAAGGACTATGTCCACTGCGTGGACGAAAGTGTGTAATAAGGGTTGTATAGGGTAAGTGCTTTGAGTAAATGGTAGATAGTACTCACATAGACTAGAAACGTGCTGTTAAAGTTCAGTCTGTTAACCAAATAATGATTAAATGATGAAATACTAGAATTAAAGATCACACATATGAAGTTTTCACCTTCTGTTCCATGATAGTGACCACATCAGGAAGACCACCAACCACTCTGCCGCGGTCTGAGAAGAGAAGCCAAATTATTATTCCCAAAATGCTTAAGATCTGAACACACCGATCAAACTGTCCCAGTTCAGACAAGCTTCAAAGGGCACGGTTGAAAAGGGGAAAAGAATGTGACGCAGCATTCACTTTAGCTTTGCCTTGGAAGAGAACAACTTTCCTGAAAAACTAGTCTGAAAATTTTAAGAATGCCTTTGAGTTTCTACATTATGTTTGGCTCATAACTGAGCCCAGATTCCCATTAATGAAGGCTCGAGTGGATACACTGATGTCATCTCTCACAAGCTCAACGACCGATCCACTTACTCTTCTCAGCAAATGCAGCAGCCCTGAAAGACAGAAGAAACTCAGTATGATTAAAGCCATTCGAACTCAATTTGAATGCGCACGTTGACGGCTGCTAGGTTATTCAGACTCACTTCAGCCTCAAGTACTCCTCATAGGCATCAGTGTATGCTGAGAGAGAGAGTGAAGAAAGAAGATAATGAATACAAAAAGGTAAAAAAATAGCCCTGGCAACTTGAAAAGATTTGCATGTTTTTGATTGCTCGCATTTCTGACTACTTTGACAGCTTATTCATTTATGACACGCGAACACAAAAAATATACAGTCTTTATATTTGTTTTCAATCTTACATCAATTTATCAATACTTAATGTGCTAATACACTCACTCAGAAAGATAAAATTCAGTACAAAACACAACAATTGAGTGTTTAACATGTAAATGCAGATGTGGAGGAACATTGCTACCTTGTCCAGAGAGGTCAAACGTGCGGGTGTGGGTTGTGACGCCGTCCGAGATCTCAATGGAGTAGTGACCCTTCTCCTTGTCGGACGGGTCACAGATCTGCATCCAGGCCATCTCGGCCGTTCCACCGATCCTCATCTTCTCAGAGGAGGCGATCTTACTTTCCCTGCAGGTTTAGACCAACAGTCAAATACAATCGCGTGTACAAGGGGCAGTGACATTGTCTACACTGTTAAAAACAAAAGAAAATTCAAAAGAAATTGAAAATAAAAGGTCCAGCTGGATGTCATAGCATTGATGGTTTATTGCAGAAGAGCGTAAATGAGCTCTGATTTTTCTGGTGCATTTTTTTTTACAAGATTATGTGTAAAATGAGCTCTTAAACAGTTTAAAGTCAGAACCTGTAATTAAGTGTAACATGACAAACACTCATAGTGTTATAAGAATCATGCTTGGTGTGTACAGTATGGCCTCTTTAACATCTGAGCCCCACTAATAATCATAAAACATAATTTACTGTGGAGAAACATCAAGTGTTTCTAATTGTGGGAACCAGCTGCTGACGGTAAGACGCTAAAGAACTTAAAATAAAATCAAATCTATTGATTCTGCTGGCTGCAGCCGGGTAAAACTGCCATGCCGTACTTGTGCTTCCACACGGTCTTCATCTCCTCCGTATAGTAGCTCATGTAGCACTGCAGCCTTATGCCCTCTGGAGTACACTGCAGCACCAGTTCAGAGGCAGAGGCGCCTGACAGGAAACACACACACAAACACAAAAACTCAACGCAAGAGCCTTCGAGCGCAGTCTGTTACAGCCGAGGTAGCAAAAAGGTAGTTTAACATGGGTTTAACATTGCATCTAGGCTCTATGAACCCAGTCTGAATGGCAAATGAGGGCAAAGTGGACTCAGCCTACCGGCGATGCGGGCAATGGCGTTGATGATGTCATCAAACACTGCAAACCAAAGAGAAAAAAAAACGTGTGAAACACAGAAATGAGAGATCAATTCAGCGTGAGGGAAAAGGTACCTTGGCCTGAAATGTCAATCGAGGATGTGTCCTTTCCTCTGTCGTCACCCAGCACAGCCTTGTACACACCCTGATCTTTTCTGGAGAACTGAAGAGAAAAAATTACCGTAATGACAGGTGATGCTGTCATCAGTTCCAGAGAAAGAATGTCAGTCACGTGGTAGCTGTTAAACAACTTCATACTGTCACACACAATATTAAAAAAGCTATATTAGAACCTGTGGACCTTTGTCTCTGTGTCTGGGGCCTGTACTCTTACACAGGATGGGACTTGATTTACTGACCGAAGGATGTTTTTCACATAAAGATGAGTGTGACAGTTCAAACATTTTAAAAATATGTTTTTTTGACTTAAACATGTTCTTTTTCTTAGTACTATTAAGCACATTCTCATCATCTCTCACTTTACGGCTTATACATCTCTCTCAGCAAATTTGATGTAACACAAACCAACACAAAAGTGGAGCGCCCAGTTCTCTACAGGGTCCCCAATCCATCCAAAGTAAATGTTAGATTTAGAAGTCCATGTTACAATGTTATGTGTGTTGTCTGTAGGTTTGTTGTGTTAAAAAAAAATAGAAAATTCAATTAAATATATTGGAGAAAAAAAAAGTTAGACTTAGAGGTAACTCTAAACTGAGCTTAGCGGTGAGTGTGTATGGTGTAGCGTGTCTATGTGGCCCTGGGATGTCCATGGTGTGACCGGGAAAGGTTCCAGCCTTCTGTGGTCCTGCCATGGAACTCAGCCACAGAAACTAGATGGAGGTGTTAAAGGATGGGCATTTTTACCATGTGAAGAGGAAGAGAACAGGCCCCGGACACGACGTTGGGGGGTGTCTCTGGAACGATCTCATCGTCCTCTTTGTACCAGGTGAAAGAAGTCTCCTTCTTCACGTTGGCCACCTGCCGAACAATCGGGATTGAGTCATTTCACTTGAGCAGACAAAGAAAGGAAGCAAAGCGAAGGACTTAAGAAACGAAGACGAATGGGATAAACACCCAGGGCATCCTTTAGGGGTTAAACCCACTGTTTTGTTACCTTGCAGGCCAGCATGACAGTGCAATCCTCAGTGACGGTGAAGTAGAGATACTCAGAGAAGTGTGGGCCTGCAATGGCGAGAACAGAAAATCAGCCCAGTGATTCCTGGAAGCGCTTCGGTGTGGGTGATTCAAACCCAGACGGCGCTGGTCAAACCTCCACAGCCATCATTTTAGATACAAAGTGTGCTTTTGAGTAAGGGGGTGCCGGTACCCTGCTTCCTGATGTGCTCTTTCCTCTGAAACTCGGCTGATTTCAGAGCAGCTTTGAACACTGAAACAGAAAAATGCAGGAAATGCTTCAGTTGTGTTTCCGTTCTAAAAACGCAAATCATCATTTGACACATATCGTCCACATAAAGTACGGTTGTTCGTGTTTAAAATGACTGAGGTTGTCTGTTGTGTGAAGGGGGGTGGCTCTTGTCTCTTACCATCTCCCACCAGGACCAGAGAGCTCTGGGTTTTGGCCTTGCCGTCATTGATCTGGACAGTGTAAGTGCCCTCGTTGGCTCTGGTGAAGTGTTCCACGGTCATCTGGATGACTCCTGAAGCCACATCGTGGCTGATCTTCTGACCCTGGGACAGAGAGGAAAAGGACAAAACTGACAATTGGGAGGAATTTTCTCCACTGACTAAAAGCTAAAACAAACTGTAAGTGGTTGAACTGCTCACTTGACATGACTGATGGAATCAAGGACCTTGTAGAACACCATCAATACAAGCAATAAAAAGGCACATTTAAAGACATAAACTGGACCGCTTTTAATGAGTCACATGATCATATGGGACATTTTTAATGGAGAAAATTGCGGCCATTCAGGTGACTGCTAGGCACCATCTTTGTTTACTGTTGAGAGCTTTGCTAACTAAATGAGTTTATGTTTTCCAATTAATCAGAAAGTCAAAGACTGGGCCTAAACAGAGAGAGAACAGGAAGTGGAGCATACCACAGTCCAGGAGAGAAATCAATTGTTCTCCCAAAGTGTGAGCTGCCTTAATGTCATTCTGGATGAAGACAAACACACACAAGCTTCCACAAATGACTCAGTGTGGACATCATACCTCACCACTGGTGACCTCTTTGTCATTAACAATGAACCTGTAGGACACGGATGGGGACAGTTTGACAGCTTGCAGCCAGAAGCGGACGTGGCCTTTCTCCAGAACCTCATAGTTCAGACCGTGTTTGAGAGGAACGACTGCGTGGACACAAAGACGCAGAGATGAAACCGGCCGGACCGAACCGGGGGGGATACCGGACGAGTCCACCCCATCTCCCGTCATTCCCAACTCACCTGGGTGTCTGATTGCATGGCTGAGCTCCAGCATGGTGTTCAGAGCTTCGGGACAGAGACAAGAGAGACACGTGAGTCACGGCAGCGTCCCGGGAATAGTCAGAATCCGAGGGGATTTCAGCAAATCGGGACGTACCGTCCTCGGTCAGAGTGTGGCTGGCGGAGACCCCGTCTGTGTCGGTGACCACCACAGAATACCTGCCCAAGTCGTCCTTATCGGGGCTGGTGAAAGTAAGCCTGGAACTGTCAAATAAACAAAGAGGCACAACAACTTTTCAGTGTCAAGCAAACAGGGAACCTGTCAAATAGACTGTAATGGCTATGGGATTATTTTTTAATCCTGCCTGAACAGTTCTGTAACTTTGCTAAATGAAGTCTTTTTTTTTTAAATCTCCACTCTTCCTTATTGATTTAAATAATTGACTAATCTTTTATGTTTTCAATGACTTGGCTTTTGCTTTTGTGATTTTATGATATAAAGCAATTGAATTGCTTTGTGTACAAAATGTGCTCTACAAATAAACTAACCTTTTCTACCTAAGGACACTGAAGTTCTCATTTGATACTGTAGTTGAAAAATGGCTAGAAAGGCTATTTTTGGAAGGCAAACATAGCGGGTCACAAAAGAATTCCCTCTTCAAACGTGGACGCCCCTGCCTAAAAACAAAAAACAGTCAAACATAAGGGCTTCGCAAACTCGTTCACTGCTTCACTGTCACTCATTAAAGTTAATGAACCGGGATTCCTCTGCCAATGGGACGGGACAGGCTGTCTGGGAGCGACCCTTGAATGGAAGACGACGCCCACTGGAGGACGTTGTTCATTGTGGGAATGCGATAATTGGAGCGCTATTGGCAACTGGTTCTTATGGGTGCATCAATAAAGCAATGATCAAATATCAGAAATGGGATTATTTTTTCAAACTAAACTGGGCATAAAGCTCATCTCATGTAAAAGGTTGTTAAAAAACTAGTAGCAGACCGGTTCATCTCAGCTCCAGTCAGCCCTTACACACACCTCACGCAACATGGCTTTAAGGCACATCACTCACCGGAGACAGAAACTCTATTCTGCTGACAGGATTAAGTCTCTTATGGATAGAGGCAGTATGGTTTGTGAGGCTGTTTTTTTGTATCTTCAAAGGTCTTCAATACCGTTACCCACAATATTCTCCGGTTTAAACTTGAGCAATTTTTCTGAGTTTACTTCTTGAAGGTTTAAATCACATCTCAGATCTCAGAGTTAACATATAAGATCTACTTGCCTATAAGACTCAAGGTTACTCCATCACTTTACAATCCTCAGTGAATACAGATTTCTAAGATGGACCACTCATGTTATTTTCAAAGACTGATGCATTATACACAAGACAGGGTATGTAATGACCACAGGTCATCACAGGTTAGCTCCACTCCACCTTCAGATCACCTGTAACAAGTACTAGAGGAGACTAAGATATTCCATTTGGGAGAACTTTATTTGGTCAGTCCCTTGTGCTGGGATTCAATTGTTGCTTTCATTTCTGGGTCAGATTGCCACATTCCTTCCAAAAGGGGATTGTCTATGTACCCATTTGGCTATGTTTTATTTTTAAAACGTGTATGAACACACATTGTCCCTGTCTGACAAATAAAGGTAATGACAATAACAATAGACAAACAACACAACAGTGACACCCTTTGGGATTAAAAGAGAAGCCACCAAAAGCAAAGGTTTGCCTGAAGCCTTTATAATGTGAATAAAAGCCAGCTTACGTTCTGCCCTTTGCTGATATAGAGACCCTGGGGCAGTCACCGATGGGTTTGTAATTCTTCGACCACACAAACTTGGACGTCTCAGAAATCTCGCAGGCCTCCAAAGACAGGAAGATGTCGCCAGTCTCCTCATCCACACCAACCTCTATCTCATTGGTGCCTGTGAGCATGAAAAACAGGGAAATTAACTATGAGTTTAAACTACAAAGAATATTCCCTTAAAATGAGAGTTCAGACATCAGTATACATGCAGGCTATACAGAAAAATGACACCACGTTGGTGAAAAGAAGACCGAGGTGGATTAGACCCAATTTGCTGGAGGCTACTGGTGAGAAATAACTTCATTGCTCAACCTCCAGCTTTATGAAATTTGTATTTAAGTTTTCAACAAAAGGAAAAACACATAAAGCTAATTGTCACACTCATACTAGCGCTCGTTCTCATCTGGAGCACCTTTAGCTGTACCAGTCACCTCCCCCACTTTGGTAATTAAGTGAGTAACTATTAACTATTGGTAATTATTCAATCTAAATTTAATAGATAGTTTTGAATGATTTAATTTAAAATAAAGGACTTTTAATTAAGGTTAAATAAATAGTTAGTTCAGTAAAATGATGGATGGATGCAACGCCAGCATTCCTATATAACACCAGATTAAAGCCGTTTTCCCACATAGTCTTACTCTGTAAAGAGAGTAACTAATTGGTAACTCATTTTGTACTTCAGAAAATAGCGATCACTCACGTCCCTTTTCTGTGTTGGTGAGGACACGGTTTTTAATGCGCAGTGAAAACCCGCTGATCTAAAAGGGCATTCTGAATGTTACGTCCCTCTGGAGGCCGAACACCTGGTGTTGTGCAGACCAGCCCACCTGGAGAACTGTTTTGTGAGTGTACGGGGTATGTGCGGGGTATGTGTGGCGCACCTGGAAGAGCTTTAGCACAGACCGGCTCCGACACCTGCGAGGGCTTTCCGGCTCCGCTTGCGTTGACGGCACGGACCCTGAACACGTAGTATTCGCCCTCCTGGAGGCCGGTCACCTGCGGAAACCCACAGAGGTGTCCTCGTTTGCAGAGAGGGCAAAGTTTTTGGCGGCTTTAGGAGAAACGCATGGGGTCTCCTACCTGCAGGTAGCGATGGCTCACGGCTTCTTCGTTCAGAGTGACGAACTCAGAGGAGCCCTTCTTGGCCATTTCCACCGTGTATCCGGTCACAGCGCTAGCTCCGGTGTAAACCGGAGCCTTCCAAAGGATGACCAGAGAGTTACCTCTGACCTCACTGAAGCTCAGGTCATAGGCTGGGCCTTGAATTATAAAGTATTTAAAAAACAGTTAGGACCAAAGAGAAGATCAATCCTGCCTTATAGTTTCAGTTTTTCTTCCTCTTCCACATAATTATAACATTTCTGATGTCACTTTCTCATAAAGGCAGGAATCCTTTTTAATCTCTGAAAAGGGATAGATTACTGTCCAGCCACCGTTAAAGGTTCACGTTTCTGTAGGATTGGTGTAGGCAAACTGTGCTGCTTCATCAGATGTTGGGACACAATTAAGTTCACAGAGCTTAAAAAATCAATCAGACCACCTACTAGTAGAACCATAGAACATATTTTTCTTTTTTTTCTTTAGAAATCTTTAAAAAACAGTTTGTAAGACTCTGGACTCCAAGCAGACTCCAAACACACTGGGCACACTCAGGAAATTCCTATGTACATTGTATATTTGGTCAAAAAAGCTAGCTAATTCTGAACTAGAATCATCTTAGAATTAGACATTTATCATCCATAGGATCTGTCAGAGCTAAGTTTTTTAAACTTTGCCATCTTTTTGCCAATTTCTATCTTAAATTAACTTCCTAACTTTCACATATTCAACAAACAAAACTCCTGCTTCTGGAAAGTGGGAGAAAGGTCAATGACCCTGTACCTGGCTCTTCCATAGTCCAAGCTTCACATTTCATTGGCGCACTTGGAGCTGATGGGACACCAACACCAGCCAGATTACCAGCCTGGATCCTGAACTCGTAAAAGGTTCCCTCCATTAGATTGTCCACCTGAAAGTGGGAATAAAGGGTTCCGGCATCCTTGGTTTTTCTGGAAAGGTACTCAAGCTGCTTCTCAGTAGACGTAGCTTTCCATCTTTATGTTCTCGGCTGCAGTAAACTCACGGTGCAGATTCTCTCTGTGACGGCAGACAGGTTGACCTCCTTCCACACCAGAGTGTCGGCGTCCCGCTTGTCGATGTAGTAAGCGTTGACTTTGGAGCCGCCGCAGTGTTTGGGGCTCTTCCAGGCCACAGTCATGGAGGAGCCATCGCAGCTCAGCATGCTGATGCCATAGGGAGCACTGGGGGTGGCTGGAAGTTTCGTGTCGGATTAAAGTCTCAGAGCTGAAGTTGCTTGAACTGGCTGTAAACGTTATTCTAATCGCTGTGAGCAGCAGTTCATTTTCTACACATGCCATTCATGCAAGTGGACTACGTGAAATGTACTAGGTTCTCCAGAGATGTGAAGGGTGATACCGAAAATGTGCCCTCCTGTGCACGGGTAAGGGGAACAAAGGGGACTCGTGGGTAAGTACTCCTGGAGGTTATTAAAATGTTTCATACATACCATAATCCACCCAATTGCCTGGATAGAAATATCAAACGACACTAAGCTGAGTCGGGAACTCTTTGAAATCACCTTTTCATTGTAGTTCCGTCATGTATTCATCTCATTCCCCTTTAAAGGTCTACAGTATATTCCATTAAAAATCCCATTAAAACATATTCTACTTCTTGACTATGAGTTTATAATGGTGGCTATAGTCATAGTGGAGGAGTTTCCTTACCAAGTGCAGGTTCCACAGCAATGGGAGAAGATTCCTGAGACTCTTCACTGAGTCCAAAGACATTGACGGCTTGGACTCGGAACACATAGCTCTCCCCTGGAATCAGGCCATGGACCACAAACCTGAGACACACCCATTCATAATTTATTAAAGAGAAATGATGTACATTTACTTATCATTTATGTGAACATCTCAATAAACTAAAATAGTTTATTTTTTCTGTTAAAGGCAACACCATCTCCAGAGTAAGAAAATTCAAACACAAAAAGCTGGAATCCTTTGGAATACTTTGGCACTTAAATGTACTTCCAATGAACATTTCAGTATGTAAACTGCTTGTTGTGTAATGCTGCCAACCTGATACAAATAGAAGAGATTTTCTCTCTTGGTGGAATGTTCTTTGCTATTCAAAAAAAGTAAAAGTGGTGTTGTTCTTTTCCCTTTATACCTGCTTCCATTAGGGAACATTATCAAACAGCAGGATATAAATTTCCACTTCTGCTGGGTTATACCTGTCTGAGAAACCAACTGAAAACAAACAGGTAGACTGAAGTCGTTTCTTTGGACCTGAGCACCACAAGGAGAAATGCACTTGACTTCTTGGCTTCCAGTTCTTCAAAGAGGAGCCAGGTTAGTTATTTGATTCAGAACAGAACCGAAAGTTCTGATCCTCACATCTAAACTCTGAGTGAGCAGATCCATCAAAGCTCCCAACCTTGAAGCTCAGGCTTCAAAGTTTCAGATGGCTCAGCATGAGGGATTGCATCAACATATATAGCATTTGCTGTAACCCTAACCCTAACCTAATCCTAACCCTAACCATGTACACCATTATTATTATTTTCTATGACATTTTTTAATGGAAAATGAAAACATCTCCCAGTCTTGCCTGTTGTGTTTGAAGGGTTTGTGATTACAAGGGAACCAGTCCTTGGATCCAACTGCACGGCCATCAATGTAATATCCCATGAGGTGTTTTAGATGTTTGGGAGGTTCCCACTGAACGAACACCGATGACTTGGTGTTCCTGGTAGCCACAACTTGACCGGGAGCAGAGGGAACGCCTGTCCAAGACACAAACTCAATTAAAATCATATCTTCGATTCTTTATCAATGTATCTTTATTCGTATAATGTATCACACAGATCTTTTATTACAGATCATGTGAAATGGAAGAAAGCAGATTATTACGTTATTGTAATGAATCTTATCAAAATAACTTAATTCTGTTCATGTGAATATGATATTACCTCAGACTACATTGGGAATAATCCAAAGGGTCTTTTTACAATAAAAAAACTGAGAATTTTTTTTAAAACAATGCATCTGTTTTTATGGTATCAGACTGCAAAAATGTCACACAAGTGAGACAAATGCAATGAAGAAAAGTCAGCGGTAGTTCTTCGGTTGATAAAACTGCCTGTCTCCAGCAGGCCGACCACATACCGGTGCGTGGGAAAGGTAGTGACCACTGTAAAACACGCTGCCATGGACAGTGGCTCGTTGTGGCTTTTTTTCAGTGCAAAGCAAAGCGTGTCCATAAATGAGGCGCACCAGTGCACGTTTACCTCTGTGAACCTCCTGGGATACACAGCTGTGGCTTACGGCGGTGGGGTTTCTGTTAAAGGTCTCAGGAGGAGACCTTCGTTTGTTTCTACCCAAAACAGGAAGTTTGGACTGAATGGGAAAGCACCAAAGCATTACGGTGACCTCATTGGAGTACGGGAAAGAAGATCTTAACAATTTTGTTTCTTTTGTGTTTGACAAAGTGCAAAGAACTGGACAGCAAAAGGATGGGCAAAGCTGCACACCTTCTTCTTTAGCTCAGAGTTACAGCAGATCACATTTCTAGTACACAAGAAAGTACTAGAAAAACCATTCATTTGATTCTTCATGCTGCTAACTCCTTTTGAGATGAGTCAAGTATTGTGAACTCGATCCAGCTCAATCTCCTGTTTCTTGAAGTGAAACTTGTAGCTGAGGCACACACAGGTGAACAGTGAATTCATTTGTGGCATCGCAGCCATGTGAAAGCATGCCGTTATAGAGCATTGAGTTTCCATGAATCTGTACATACCAACTGACCGCTCAATGCCTGGAAGACAAAGCCACTCATGGTGAACAACAGGAGCACTTCATGTATGATACACAGTCATATATTTGGGGTTTAGCTTGATGTTTTCAGTCATGGCAAACTGAGTTGGTCTCTCGTGGGGGCAGCAAGGCGGTGTGATTGTTAGCACCACCACCTCACAACCTCCTGGTTTGAGCTATCTGGGACATGTTAGGTTGACTGAAGTTTTCTTAATTGTCTCTGGGTGTATATGTGAGTGTGTGGTTGGTTGTCTCTGTGTGGCCCTGTGAGGGGCCGTAAGCTGTCCAGGGCGTATTCTGTCTCTTGCCCAACGTCAGCCCCCCCAACGACCATACTAGGAATAAGCGGTACAGAAAATGGATGTAAGTTCTTGTTCTGGAGCTTGAATATGACTCAGTTAGTGTACTAAGCAGACTGTGTGCATGTACAGAGACAGACAGTGATTTACAGATGATCTAAACTAGCCCTGCAGCCAGTTTGGTGTGTGAGAGCTATCACACAGTGCCAGGCCTGACAGCATAGCTCTTTAAAAACTGTAAAGAGCACCATCAGTGATTCTTCGAATACTAAAATCTGATCAAAATTTTTTTCAGATAGTAACAAACAAACATGAGCAAATGCTCTTACCATCTCCGTCAACCTTTTGGATGGGCTCAGAGGGCGCCGAGGCCTCGCTGGAGCCATACATGTTGACGGAGTACACTCGGAACTGGTACTTTTGCCCATCTTGCAAATCAAAGACTGGGTACCGAGGTGAATGCAACTTTACCGCGGTGTTGATCCGCTGCCATGCCCCAGTGCCAGCTAAGCACTGTGGGAGAGTCAGGGAGGGGAAACGTAAAGGTACAGAAATCTCCGACAACCTGATTAAAGACAAAACTTCATTCAGAGAAGATCTGACTGAGTGGATGGCTCAGGAGTTAAACGCATCTGTAGAATTCTGTTGGGTAAAACAATCAGTACATTGTAGCCTCACAACCCTTCTGGGTTTCACTCAATACCGCTGTTACAAAAAACGATAGTAGAAAGACAAAGTAAACGGTTCGGAGGCGACTGTGCTCATTCCTCCAAAGATGAACAGTTAGGTGCGTTAAACGAGGGGAATGGATGGCGAAAGCTGAAGCCGCACGCACCTTCTCGATGATGTACCACAGCGGAGCTCGTCCGCGGGGGCTGGGAGGCTTCCAGCTCAGCACCACATATGATTTGAAAATCTCGGATGCATGCACATCTGTGGGCTCGCCTGGGATAACAACGTAGCCTAGATTGGGAGTGAATGTTGTTGAGGTATGACGTCCACACAGCAGTGGTCATCACAGAGGTCCCACGTTAGGATCTTTGCTGTTCACAGCCCTAACCCTAACCCCTCCACTGGGAACAAAGACACTGTTTAGGACTTTCAGTAATGTATTTTGTGTCTGAATAATTCAGATTTTTTACATCTTCTCATGATCATGAGAGGCAGGCAGACTGAGAAAATCTGGCCCCAAAATATTTACATGATAATTAGCGAGTAAATATTTCTTGTTTAGATTTTGACTACTGGTATTCTGATTATGACATGCTTGCTGTTAATGCTCCCTTATTGATTTTACCATCTTATTAAGAATAAGAAATTCGAAACCCCTCTGAACTGAAAATCTGAACCCTAACCCTGATCTGGGGTAGACACTGAATCCTGAGTGGGACTTCTACAATAACCACATCTCAATATTGTGTGTGTGTGTTATTTCAACACAAATGGTGTTATAAACTTGTGTTAATGGATTTGGTTTAAAAGAAAGGTTTGGAATTCAAAGAATAGACCGCAAAAAGTTAGACTGAAGGAAATTAGAAAGTAGTTTTCATAAAGTTAAAAACAGAAGCAAATTCATTATTTGGCTTGTGTAGTTAGACGTTTTAGGATGGCAGTTCCCATTGGCCTCGTCCTTTAGACAACAAATCCGTATTAAGTTGCTTTTTGGCAGTTTCACATTGTTGTTTAGAGTAAAAAAAAAGCCAAGCTATGTTGTAACAAGGATGTTACAGAGCAAACCTTGGCCTCAAAATTCTTGTACTTACAAATGAAATCATAATTAAAAGACTGAAACCATCTTGGACCAGAGCTCCTGTGTGGTCACTTAGAGGAAGAACCTCTTCTTTAGTGACCATCATTGGCCAGCGTTTCAAATTACAGCAAAAAATGGTGAAACAATTCGCAAGACTATGGCAGACAGTGTTAAACCAAGATTGTGGGTTTTTAAAGCTCGTGGGATTTTAAGCTGCTATTAAGTGACTGGAGGTCATTCTAAAACGTTTCCTCTCCTCTAAAAAAATGTCCTTCTCTTTCTCTCTTCTTGTCATCGTCACAGAACCCACCTGAAACATGCTAATACTCACCATCTGCAAACAGAAAAGGCCTGCGCTTACACTTTCTCCACGTATATAGATTGAATAAATGGGCCGAGTGGACATTGCCTGAGCTACGCTAACATCTTATATCTTATGACCTGTACACAAATAGCAGGTATGGAGGGGAATAATTCTTCTTAGTGGGAGCCTGCTGCTGACAGCACACCTCCTGAGACAAATGCCTACAGCAGTCATCCTGACGGAACTTGACTTCAGACAGACTGTAGAGTTTTGTGCCTATCGTCATCTTACAATGTAAGGAATCTAGAGTTACTCCGTTGAGATTGAGCTGACAGGGTAAGAAAGAGGGCACCGTGTTAGTGTTTTTGTGAGATGGTTTAGAGGTTGTGGGAAGCAAAACTCAGAATCAGGAGCAATCTGTATACCACTGTACCTTCCAGGTCATCAGCCTTGATCACTATGTCATACCTTCCTTCTATTTTAATCACTGTTGTAGGAAAGGATGACAAACGACGCGTTAGGAAAGACCGGTGTCCAGCTCCCCTGTAGCTTCCATTTACCTTCCTCGGTACCTTGCAGTCTCTCGCTCTCTGCCGCATCGATGGCCATCACTTTGTCTGACTTGCGCGAGGGTCTGCTGATGCCCGCGCTGTTCACGGCCCTCACCCGGAAGTAGTAGGAATGGCCCACGCTGAGGCCGTGCACTGGGTATTTACACACCTTCACCGGGGCATCGTTGCACTGGACCCAGGTGTCAGTGCCAGCTTCACACCTGCACAGCAGAGAGGGACCCATCACAAGCAGGAAGGTTTCACCTCACAAGCACACAGGTGGTTGTTTTGAACTAGTTACTGTAGCAAATGCTAAGTTAAAATCCCTCCACACGTTTCCTGAAGTATTTCAAACAAACTGTGTCATCATTTTGAGCTGGTAGTGCTGCATTCTGTTTAATATTACGCGCTTTATAATCAAACCCTAACCCTTACCCTAACCACAGCCTCAGTTTTGATGACATGTGCCCCACAAAAGGTTTACAACAAAAACACAATATAACCACACAGAAAGCTTAAACTATTGTTGTCACTGTCATCTGTGGGACTGAACACACATATCCATATATCTTCACATGGAATCAGTGTCTCTTCGCTCTCTACCTAAAACATACTTTTATTAGATTTCCTGATTAAACATGGTGTTGTTAATCCATTTTATATTACATTTCCATCCCTTTGCTCATCTCCTGTTTGGCCATTTTATAATGAATATCTTGTTTTACCAGTTTGCTTTGTCACTGTAAAAATAAAATCAATTCTATGGTTAGCTCAAAAAAGGGTTCAAAAGACCCCGATCTTCAGACTCCGTTCAGGCACACTCTGAGCTTCAGAGTTATTCCACTGTATGTCAGGGTGCCAGCAAGGGTGTATTTCAAGAGATCCTGAGGAGTCTCACCGATCCACAAAGTATCCGGTGATCGCAGCCTCGTTGACGGTGTTGGGGGGTTTCCAGGCAACCAGGACGTAATCCGAGTTGATGTCATAGGCCTTGACGCTCATGGGTGCGCCGGGGGCTCCGGCAGTAGAGGCGGCAGCATCTGGGGATGACAGATATGATGAAGCGTTTGAAGGGGGCCCCCTGTCAAACCCAAAAAATCTCACCTGTTATAGACGAGTTTCGAGAAACCGTTCTAACTACGCAGTGTAGTGACGTTCAAATGTGCCAGTTTGTTGACATGAGTCTGTAAACTTTGGCTCAGTGACGAACAAGTTGACCAGTGGGTCCAGAAAACCGTGCGCTGGGGGGTAGAATGCTACACGAGGCAGAGTGGAGTCACCTGATACGAACAGGTAGGCGCTGTGCTCGGCCGTGCCGTCCTTTGTGAAGATCCGCAGAGTGTAGAGGCCCTCGTCGTCCTTGGCCAGATGAGGCAGAGTCAGGCTCGCTGAACTCCCGCTCACGGACATCTCCGCCAGATGACTCGGTTTCAGTAGTTTATCTTTCAGAAAGAAAGTCACCAAATGGAGTCAGTGGAGTCGGACACAATCTGATGGACTCTAGATGCTGGCAGATCTTTGATCAGGGAGGTTCACGCTGTCCCGCCCCTCAGATGAATGAATGAAAAGGTGTCTAACCATCTCTGTACCACTGGGCGAGGGGTGGCACGTTGGGGAGGTTGGGGACGACGACCATCGTCGACACCAGTCGGATGGATCCTCCCTCCACACCAAAAGACACCTGAAACCTATCGAGCAAGGTGACCTCCAGCTTACTGGGATGGATCTCAGTCAGATGGGGCACTGGAAAGCAGGGACACCAGAAGTCATCACCATACACAATGCTAACACACTTCTGTCTGGTACAGGGCGTCCTACAGGCCCAAACACCACATGTTCTAATGACTCTAATGGGACACATTTCATCTTCTGCTCTGTAGTACTGTCCCCATAAGTCTGTTTGATCCAGCCGCTCACTTTCTTATCAACAACGTGACTTCACAGTAGGAACATAGGTTTGATTTTAATGTGTGCTTTTCATCAAAAACGTTTAACCATTCAGACTTTTTACAAAAGAAGTGAACAGTTTGTCCAGTTTTAACAACAAATTGTAGTAATAGTGTATCTAAAGTAGCTTTTTTCATCCTATAGGACTGAACTGAGCTCTTCCTTTGGTCCAAATCAGCTGACGATGTGAGAGCTAGTAGTTGCTTAGTGTTATTATTACTTAATCCTCCAAACTGCCCAAATGTTTTTACCCATAAAGTGTTTACGCAGCTTTATCCATGCATCCTATACATGATCTTTCCACAGTACTTTTCACAGCTCATCGAGCCTCTGACTATGTTACTGCTCGGAGCCAAATGACTTCTATGGATTTATGAGTTGTGTTCAGGACTCCCACCTCCATCATCTGAGTCACGGCCCCTTACAGAATGCTCTTACCTAGACCGAGCTGACAGGATTCTGCGCCTCCTGCTGGTCCTGTGAGGAAAACAAAATCATTGTTCCACAAAACAACGGCCACCTCAGAGAATGTCCTCAGAGAACCGACCGGGACACCGTACTTACTCTTCACGGTAACTGTGGCCTTGCTGGTAGCTGTGCCGTACTGGTTGGTCGCTACCGCACTGTACTCTGCAGTGTCACTCACAACACACCTACACGAGGAACAGACTTCCCTTTAGATAACAGCAAGATGACTCAGCTTGAATTTGGTGCTTATTTCAAATTTGTGCATTTCATTTAGACATAACAAAACTAAATAAATGCGTCTTGTTCTTTTCCAAGCAAATCATTTTAAAAGCAATTCCCCACTCGGTACGAGGCATATCGGCCATTAACACAACATTCAATGTCTCATTTTATGTAGAAGCCATAGTTTGAGCTGGATGATGTCCTTGTTTTACAATGGTTTACTCATTTGGGATTCAGCCTTCTCTCAGTTTATAAGTCCCACAAATTTTTGTTTCCTTTCTTACTATTAATAAACCAACTTGTGGCACGAAGCAGAACCAGAGCCGACATAAATCATAGGTAGTTATGCCTGTTATTTTCTCACAGGAAGCATGGAGTTTTTCAAGAAAACGGTCAGTAGCAGACAGATAATGTCTGAAAATGAACCAAACAGCGGGCGTACTCTGAAAAGAGACTGTACTGAGGCACAAAGACTGAGGAGGGGTCTGAGGGCGAGAAAAGAAAAAAGAAATGTGACCTTCACCTCATCAGAACTATTTTAAGACGATCCCTATCCCAGCCATGGGCACATAAGTCTGTCCACCTCCTAAGAAAATCTTCTCTAAATCTTTTAAGACTAACGACCGTTAAATCTATCATTTCAAGACACTCCTCTATCAAACTGGTCCCAATAAGAAAAGAGATTTGCTTTTAACTCTGGAAAGAGACACAGGAAAGCAGAGAGGGAAGAATGAGAGGAGAGAGGGAGAGAGACGGGGAGAGACAGCAGGCGGTGGGAGGAATTCATAGCTCGAATGACGCAAAGGTCAGCACTTCCACACGAACAGCTGAGAGGTCTTCAAGATGACGAAAAGAGGCAGCCTGGGCTACGGCCATGAAGCCAGGATGTCCAGCGTCCCTCCCCCTGACAGCTGAGTAAAAGTCAGGGTAGATGCTGGAGCGTTGCAGACTAGCAGACTGCACTCTAACTCGAATGTGTATCTTTAGTCCTTTAGGAATAAACAACTTCAACTCAATGCGATGTTGAAGGATATCAGAAAAAATTCGCACAATGGTGAAAAAACCCACCAGCCTTTTTTTTTTCAACCTTCACTCATGTTTTCATCAGAGCCTTTCTGGTATTATTAAAGTATTTCTGATTCTGATTCTGAATAAAAGTGCATAGGTCTGATATTGGCCCAGTCCCTCCACACTCTAGAGGCCTACAGAGGTTTGGAGCTCTCCAAAACACTCAATGTCCATTCAAGTGAGAACTCGTTCTTCTTTTGAATCATATTCAATCACAAACCCTTTTCCAGCAATGATGAAAATAATGAAAACCAATCAAAAGGCTTTGTGAAGCGCGGCACTTCCACTCCTGCACTACGATCCCACCGGTAACCTTCTTTTGTCAGGTGTTTGCTCTTTCATTTCAGCGCCGGTGAAAAAACAGATATGCCGCATCCTCAAATGCTGCTACTGCCTCCTCTTTTATACACAATCCCATCACACGTACTTTAACGAAAATTGTGTTATAAAATTGTCGGGAAAATTGTCCCGATTGTTGGACTGAACAAACGAATCAATGTCCGAGAACAGAGTACGATAATGAACTCTGTCTCGAACATCTAGTAACAACGTGGGTAATGGTGTGTGTAATGGTGTACTCTGATGCTGTGAAACTAGAAGAACAAATCAGTTTAAATGTGCAGCATTAAGTATTGAAAGATATTCAGAAATAGAAATACTGATTTCTGCCAATGCATCCATCCTCATACTTCCATTCCAAGAATGCTGTGAGAGCTACCTCTAAAAAGATATGTGATTCTGAAGGCATGTAAAGACTTTATAAATTCATGATTGCCACACACTGATGAAGCTGTCTTTCTTGGCAGACTTTTTCCTTTACCAGCATTAGTCAACAGGGAGAATAAAGAATATAGCAAGGTCGAATTTGACTGTGTGCATGTCAGGCTTTCTCAATGGCTCTGATTCCTTGTTTGCAAAGTGTAATAACGCCTGTATTTATTTCTCAAATCCAATGTCACACACAATAAGACTCAAAGGGCTTTAGCTTACCTGCTAATGGTCAAACTGTGGACTCCATACTTGCTTTCAATCTTGTACTTTCCTGGAGCACTCAGTGGGTCGACCGGCACTCCTCCTTTATACCTACAAAGATCCGAAAACAGCATTCAGGGATGTCTTCTTATATTCTTAAAGTATGGCAAACAGCTGTTTGTCCCTTCCCCAACTCTGGGCATTCAAATAATCTACTCCTGTGAGACGTTCTTACCATTTGACAATGGGCCTTGGGTTGCCCTCCACAGTGGTAAAAAGCTTGACGGGGGTCTTCTCCCACACAGTGTGAGGACGCAGGGCCACCAGAAAGTCGGGCATCTTGGGAACGTCATCCAACACATCCACCTTTCTTGCCATTAACTCCCTCACCTGGGGGGTATGAAGTCTATCAGACTCTTTTCTGCATGTCCTGTGAGTTGTAATGTCGTTCCCTCTCCATTAAAAGTGCATGTGTCAGATGAAGGGTAGAAGTCATCTTTTATTCTACATAGTACATGTACTATGCTACTAAATTTAGTGTTTTTACATAATGTGTATACACGTATAATCTGCTGATGACCTTTAAGCTCCTCACCTCTTTTTTGATATTCATGGTCTCTACTTGGGCCTTGGTGGCCACCCTCATCCTGTGGAGCTCCTCCTGAATCACAGCCAGTCCTTTCCCAACATTTGTGCTCACTCTCTGGTACTCCTCCGTCTCCTCAGCAGACCTAAAAACACACAAATCCAATGACTCACTCTTACTGCAAAGCAGTACTGGAAATAGCAGTTTGTCATTCGACATTTAACAGTTAAAGCATCTCTGAAAACATGAAACTTCTGTTGCTGAACTACCAACTCAAACCGGAACTGTTGTTGTATATTAAGCTGACAGTAAAACCTCCCAGAGACTCAGAAATATCCAACAGACAACCACTCTGGAAGGTGAGTCTTATGAGAGCACCCAGTGGGAACCCACCTCTGCCGGAAAGCTGGTATGGTATAGGCTGGTTCTGCCATAGCCTCTGTGGCCTGGGCCTGCACCTGGCTCACCGATTTAGAGCTTGATTTTCTGTCGAGGAACAGAGTCCATCAGGATGAAACAGTCAAAGGATTATCCTACAAATAGATTTTCAAGTTGTGGTATTATCGATGCAATCACTTTGCCGATATTTCTGCAAAAATCTGGGATCTGTGTGTTTTTTTAAAAAAGAAATAAGCCATTTAACACATCGCTCAATCATTTCCTACTAAACAAGTACAAAAAAAAAAAAAACATTACATACTACTGAGTGCTCGAAAAAAAAAAGCATGGAGCGCAAGTTTATTGTGCAAAGCTGATGGTGGTTAGTGGCATTACCATTCTAACTAAAACATGTCAAACATATCTCAGGCTTCATCGAATGACATTTGTGTCGGTCGGTCAAACTGACGGAAAAACAAATATCCAGGCTTTCGTATCTTTCCCGTCCAGTGTCCGGGTAAACCTCTGCCGGTGCTTGTTTCTGGATCTGACCCCGGCCTTAGATGTAGGTCAGATGCAGTGGTCAGGCACGCACCTTCTGACACGAGGCAGCTGCCACATGACAGCATGGCAGCTTCCTACAAGATGAATTTGTGTCTGGGACTCAAAACAATACAAGCCGAAACGTAAGTAGGTTCATTTTCTGCCATCTTTCCATTGACAGTATTGCTTCCGACTCGAATGCCACGTGAAGATGTTTGCAGCGAAGGTGCAAAAAGAATAGAGAAAGGCAGAAAATACGCTCATGTCTGGAATCGACCTGAATGGAAACAGGTGAGGAATCTTTTCTAAGTCGTACTGCACAGTCCGAACCTTTTGAGCGACAGCAGTTCGGGTTCACCCGTAAACACTGAGTGTCAACATCCGGGCAGGTGAACGATGGCATGGGTTGTGAGGGGCTCGCACTGATTTCTCCACATTTGACTTCGAGGTCCAACAGAGTAGCGTTACACATGGGGACAAGTCTGTCATGTCAGGTCGAATATTCATTGTCGAACCAACTTTAACCCTATAATGCCAAACGTATCATATTGGATACATACGGTGTCTGAAATGTTTTGCCTCTGACACCTTTTGCATAATTTAATGGTAAAAACTTTGCTCAAAATCATATCATACACAATCAGATATTTCTGATAACAGGGGACAGAAAACTACAAAAAAATAATCTTGACTTATCGAATAGTAATAAATTATTAATATTAAAAAAATATTTTTGTTTTTTTTTTTTTTACATATTTTGTTAAAAGGCCAAATAAGGAATTCAAACCAAAAAAAAGTAATTTTCTGTTTTGTTTTATTCTTGGATGAGGCTTTAAAGGGTTAAGGGGATTTTTTTAACCTTCAGATATTCATCCTTTTCAATGTAATGAAGATGCTTGTGTCGTGCCTGGGGATTTTTTGGGTGTTTTTGTCCTGTCTCCATGGTTGTCATGTCAATTTCCTGTTTTATTTTGAAAGGTACATCCCCTTGTTTCAGGTTTCTTGCATTCCCCTGTGTGTCATGTCTTTTTGTCTTCCCTGATCACTATTTGTGTTCCCCTGGGGTTCCCTTCCCTTGTGTTTAAATGGTCTGAGTCTCTCCTTGTCTGGTGCCAGTGGGTTTCGTCCTTTGTCTTCGTCCCACGTCATACTGAGCAACCCAAGTCAAAGTAATCCTTGCCTTTCGCCTTGAACCCCTTTTATGCCTCGTAGGAGTGATTTTGATCTCGTACTTTGTAAATTTTGGTCCTCTTTTCAGAGGGAGTTTATTTTGTACTTTGTTTTTAGCTTTGTCTACCTAGTTTTCTTGTACTTTTTCTTGTCATCCACTCCTTGCGAGTGCGCTTTTGGTTCTATTAAAACCTTTTTGCCAAAGATCTCTGCGCCTGAGTCCTGCCTTGAGTTCCCGCTACTGACAGTTTGGCTATCATGAAAACATAAAGCAGCAAATATTAGTCAAGCTGTTTGCGCTCTATTTTTATTTCTAAAGTAAAAAAAACAAACATTCAAGTACACTTTAATCCGGCCTCCCGAGTCGGCTTTAACCTGAACCGGAAAGGAGATAAGCGAGTCAGTCAGCGGACACCGGCCAGTTTGAAGTCATTCTTAGCTTTGGACTCTTAGCAATGAAGCGATTTGTTCAGGAAACGTTGGCCGAGGGCCGCTTTAAGCTCTGATGCCGGAGGACGAATGGACGGCAAGCTAGGAAGCAGACTAATGTGCGACAGCAATGTTGACCGTTCGGCAAAAAAAGGCTCTACAGGTCAGCTCTGCCTGGCAAAGCGGGGGCAGCTCAGCAGGTACATTTCCCCCCCCTTCATACCTTTCTGTCTGCTGCTTGACAACATGTTTAGTGTGACGGTAAGCATAGTCAGTTTTCACTTGGCTCACATGCTTCTTCTTATACCAAGGTATGACTTTGGAAGCCATGACTGGAACACTTCAAGGAGACCTGGCTGAGAGCACCGGGGAGAGGGGGGGGGGACCAAATGTGTGTTAATCACGTAAATAATTCCAAAACAGGACTTTCCTCGGCCACCATGCTGATTACATTTATCAGGTGATCAGTATAAGGAGAGGCAATAAAAGCATTATCCCACGTTGCTCTCTACAAGAATGACTTTGGAGTTCTGCCTAAATCACCGAAACCCTTCAGTTTTGACTCATTTCGAAGACATTCAGAAGAAGTTGGAGCTTAGAGCTCACCACTTTAAAAGCTAACACAGCCCAGCTATGAATAGCCTACAGCAGTCGGCATACTCCGTGATCGGAGAGGTTGAAACTCATACTGGAGGAGCAATCGTCGTTTTTATTAAACTAGAATGCAGTAAAATGCAGATAAAATGAGACTGCACGGGCCAATCCAAACTGAGCCAGCTGTCGGGTCCACGTTCTGCCCGAGGCCAATTCCACCTCCAGTTCGTGCGAGGAAATATTTCATCACCTGAGTCTTTCACAGGTGACGTGAAAATGCATTCGGCAACCAGTTTTTACTGTGTTACAAACGGCTGTTCTTCACACGGGCTTTACACACTGCTGCTGACCACTGTCCTCCCACACACCAGCCTTTTTAGAAGCATTCTTTCAAACCACCAACGCGTTTCACCTGTCCCAGGCCTAACCCCCAATCACCTCTCTCCCTGTTCTACACGTCCCCCGTAAGAAGTAACACCCAATATAAAAAATGAGCCGGACCAGCAAATATTAACAAAAGTTACTCACCCAAAGAGATTAAAACAGCACAAAGCAGTGGCAGACCAGCCTGATGCCGCTTGGGAAGCACTTGCTGAGGGTAACAAAAATATTACCCTCTCACCAAAGGAATGCCGTTCCCCTTCCACCCCATGTATGGACGCACTTAAGACTATATATAGCATTTACCCCCAAATTTCCTTTTCATTCTGCACTTTGGAGATGAAGAGCATGCATCTGTACCTGCAAATGTAATGATTTATGTGGAGGTATGTTTAATCTGGTGCCTTTAACGTATTTAAAGACTTTTAAAATCGACAGAGAAAAAGACAAAAAGCATTGAAAATAAAAATAGAAAAACACAAAATAATTCAAAAACAGATGGTGAACAAGTCGCAATACTACTACTTGAATACATACTACTAAACATCAAAATTTACATTAAAATGCCATCTTTTTCAAATGACTGGCACAAGGTTTCTTTTTTCATAGAAAAAATATTAAAAGACATTTTTCTTTTATAACTCCAAACCACAAATGTATGTAGCCGTTGGGAACAAGTTTTTAAGAGGAGTCTCTGGCAGATTCACACACTTGGAGCCTAATGCGACCTTTTTAGGTTTCTTGAGACGGCCTGTCCTCCTTGGATGAGCACTTGCGAGCTGAAGTCAAGTTATTTTTAACAGCAAGTCCGCTGTTATAGTGATACCCCCCCTTCTTACTGTACAGGAGCCTCCGCTGCTATTTTCGCTCACACAAGCTAATTTAAAAGAAACAAAATGGCTGAAGGTACATTGAGAACTTGAAGTAGAGTCAGTCATAAACTGTAAGACACATGCGCTTTGTTGCAGACATCGGCAGACATCTTGAGTCACTGTAAACTGGAAATCTCTTCCCCTTTGAGGACACTCACCTGTAAGGTGGCTAAGTTTTGAATGTCGGAAAATGATTAAGTGATACACAGAAACCAGTTTTGTAAAAACACACAGAAGTTACTTTACACTCAGTTCTACCGGAAAAAAGCTTTTTTCTTTGTGTTCAGACTGAGAAAAAGCAAGTTTATTAGCCCTAAACTTTGTAAGTATCAGTAACAGAGTAATATTGCAATTCAGAAGTATTCAATATTCTCTATGCTAGCAGATCAATAAAGGTGGACAATGGATGGATGGATGGATGGATGGATGGATGGATGGATGGATGGATG
>JABUIW010000045.1:0-11062 GCA_013363375.1 Menidia beryllina | reverse complement strand
GGATGGATGGATGGATGGATGGATGGATGGATGGATGGATGGATGGACATCAGCATAACTGTACACACAACCTGAATTTTGACATATACAGTATATCTCATGAAACTTGACCTACTGTTTCTCCTCCATTAATCTCCTGAGACCCTAGCTTTTATTTGGCATGCATTTTTTATTTTTTTAAGCTATATGGGATTAGTAGGAGCTAATAAGTTTAATAACTAGACTTTGTCATGGTACAGGTAGTTGTTCTTCGTATAGGCTCAGTGGGTTTATCTTTACATTTAAAATGTTTGTTTATATATTCAATTAAATGTTTTTACAATTTTGTTCTGACAGTCCCAATGACTTATTTACAATTTTTTTTATTACACAATAAGGACATGATTGGATGAAAATGTATAAAACCATTTTACTTTAGATTTCAAACAGTGTCTGATAGCATCTGCTATGAGGCCAAGAGGTCAAAGGTGAAAGAAAAAAGAAGTATCATGGTAAAGAGAGGCAAAAATCCATATCAGATAAACCGACAAACAGAAAAACATCATGATTACTTTAAAGTTTTTTAAGGAAAAATTAAGCTGTCTATTAACTGGAACCTTTGTGGATGAAAGTGACCTCATCCCATCATGGATGAAATAAGAAACATGGAACAAATTACTTTTAAAATTCACTTGAAACTTGACATTTTTCACAAACTTTGGTCAAAATGGGACTCCCACAGGGTAAAATGTGCTGTGCTTCAAAATGGTTCATGATTCATCGTTACTTTCAACAAGCTGCATTTTTGCCAACTGCTCTCTATGTCGAACTGTTCTGTGTTATTAATGTTGTACTGAAAACTTTGAAAAAATAAAATCTAAAAAAACAAAGAAAGTGACCTCATCCCCACGTTCAATTGAAACGTTCTTCTGAGTCCGTCCACTGACGATGAAACTAAAAAGACGCGATGAGGAGAGAGCCATTTGTTATTCTGCGTTAGACGCTGCCACCTAGTGCCTAAATATGGTCTGTTCCAGTCTGTTCTGCTGCACTTCCATCCATTTCCATGTGTGCTACACGTTGTGTCCACTGGCAGCTTGTGAGCGTTGAGGCCTCTGAATGCATTTGCTTTCATAAAGCACAGAAAAGTAACGACCACCGCCTCATTTGCGGCCCTTTCCCGGCCTGCTGAGCTCCATCTTTGTGCCCCTGTGCGAGGGAGAGCGTGTCTCCGTGAGCTTTGATCACTCGCTGAATTCCAGTTGTCCGTTCTCTGGCCCCGGCCCGCCGCGTGTTTGTAGAGGAAACAAAAGCGATTATTGGAGCATGATAATGTGATGAGCAGGAAGCTTACAAGTCCGATGTGCCCCTTGCTGGAAAAATACTTGATTTTAGACCATCTGAGTGCGATGGGGGCAGCAGGATAGAGAAGCTTTTCTTCTTCTTTTTAACTTGTGTGTTTCCTTCATTGTAGTTTTATAATAAACTAATCAACTCCATTCCAACGTGTTCAGGATAAAAAGTTAATTTGGGATAGAAGAGTGACAATGTTAGTTATATAATTCACATTCAGTCTGACATTTTGATACAAGCTAGGGTCAAATCAACAGATTTTAGCCCATAAACAGTGTTTGTGTTACTTCTGAGAAAGATAATAGATATGACCCCACTGCCCAGAAATGCTGAACATTGTCATCTGTTGTTTCAAAATACATTAAAAAGGCAAATTCCTCAGAGGAATTCCCAGGAGTGTTTTTGTTACCAACTTTGATGAAGTTGTCTAATGACAAATATATAATACCTCAGTGCAATGGATTTAAAGCTGAATCTGATTTTATTACAGTTGCATTTATATGATGTAAAACTGCCTCCTCAGTTAAACAACATATCCCTTTCTGTCTCTCTTTTGGGGAGCATCCTGCATCAGAACCAGAACCAGGAAAGGTCATCTGCCTGGACTGGACGGGGACGAAGATGGACAGGAAGGGCAGAGACAGGGTAAAAAGTGAGAAACAATAAGTTATTGTGTTTGGTTCTGGATGTTCTGGATGTTTTGGATTTGGTTCTGAGTTTCAGAGCTGATATTACATTCTGTTATCTTCTCGTCAGGCCTGTTTTTACTGTTTGACTTGGATGGTTTTGTGTTTTTTATATAGTTACTTACTCTCTGAATTCCATAATTTCCCATCATTATTCCTAAAAGTTATTCCATTTTTGTTCAGAAGGACACCAGGAATCAGGGCCCCAGTCCCTCACAGGGCACACAGAGACAGCCATCCAGGCATACCTGTTTTCAGATAATCTGACATCCATGTTTTTGCGAAACCAGAGTACCCAGAGAGGACAAGAAGACTTTAGATATACAATAAGGTTGGTCAGTTGGCCCTCTAAAAAATCATGTCTTTGGATTTACATCTGTTAAAGAATAACCAAACAAAATTAGTTTTTTTTATAGCTACATTTACAATATTATTGTGGTCTGTTTCACTTTAAAAAGAAAAATCGAACATCTTTTCTTAGGTGGCACTAAAACCTGTATCTGAGACAGAGCATTGATCTGACCTCTACTCTTCATTCAGTTACACATTTTTCTTTATACATGTAGAATATCCAAATCTGTCTGGACAAAAAAGTCAAAGATAACATTTATACCTGAGTAGGCTTTTTTAGAGTGCTCTTTTAAATGCTCTGCAACAAATAAGGAGCAGATTAGAACTATTTCATAGACTCTACAGTGTTAAAATAAGTTTTAACTGTGTCCTTAATAGTTTTTAAGACACCAGCTTTGTGAAGACGTACAGTTATACTTTAAAGTAATTTCGCCAGATTAATAAACCGTGCATCTCAACAATGTAAGAAGTAGGGGAATATTTTATCTTAGGATAAAGTCTTATGATAATAGTTTTATAGAAAAAGTTGACATTTAATGAGGCCGAACGTCTTGATTCACAATGTTTTTTTTTATCCCTTGTGCTACTAAAACAGAGGTGTTTTCTATATTTTTGGGGTTGTTCAAACCCAATTTTTACACTTAAATTAGGATAGATTACATATTCAAAAACTGAAGTCTATTTTGTAAAGGAGACTTTTTTTCCTCGGTACCATTGCTGTGAAAAACGCAGGGATTTGGATTTGAATGGCGGGAGCTGTTTGTAAGCAGAGATAACGATGTGGTCACTAGAGAAGGTCACCCTGAAGCGGCCATGACACCGGGGAGGGCACTCCGGCCCGGAGGGGAGGGAATCAATGCTGAGCCCTCCCCCTGCTGCCTGCGTCCCGTTCGGCCAGATCTTTTGGTGAAAGAGTGGGTGTGTGTGTGTGTGTGTGTGTGTGTGTGTGTGTGTGTGTGTGTGTGTATGTGTGTGTGTGTGTGTGTGTGCGTGTGTGTGTGTGTGTGTGTGGGACCGGGTGGGGGTGCGTACCGCCGAGGCATTCCTGTCACGACTGAAATCCCTGAAGGGCCGCAGCTTACTTAAGCTTGGTCACAAGGGCAGACAGAGGGAGAGAGAGAGAGAGAGAGAGAGAGGGAAGAGGGGAAAATGGAAGATCATCTTTGCAAGAAAGCCCCAAACGTCAACAAGTCACGGGGAGATAAGCGGGATGTGTGAGGCTAGAGCCTGACCGAGTCAGCAGACGTGATTCCGAACGCACGGCGGGGTGACGTAGCTACGAGGAGGAGGGGGGATTTTCCCCTCCGTCTACGTCAAGCGTTAGCCCGATTCTTTAGTGCATATAATAATGACATTTATTAGGTCACAGGCAAAGTATATCACAGACAAAAACCTCTCAGAGTCTCAGTCGGCAAATAGCCCCGAGATCTGGGTGTGATGGGCATTTGTCTCCTGGGCTGGGCACACCCCTCAAAAGGACTGGACAAGACTGAGTGCTTATTGGCCAGTTATTAACTAACCCTAACCCTGACATGAACCGGCCAGGTCCTAATTAATGCAAATAACCTTGGAATGTGGTAACAAAGTTTGTGTGTCTGTGTATGTGTATGTGTGTGTGTCTGTGTGTTGACCTAATGACATGTGTCTAAAGCAACAGGGAGAAAAAGAGAATTTAACACAAAAGTATAGTTCTAAAAGGAATAAGAAAATCAGTAATCTACATAGATAATGGGATAGCATACAATGCTAAAGGGATGCTATAGATAAATTCGAACACAAGTAAGGCTGAGATGTGTTGCATCCAGCCATGTCCCGAGCTCCCCGCCAAACACTGAAAGAACGACCGGGAAACGGAGAAGATTAAGGGATGCTCAGGGCCCACTCTGATGTCGTCACCAGAGGATCCAGAGGCGTTTCTCCGGGGAACAAAGTCCGGTAGAGACCGGGTAGTTTTTGGCTCTCCGACAGTCAAATCTCCTCACTTTGGGTGGGATCCACTGTGTGTATTGTTAACCCGATTCTCTAGTTGGAAACCTGAGAATATACCAGAGTAGACCAAAAGTACAAAAATAATATTTATTGGACACAGTTAAGTATATCAGCGCTGGACTCTTCACAGACAAAAACCTCCCTCTGGGTCTCAGTTGGCAAAGAGCCCTGAGATCTGGGTGTGATGGGCATTATCTCTTCAAAAGAGGACTGGACATAACCAGGTCCTATTGGCTAGTTACCTCTGGTCACGAACAGACCAGGTCCTAATTCATGCAGATGACATTGGAATGTGGAAACAAATGGTGTTGACCCAACAAAGAAAGAAAAATAGAGAAAAGGAGAGTCTGTGGGCACAGCCAGAGAGTAAAGTTCTAAAAAGAATAAGACAAACAGTAACTAGCATAGATCATGTGATAGCATACTATGCTAAAAATGAGTAATTTTAGCCAAATTCTATCAGTATCCATGGTCTTAAAGTGTGCCCGAGACCTTCCGAGTGCATGTGGATTCATGTCAGTGTGCATGAATCCACAGGTGGTGATTCTCTGACCAGTCAGCATTCGACAGTGTTTCAGTGTCACCGCGTTTTATTAGCTCAGTTCTCATGGAACCAGAGCTGGAACCATCAAATAGCATCTACGATGTGGTCCAGTTTATGACGGGAAACTAGAACTGAACCATCACTGTCGCAACAGAGAAGCATGATTGCCGAATTAAAGGGTTCCGTTCATAAAAAAACCCAAATACCTGACTGATGATAGGTTGTAGTGTTTGCCCTGACAGTCAGTTCAGACTTCATTGGGGTAAAAGACTACAGAGAACCACAGTAATGAGACCAAAAGGGCCAAATCTAGAGATGAGTTCGATGATGTGAGCACAAAACCTCATCTCTTTCTCAGGTTCACGGGTCTGTATGAGTCATTTAAGCTAATATCTGGATATTAACTGAAACCCCACGAATGAGAACTCCTTTTAAACAATTTCCTAGTACGTTACAGGACATTTTTTCCTGGGATTGAAGACCTCTGGTCAGTGAGCGATAAGCCCGTACTGTGAAACCCTCGCTAATGCCTTTTTGTGGCCTAAAGAAACAGCGATGCCGGTGAAGCAGTGAAATCGACCCGGTTTTGAGAGATCTCTCAAACGGATGACCCGAATGAGGTTCAGTTAGGAGGGCTGTTTGCCAACCTGCTGTGGGTGTGTGTGTGTGTGTGTGTGCGGGCGATAAGAGAACGGCAGGCTGTTTTTTTGCTGTGAGGACGCGGCTTGGCCGTTTGGAGGTGATGCTCTTCCGGTCGTCCGGCTGTGGCTGATGCTGACAGAGAGGGGTGGGGGGGGGGGGGGGGGGGACGATGACGTCACAGTGTGGCTGTCCTGCCCCGCCGCACGTCCACCTCTGGCTGCCGTGGGCCGCGCGGCGTGCCGGTTTATCATGCAGATGCAGCTTCCTCCTTCTGCTCACGACCCCCCCCATCCCCCCTCCCTTTCCTCACGCCCTTAGCTACCCCCTTCTCTGCTCTGCTCCTCCCTCCCCCTCCTCCTCCGTATCCTGAGCTCAGCCAATCGAAAGGGCCGGTGGGGGCAGGGTGTTGCAGAACCACCATTCCAGTGAAGAGCTGCTCCATCTCCCCAGAGCTAACAGGGAGCTACCAACTCAGAGGGAGGAGGCACCGTGAAACCTAGCCTGCGCGTGTGTGTGTATATCTGTGTGTGTGAGTGTGTGTGTGTGTGTGTGTGTGTGAGGCGGTGACTGCTGCCTGTCGCAGACCAGCAGGCAAAGGAGGCTGCCGTACTCCTGTTTCACCACCTTTTTTCCTTTAACCTTGCCCAGTGGCTCTGTCCTAGGCCCCGCTCCTTTTTCCCCACTAAACAGAGATCAGCGTTTGGGGGGGGGGATCCAGGAGTGGAAAAAAAAACAAAAAAAACAACAGGCTTCCTTTCCCTTACCCTCCCCACTTCGTAGTAGCTGACAGAGCCCCTCGCGGACGTGCAGGCAGGATGATAGCGGCTCAGCTTCTGGCCTACTACTTCACGGAGCTGAAAGATGATCAGCTGAAAAAGGTTAGTGAGACACAGCTCTGGAACATCCCATTGTGCTGGACCGGGGTGGTGGGGCGAGGTGGTCAGCAGCCCGGTGGACACACCAGCTGGCGTTAGGACTGAACCCTTGGGGGGTGTGGAACCAGGCTGGGAAAGGACGATAGATGGGGGTTTTTTTTTGGAGTTACAAGGAGGGAAGAGGAGGCCACGATGGAGTCCAGTTCGGCTCTCCGTTTGGATTCGTTTGGGGGGTTAGAGGTGTTCCGCGTGGATGTCCTTGAGAAGGGGGGCCGTGGTCGGAGATGGTGGGGATGTGCGGCAGACAGATACCTCATCGGCCGAGTGTTTCCGGAGCAGCGGTTGCCATGACATCCGAAGCAGACAGGTGTCTGAGGGCGAGTTAGGCAAAGTCGGCAGCGGTGGGATCTCGTTCGCCCCCCCTGGGTTCGGTCCTCACGGTTCCTATTTGGACAGACCAGACCACTTCGTGTTTGTTTGCTTTTCCATTTTTCCCATGGACTCCGAGACATCGTTAATGAGTGGAATCTGAGCCCAATGAAATGGAACATGGCTTCAGTATAAAGTGGACAGGGAGGGAAATATTCCCGGGGGGGGGGGGGTCAATAAAAAGGGGGGGGGGGGTGGCGTCACACTGCAGTAGATACAGACATGCCACAAGTGAAGTAGGCTAATGGCGATTATAAGTCAGTACGGGGGATAACTTTCCAAAAAAAAGGAAGAAATCCCAAAAAAGAAGGAAATGTTGACACCTTATAAACCCGAATGTGATGGATCCACTCCTACCATGTTAGCACTGAAATGTCGGAAAATAAATAAAGCTGATTTCTAATCACTGCATATGTTTTAAAGTGTTAATATTTTTTTTTTAAATGTGAAAAATGAAATGATGCCGCTCATGAAAACGACAGCATCCCCAAGCAGGATGTAAATCTTCAGGAGGATGTCAAAATAAATCTGATGCCTTTATTTGTTTTTATTAACCTTTATTCAACCAGAAAAACCTCACTGGGATTAAATCTGAGTGTCCCGAATCAGCAAAACTGTTTTTATATACTTTTACCTTCAAACAATTCAATCACTGTTAGATTCCTGAATTATTACACAGCCATAGAATAAAACTCAGTTTGTGGAAACAAATATGAATAAAATATATTGTATATTTTACAATTTAGTGACGAGAAGATCCTCTAAGAATAAGAAACACGTCCATGCCGAACGCTCCCTGATGAATACACCAAAAGTATCAATAATGGGGAGAAAACTTTTCCTTTCCTTCTCCTTCTTTAAAATATAAGTTTATCTCAGTGGATGGTGTTAGAAAAGAGTGAACGTTATTCTGACATAACCACATTTACTTCTTTTTCTGAAAGCATTTCCTAACCGTCTTGCTTTGGCTTCGCCTTTCCAGATTGATAAATACCTGTACTCCATGCGCTTCTCCGATGACACGCTGAAGGACATCATGAACCGCTTCCGGAGGCAAATGGAGAGCGGACTGGGCCGCGACACCAACGCCACGGCCACCGTGAAGATGCTGCCCACGTTTGTCAGGTCCATCCCTGATGGGTCAGGTGAGGCGATGGGTTCAAATCCCCAAAAAACTGAATGTTTTCTGGACTGCTTTTACACATTGAAACCGGTTAAATCTGACAGACTAGTGGGTTTGTCATGTTATGACTGGGTCAGGTATGACTAATGAGTAGGGTTTTCAATAAATGGTTTGACATTGGACACATCTACTCTGGAAGTGTGTTAAGGCGCAGTCCGATGCGTCCCCTTTCTGTTCGTAAAATGTGCTGATGTGTTCAAATCATCAGGCCTGTTCTGTGACACAAGGCTCTTTGTGCTATGGATTCGGACTCGGTAGAACACTGTTGTTTTAGCCCAGGGACCAAACAGCTCCAACACCAGGAAACCCCTCAGAAAGAACTACCCCGTCAAAAAAAAACCTGCAAAAAATGTCAGTTTACTGACAAAAGGAGCATAAACCATCGTGTCTATGTGTCTAACGTTTGAAACTTGGAGTCTGGGAGAAACACAGAAATATCTGTGTTTTGTAGAAAAGAGGAATAAAATAATGTGGCCATATGTTTTCGATTATTTCCGTATTCTTCTTCTTTACATGGAAAACGTCCGTCTCGATGTTGACCGCAAATTGAGCTGAGCCAGCCCCTTGAATGGGAGTAATGCAGCTGGGCAAAGCCACAAAGCCTCGCTCATGTCTTCTCACATTATAAATAGCCACAAGTTTCAACAACTAATAGAAAGCAAAGGGCAAAGGGCAAGGGTGAAGCCTTGACGAACTTTAGAAATGATAAACATTCAGAAGTCAGACAAGCAAAGACAGACATAATGAAAAAGGTCGTCAACTTAAAGAATTAAGACAAATCCACCTTTACTGCAGCCTCTTTAATTTAGTGCAAGTCTAATCTAATCTAGCCTGTTTTTCTTGTTCGGTCATAAAGGAAAATAAATCAAATCTTAGCTGAGATCCGACACTAGTCATGAAACGACAAAAAACGTGAGGACAGAGGTTCAAATAATTCCCGTTTTAGCTTTAAGTTAAATCCATCTTCAGTCTGCTGAAGCCGGCCTGAGCTTTGACATCTCAGTTTCTAATAGAAAAACATCAATTTACCTTTTTTGTTGACTATCAGTGACATCTCTCCGGTTCACAGAGTTTCATAAGCACTAACCACACATCATTTCTTTTGGAGAAAGTAGGTCTGACCCTATTCCCAGAATACAGTTGCAGATTTTAGTGTTTACAGGGCTGCACTGAAGATTTGCTAAAGTTGTTGAGTGTGTTGGAAATGATGGAGCAAGCTAACAGGTTAGGTTAAAGCTGCTCACACCACCAGCTGTGAGATTTCAGCGACCGTATTTAACGGAAGTGAAAAAAAGCTACACAGGTCAAAGCTGTAATCACAGAGAAAGAAGGCTCTAAAGTGCAAAACGGGCATCTAAATTGTCCAAAAACACACCACAGGAAAACCTTCTGCTCCCTGAGGTGTTGGAGTTTGACTGGACAGACTTCGTAATAAAGTGAATACAGAAAAGACGGAATCGGAAACATTCGAGCTTCCGTTATCAGAGCAGTGACAGTGGTAGATACTCTGCAGCATACCGGTGACACTCGAAAGTCAATCCCGGTCACATGTCATTCCGGTCAGGTCGGAGTGAAGAAAGCTGTTTGGTTGGGAACAAAGCGCGTGCTTGTCTCACAGCTGTCGGCCTCCTCTGCTCTGTCTCCGTGTCAGTCCGGATTGGTTTCAGGCGAAAGCATAGAAAGGCAGGAGACTCTCGCTGCCAAAGACGTCTATAGACGTCTTTTCAAATCCGACCGTTCGCTGCCAAAGACGTCTATAGACGTCTTTTATGTTTTTCAATTGCGAGTGGCTTGGGGGACGATCGGCGAAAGTTTTTCCGTAAATATCGGCTTCTAGACAGAGTATGGACTAACAAATTTACCCTCTAGGTAGCTGTGCCACTTTTGATGGGAGATTAGCATAGATTGTAAGCAAATAAAAACAAACGCAATGGTTCGCTATGAGAGAAATGGCGCCGGTGAGACGCACGTCGAAGAAGAACGGAATAAGGTAGAAACAAAATCTTTTTTCCTGATGAAAGAAGAGAGTCTGCTCTTTCTTTTGGTGTGTTCGGTGTTTACATAGTCAAAGCACAAACTATTCTGTGGCTCTTGAAAAATCAGTCAAAATTCTCAAAAAACTCTGGCAGTGAGCGACTCTCTGTTCTGAAAATGGCTGGCAGTCAATGAGTTAATGTGAAGGGGTTTTGAAGCAAATGCAGATGACATGAGGGGCCTCCAGAGCAGAGTATTTCCACAGTAACTCTAAACCTGACAAACAACCCAGTGGTTTACCCAGCGATTACATCATTACTTTTATTCTTTTTGAATGTCGATTTGACAAAAAGATAAGAGGGCCTTATGCTCCTCCATGGGAGCACTATTTTTTTTAATTTTTCAGGTAATTTTTCTCTGAATTTTATAAGTTGATCTAAAGGCAAATTTAGTTAAATTTTGTTTAAATGTTAAATGAGTTCTTTGGATCATCAGAAGATATAAGACATTTTGAAGAAAAGTCAGTTTTAAAAATTTTATACAT
Organism: Menidia beryllina; assembly: GCA_013363375.1. Classification (NCBI taxonomy): domain Eukaryota; kingdom Metazoa; phylum Chordata; class Actinopteri; order Atheriniformes; family Atherinopsidae; genus Menidia; species Menidia beryllina. The sequence continues at coordinate 513 of JABUIW010000045.1, read as the reverse complement.
AATGTGTTTCCTGAATAAAATCCACAAAGAACTTTGGTCTGTGTTTGGTCTGAATACGATCCGAACGGCTCTGAGTCTCATGTGAAAAGTTAGCTAAAAGTTAGTTAGTTAAACGTTAGCCACCATCACTTTAGATAGAAGGTAACCAAATGGTTGTTCACTTCCTCTTAAAATCAACCTATAAAATGAAGTTGTATAGATCTATAAAACACACTAAGCTGCGTTCTTTGTCCGACAGAAAAGGGAGACTTCATAGCTCTGGATCTTGGGGGTTCCAACTTTCGGATCCTGCGTGTCAAAGTCACGCAGGACAAAAAGCAACCGGTTCAGATGGAGAGCCAGGTCTATGAGACTCCCGATGACATCATCCACGGCAATGGGACCCAGGTGAGAGCAGATGTCAACAGCCTTTTCTTTGTGCCCTATACAAAATGACTCCTATCAGAATATATATATATGTATATGTATATATTCATTAGTATTTTGTGTGGAATTTTGTGTGAATATATACAC